>JADMNG010000027.1:0-434289 GCA_016097075.2 Sporothrix phasma | reverse complement strand
GGCGACGGATGACGATGCTCTCCACAAAGGGCACCTTGGGCACATTGGGACATCTCCACGACAGCACGCCGTGAGTGATTTCCAAGGGCCTCGTCATGCCCAAGAATCCGACCTGCACATGGGGGTAGGGTGACCAGGGACTGTGGGGTTTTGGTGATCATGTCTGGGCAGCTCGCCACTCTCGTGAAGTCCATGTGCAAGATAATTCGCGTCCAAGTCCCCTTTGTCCGGAACGGTACTTTGGGTCACAGCGATATATATACAATACGTGCAGGTTGTCGCTCGGAGACGATGCGCACAGCTCAGGGTGAGGTTGGCCGTGTCTTCTGCTTTGTGTCCGGGCGCGCGCCTTTGTCGCCTTGACGCTATCCGTTTGCTCGGTATCACAAGGAGCCTCAAGAGATGCAGAAAACCGTTTTACTGCCGAGCGAAAACGCTTCGTCGTTGCAGTCCACTCTCGGCCGAGGTCCCGTATCTTTGAGCGCCCGGAATGTGCGGGAAGAAGCACCCTGGTAACGAAAATTGTATCGAAAATGTATCTGCCGAAGCGCCGGCCCTCTGGGGTCTTGCGTACCAGATTTGGGCAAACATTTGGGAAGGTCCCTTGTCCCGGTTGGAGGTAAACCATGACCCTCGGTAGTACAAGGCCCCCTCATCGACGGGTTTCTCGAAAGAAACTTTGCGGTGAGATGACGACAGGCTGGCAAGAAAAGGGTGGAGATTTGGCATCGCGTTGTGCGTCGAAGGTGCGGCCGTTGATGCCCCTGTTGTCCCCCGATCCCAATCGGGCACGATTTTTCCGACGATCTTGTCACTATCTTTCCTGCGTAGTAAGTTCAATACTTGCCCTAAAATGGGGGCGGTGCCGATCTGGGCCTTTCTTGTATGGCGAATCTGTGGTCTATAATCCCTCCGGGTGACGGGGGGATTTTGGTGGTCGTCATCTTTGTCGAGGATGAAGGAAGGTAAAACGGGCGTGAAATGAAGCACAGGCGTTGACTTTTGGGCTGCAGAATTGATGCAAAGGCTAAGTAGTGCGATGCAAAACAGGATCGAAATACTAGAAAGACGTGGTGAGTGTTATCCAATGTTTGCAGTGAACAGGAAGATTTGGCCATGTTTAAAGAATGGTAAGAGGGAAGAGATAAGTATAGAATCTGCAGAGAACGAGAGAGTCGACGACAGTAGTAAACAAAGATGTCGTGGAAGGCAATATGGAAGGAGCAATGCACCAGACGGGCTCAACTGTTGCTATCGTGAGATTGGAAAGGACGAGAATACGAAAGGAAGAAGAAGAAGAAAAAGGAGAAGAAGAAGAAAAAGGAGAAGAAGAAAAAAAAGATGAAGGAATAATAATAAATACGAAAACGAAACATATCACGAGGGAAACAACAAATTGACGGAAGAGCAACCCACACCCAAACAGTGTCACACACATACGGCCTGCATGTGAGTGCGTAATATGTACCGTCCAGATTTGGGGGAGCATGAGCATCGTGAAGAAAACAGAAAAACAAGTAGAAAAAGAAAGCGGAAATAAAAAGAAAACACGAATAAAGAGGCCAAAAAGGCGAAAAAAGCCATAAAAAACTGTAATAGTGCAAAAAAACGATCCAGGCAGGGATCGAACCTGCAATCTCTTGGTTCGTAGCCAAGCGCCTTGCCATTTGGCCACTGGACCTTGTTGGTGGTTGTTGGAGACATTCTCTGTAGGATAGTTCATAAAGGACAGCATCGCCCTAGGTGGCCAACAGCTCGTTTCTTGCAAGGCTGCTCTGTCCCATCTGTGTTGTGTCTGTTTTACGTGGTGGTACTTTTTACAATATGTGTTTTTCAAAGAGAAAGAAAACGGCACATGATTGCGCCTTTTGTAAGTTACTTTAGGAAAGAAAACTGCGACCTGACGATTGTTTCAGTGAGCGGCAAAGAACAAGTGCAGATGGGGCAATCCTTGACTGGCTTTCCTTCTTTGGCACTCGAGTACGGAGTATAAGTGAAGACATCTCCATAAGAAAGGCGGACTTCTAAACATGTTGGAAAAAGTTGCTCGCCGCATTGCCCGTTATTTGACTGCTTCATGCCCGTTCGTCCTTTCTACAGACCTGCCGAAACTCTTCGACAACCCTTTACCCTTTCCCCTTCTCCCCCTTCAACATCTTCTGCAACAACAGTCGGATTTCACCTGGTTTGTCGAAGCTGATTCCTCGCAGGAGCCGTTGCTTATGACTTGACTTTTGGCTTTCGCACCGCCTGTCTTTTTGCTCATCAGTCTCGCAATGGACTATGCCAGAGATGCGCCCTGGTCCGACTCCTTTGTTCTGTCGTCCCCCCCCCGAAATCGACATAATATCCACGCCTGGACCACGTTGACAGTCTCTGATTGACGTTTCTTTGCCTCCACCACGACCAACAAGCCGCCTCGTCTGCAGTCTCTCACTAGTGTAGTAGGGGTCCACAATGGGTTGCGCTACTGCTGTATAACCACCATTAGCACCGCAATTTTCCATCAACCGTCCTACGGCTTCGTTCCCACTAAGGAACATTGAAACGCCCGTATAGCTCAGTGGTAGAGCGCAGCACTCGTAATGCTGAGGTCCTTGGTTCGATCCCAGGTGCGGGCAAATAAAACTTTCTTTTTGCCTTTTTGACTATCCCGACCCTTTCTGCTCAACTTTGTTCGCTTTTTTTTTTTTTTTTTGCCAAATGTACGAGTAGTGGTCCCTTTTTTGTTGTGATTGTGATTCTTCTTTTGTATTCAACTGTGCTCATGCGTGCGACTCATGACTCCAAGACAGATGCCCGCCCTTTTTCCCTAGCAAACAAACGCCATGCCAAACGGAAATGCAAAATAACCCAAAAAACAGAAACGACATCCAACAAGGCAATACTTTGTACATGCCGTCAGCACATGCAGCCCATATTCCTCCCCTCATACTTCGTAAACAATCCTTCCAGTTGGTCCCACCACCCCTTACAGCCCACCCATACCTCGTCGACGACATCGCTCAGCATGCGCAGGCCGTAAAAGGTCGCCACATTGCGGCTCACCCGCAGCCGCCGCACCACCTCGTCGCGCCGCACCGTCGGGCCCCATTCGCCCGAGCACGTGCAGTGGTCCATGAAGTCGTTGACCCGCAGCGAGCCGCAGCGGCCGCACTTGAGGTCTTGGACAGACCAGGCCAGCGCCTCGGCCTCGACGGCTGCACGAGCCGTTCTTCCAGCGCGATGCGGTCGTACTCGGCCTGGCAAAAGGTGCAGACCAGGGCTTGGCAGCGCCACCCTGCCGGTCGGGCAGCAAGTCCTCGTCGCGGCACAGGTCGAGATCGCGCGACGTGGTGCAGTTGTCGCAGCTGATTTGCGACAGTCGCAGACTCTCCGACGGGTTCTGGAAGGCGGCGTCGCGGCTAAACTCGCGCACGTCAAAGAGGGCCAGCAGCTCTTTGCGCAGCAGGCGGGCCCTCCATGGTAATGTTCTTGTCGAGCGACAGGACCTGCATCAGACACTTGACGAGCTCGAGGATGGGGTCGCGGGACGCCACCGCCGCGGCCACCTTTCTGGAGGATGACCTGGCCTCCCGGTTGGCCGGCATGACTAGCGAGCCGGGCAGCACGGGGTAGTCGTAGTCCGAGGCCAGCTCGGGGTGCAGCATCTCGCGGTTGCGAGTCGAGATCAGGCCGGCCATCTCCTTCTTGAGAGGCCGCTCAAACGACGGGCCCAGCAGTGCTTGTCCGACACGGCCATCGCGTCGCCGCTGCGCACGACGGCCGGCGGCAGCTGCGTCAGACGCGGCTGGCTGCCGTGGCCGCCGTTGGCTCCCGAGGGCCGCTTGCGTGCGTGCCATGAGCTCGACAAACTCGACGACCCAGTCCGAAAAGACCGGCTGCAGGCGCACGGGCAAGAACGTCTTCATCTGCCAGTGCATAATGGTCTCGAGCGGCTGCTCGGGCTCGACCTGTGTGCCGTCGGGCAGCGTGATGAGCTCGCCGATGCCGACGCCGCCAATGGTCTGGCAGGCTTTGCCGCCGTAGTTGAACTCGTCGTACCACACGAGGTAGTCCCAGTACTCCTTGATGTCCATCTCAATGAAGCTAAAGAGAGGCCGGCTCTTGATGCTCTTGATAATGTACTGGCTGTAGGCATAGGCATTCGTGACCTCCGCCTTGGTGGTTTGCAGCAGCAGCCGGTTGGCGCTGGCGAAAATCACCTGCGACCCGACGCGGCGGAAGTCGGCCATGAGCTGCTGGAAGGCCTTGCGCGACATCATCTGCACATAGTAGTGCAGCGCGCGGTCGTACAAGAACGAGTCCGGGTTCTCACCCAGCGCACCAGGTTGTTGACGACCAGGTCCGCCATCGCGTTGCCCCGGCACGCCTCCGCCCACCAGCCCTTGACCATGTCGCGCAGCACCTGAATGCTGGCGTTGGAAAAGGCGTTCTCGGCATAGAGTGTCGAGGCGCCGCCGTCGGCATCGTCCCCAAAGGCGCCACCGGCATCGGCGGCCGGGTTGAAGGACACGCCGCGTCGGCGCCCTCGAGCTCGTTGATGAGTGACGACGTCAGGATCGTGTTGATGGCCAGGTTGCGCACGTCAATGTCGATGCAGACGGACGCAAACGTGCCCGGGTTGTTGATCTTGGGCAGCGACGCCGTCTCGAGCGGGCCGGCGACGTCGTCCTTTTCGTAGCCCGCGTGGTCCGGCCGCGGGCTGCCGGACCACCAGAGCACGACATGGTTGCTCTGCAGGCGGCGCGCATAGGCCACTCAATGAGGAAGCGCGGGTCGTCGCGCTCCAGGTTGCAGACGGGCACGTCGCCGTAGCGCGCGAGGCCAACCAGGTGCATGACCCAGGCGCCGAGGGCCAGGTAGTGGCTGACCAGGCGGCGGGCGACGACCGACTGCCACCCCAGGGGCGGCAGCGAGCTGTCGAGCGGGTCGTACTTGAGCGGCAAGCACGGGGAACTCGCCGAGCACGGGGATGTCGTGCACGAGCATGTTGCGCTGCGACGACTGGACCACGAGAATCTGCGGGCGGCCAATCTCCTCCTTGCGCATCTTCTTGACAATGTCGCCCACCTCCAAAAAGGCCTTGCGGCGCGTCGTGACCTGCGTGACCTTGACCGCCAGCGTGTCCTGGTAGGGGAAGCAGTCGCGCCACGTGGATGCCGCCTGGGCCGCCTGCTGTGCGGCCTCCTTCTCCCGCGACCGACGACAGAGCCGCCAGGGCGGCCGGGGTGGCGCCCGCCTTGGCCTCGGCCTCGGCCTCGCGGCGGCGGGCCAGCATGTCGCCGTACAGCTTGCCGACGTTGGGCATGTCCTGGACGCTGTCGCGGTTCTTGTGCAGGACGACAATGTGGGCCTGGTTGTTGTGGTGGAAAAGAGACCAAAGATCTGGCGCTCGCCCGAGCTAATGTGCGAGAGGTGGATGTAGGCCATGGACGACGGGTCCAGGTAGGGGCGCAGCGTCTTGGGCGGGCGGACCAGGCCGGCCAGGTCAAAGCCCTGGTCCAGGCCTTTGCCGAGCACGCCCTGCTGCGTCTGGTCAATGGTGCAGCGGTTGCCCAGCTGCAGGAGGGCGCGGACGTTGAGCGGCAGCTGACGCTCGTAGACGCCCTCGACGCTGGGGTGGTTGAAGAGCAGCGCAAACTTTTCGGCCTCGGCAAAGTAGACGTCCTCGGACACGGTGAGCTTGAAGAGGTAGACGGAGGAGTGGCCGTTGGGCAGGGTGTGGTTGACCTGCTCGACCTCGCAACCGGGGATCTCAATGTCGGGCAGGTCCTTGTTCTTGAGGTTGAGGAACACCTGGCGCGGCACCTGGATCTTGAGGTGGTGAATGCGCGCGTCGATGAGCACATAGGCGGCCACGATGCCCGGGTTGTCCGTCGTCTTGAGCTGCAGCAGCTGCCAGGTGTTGCGGAAGGTGACTTCGGCGCGCTGCTGGAACGACTGCTGGATGCTGTTGGCCTTTTGCTGCATGAGGCCGCCGCCGCCGCCGCCGCCTGCGCGGTCGCCAAACAGGTGCCGGCGGCGCATGCGGGCCTGCTTCTGGATGGCCCACTTCTGCTTCTGGTGCTCCAAAAAGGCACTGTAGTCGTCGCTGGCCGATGGCGCGACCTTGGGGAGAGCGGCAAAGGGGTCGAGCGAGGCGGCGCCGTCCGTCTCGGGAGGCGACTTGCGCTTTTGGGCGGCGGTGGGCGACGATGCCGCGGTTTTGCTTGCCGCTGCCGCCGCTGCGCCGCCGCTGCCGCCGCATCGGTACCGGCCCCCTCTTCCTCAATGGCCAGCATTTCCGCCACCGCACCCGCCGTCGTGGTCGGTTTGATCAGTTTCTGGCTGGCCGACAGCAACCCAAAGTCCTCCATATCTGCGGCGCAGCGGCGAGCCGCGCGTTGCTGCTCGAGCGGGTAATGTCCTCGAGCGGGCCGGTCTGCTTGCCAAACAGGTCGGTGAGCTTCTTCTGCTTCATCTTGTCGTCCTTGATGTTGATGCGGCGCTGCAGCCAGTCCGGGTGGGCGACGCGCGGCACGGGGTTGCGGACCTTTTGCAGAGCGGCGGGGATGGTAATCAGCTTCTGGATGACGGAGCCCAGGCGCTCCAGATAATAGTCCCAGTCGAGCAGGGCGCGCGGATCCGTGTCCTGCGGCTCCTCCTTGAGCCACTTCTTGAGGTACATGCGCCTGGTGGCCTCGTCGGCGGAGAAGATGGCGACGGGGATGGCGCGCTCGGTGACGGGGGCGTTGCGCGGACGGGCGCAGATGATAAACTTGCAGTTGAGGCCCTTGTCCTTGACCATGCCCTCGCCCAGAAAGTCGGCGAGACGGCGCGCCGTGGTGATGGAGGTGGACTTTTGCGTGCCGTACTCCTCGAGCGTCTTGCTCATGCTGCGGTTCTCGGAAATGAGCTCCATGAGCTCCTCGTCGGCCAGGGTGGCGCCCTTGCTGTGCAGCACGTCGAGCCAGCGGTTGGCGACCTTGGCGACGGAGGCGTAGCACTCGGCCAGGGTGGTGCCGTCCAGGAAGAACTTGAAGATTTGCTGCTGGAAGATCTTGATGAGCTTGAGCTCACCGCGGCGCTTGACCTCGAAGCCCTTGAGCTCGGCCAGGCTGCCGTCGTCGTTGAAGACGGCGTACCGCTTCTTCAGGTTCTTGTCCTCCTCCTTGGACGTGGGCAGGACCATGGCCTTGTAGGGGCCGTCAACCTCGAAAAAGATGGAGTTGTCGCTGTGCGTCTCGTACCGGAAGGTCTTGCCGTCAACCAGGGTCTGGTACTGGTGGTTGGTGAAGCGCGCGTGCACGAGGTGGTTGAGCATGACGCAGGGGTACGAAATGGTCATCTTCTTGCCGTTCTTGAGCTTGAAGACAAAGTTTTCGGGGAACGTGGCCGGCAGCATGCACCAGATACCGTCCGTGTCCAGCTCCAGGGGGCGGCCCAGCCGCTCGACGAGCTCGCGGGCCATCTGGATGATGTGGGCGCCCGTCAGGCAGGTGACGCCGGCCATCTCCATGGAGTACCAGCGCGAGCCCTTGCGCATGACGTAGCCGTAAAAGGAGTTGAGAATGACCTTGTGGGCCAGCTGCAGCGAGTCGAAGAGGACAATCATCTTCTTGGCATTGTCAATCTCGGCGGCGGCGGCGCCCGACGACTTGAGCGACTCGGTCTTGCCCTTCCACACCTTGGCCCTGCCCTTGTAGTCGTAGCGACGGTCACGGAAGTCGCGCACGGTGTTGATGTAAAAGGGGTTCTCGCGCTGGCAGATGATGGCCTCGCGGTAATGGTCGTGGAGTCGTGGATCTTGTGGTAGACTTTCTGGAGTACAGCTGCAGGCGCTTGCGGATCAGGCCGGCCTGCTCGTCGGGCGACAGTTCGTGGAAGGATCGCGTCTTCTGCGCGGCGTAGGCGCCCTTGCCGGGGAAGCGCTCGTTCTCGAGGCGTGGCGGATCATGTTGTACTCGTCGCGCTTGGCGGGATGTACTCGCCGCGCCAGGACCAGGGCATGCGGCGATCGCAGGTCTTGCCGGGCCGGTTGAAGTCGCAGGTGGCGCAGTCCTCCTCCTTGATCATGGAGTCGGGCTGCAGACGGTTGGTGGTCATGATGTTGGGGTACATGGAGGCGACGTCCAGATGGTAGATGAGGGGCCGCTCGCTGCGGTTGGGCGTGTCCCTGAGACTCTGCAGCTGGCAGTGATCTGGGCCTTGACCTCGTCGTAGTTGGTAACGTCGTCCATGGACTTCTTCTCCTCGACGGTAATACTAAACTCGAGGGCGGCGTCCAGATCCTGAATCAGCTCGTCGCAGGCGGCCGGGTCGACGGCGAATTGGACGGGGATGTCGGCGCGGAAGACGCCGGCCTCGATGCTCTCGACGTGGCCGCCTACGTAGGTCTCGGCGTCCAGCAGGTGGCCCTCCCAGAAGGACTCCTTGGGCGAGACATGCTTGTTGGGCAGCACAATCTCTTGTTGGAAGGCCTGCACCATGAGCAGCATCTCACAGAGCGTGCCGGTGCCCTTGCGCAGGACCTCGTCGGGACTGAGGGGCAGGATGGTGCAGAGCGAGAAGATAAAGGGGTGGACGTATTTCATGTAGAGGTAGTAGGTGGCGACGGCGTCGGACACCGAGTACTCGGCCAGGGTCTGGGGCCGCTCCTGGGCATAGGCAGCATCAGCTCGGGTCGAGCTCGTCGGGGTCGTAGCCCAGCTTGGCGACGGTGACGGCCTTGAGGCCGCGACTGCCCTGGGGCAGGTACGAGTCACGGTTGACCCAGTGGAAGCAGTCCATGTGCACAGAGTAGTCGCACTTGTACTGCTCCTCGCTGTCGCGACGCCAGCCGGTCTCGTGGTACATGTCGATGCCGTTGGCGCTGGCGCGGGCCTCCATAAAGGGCCAGTCGAAGAAGTCGCCGTTGTACGTGGCAATGACCGTCGGGCGGGCCTCCTTGATGTGCAAGAAGAAGCGCTCTATCAGCGACTTCTCGTCGGGCTCGTTGAAGATCATAAAGGGGCCGGGGTACTCGGGGCGCGGCGTGTACTCGAAATCGGCAATGTCCTCGGACACGATTTCGCGGTTGGTAATCAGGAAGCCCTGGCCGTCAATCATGTACGAGATCATCATGACCTGGTCAATGGTGGCGTCGGGAACTTGAGGGGCATCTTGGTGGTCTCAATGTCAAAGGCCATGACAACAGGATCGGCCATGGCGAGACGGTCCTCGTTGCAGGTGACGGCGGTGACGCCGTGCTTGACCTCGACCGTGTACCACTTGGCGACGCGGATGTCCAGGTCGATGAGGACGCGGACGTGGTAGGCACGTCGTACTCGCGGATGTCGACGATGAAGTCGCTGGCCTCGGCCACCGAGGTGTTGGTGCGGCGGGCCTGGTCGTCGGCGTGGGCGTTGCGCGAGTCGTCGTCGTACAGGTCGTGGCCATAGTCGTAGCTGCCGCCGCCGCCGCCGTCGTCGCCACCGGCCGCGTTGCCGAGAAGCGAAGTCGACCCAGCGACCTCGGCGTATGTGTCCATGGCGTTCATGCCCTTCTTGTTGGCCTCGGCAATGGGCATGATGTCGCGCCGCACGGCCATCAGATTCTGCACGTTGTCGAAGCGCAGCTCGAGAAAGGTGCGGCGGTAGCCCAGCAGGTGGTTGGGCATCTGCAGGTCCTCCTTGTCGATGCGGCGCACGCGCTTGACCAGGCCGCCGCCGCCGGGGACACGCTTGCACCACTCCTCGACCTCGGTCTCGTGGCCTTGCGCACAGCCACCAGAAAGTAGGGCTCGTACTCGACGGTGGCCTTGAAGGTGGTGGCGTCGGCGTCCGGTCCTGACGCCTCGTTGCCGTCCGGGTGCAGGTCGATAAAGTAGAGGTCGATGGCCGAGCGGCCGCCGCCGCCCTCGACGCGGTCGTCTTCAATGGACGTGGGCTCGACGTTGACGAGCCAGCCCTCGCGTTTGCGGCTGCCCTCGTAGCGGGGGAAGCCCATCTTCTCGTCGATGGCGTGGGCGAGGCGGGTGCGTTCCACTTTTCGTCGGCCGAGGTGCCTTCGTTGCGGCCGCCGCCAGCGGCAAAGGTGCGCTGTGGACGGGTGCCGCCGCCGCCGTGGTAAGCCTTTTTGGTGCCGCCATTGCGAAAGCCTTTTTGCGGCTGCCGCCGTAATGTTGTGTTGGGCATTGTGTGTGTGAGAGAGGGGGGGAGAAAAAGGAGAGAGAGGAGCAAGGAGACGAGGAACAAAGAGGTCCTCGTCAGTACTCTCTTGACATGAACAAGGAGATGCCAGATGGGAGGGGGGGAAGAAGAGAGGAGGGGGAGGAGAGGCGGTCGAGCGTGTAGGCCGGGCTGCTGTTTGTCGTGCTGGCCGGGTCGTGGTCGTGGTCGTGGTCGTGATCGTTTGTCGTTTTCGTTTGTGTATAGTGTCTAGTATAGGAGGGAGGGTATCGTAATGTCTTGAGGATGGAGAAGAAGCAAACAGATGCAAAGTACGACGTCAAGAAACAGAGACACGCCAAATGGTTGACAAAAGGAGCAAATCGCCAAAAGCCACGAAACACGGAGCATTACAAAGGGCAAGAGGCATTGGTCGCTGCTGCTCGTTACGGAGCTGGGCGGTGCCTTCCCCATTTGCTGTAAGGGCAGGGAAGGTGCATTGGAGCCACGACGAGACGCGTCGAGCCGCACCAAAAGACGCGTTTTAACGTGTCGCGGGCGAAACGAGCAGAATAGGTGAGTTAGTGCACTATAATGAAGACTTTTGGCGAATTACAGCGCTGGACGCCCTGGAACGAAAACGCGTCGCCACGGCCCGTTAAAGTGGCAGCCAAAGCGCACGGACCAGCCAATGAAATCGTCCCCTCACTTTGGCTGCTTCTGACGTCGAACGCAACAAAGTGGGGCTCCTTTGCCGGACAATTTTTACGGCTCACTACGACGTACAAAGTCGGACGACGGCAATTCGAGGCTCACGACACAGACGTCACGAGACCGACGGGCGCACAATCACACACACGAGAGTACGAGCCCAAGACTGCGGAGACATTCAGTTGATCTCGATCTCGCTTCCAAAGAATCTCGAAACAACACCCCTCCTCTGCCTCTTCCTCCTCGTCCACCATGGCCGGCGACGCCTCCCCATCGTCAACACAAACGCCGCCACCGCCGCCGCCGACATCGGCTCCCACGGCAACATGGGGCGCACAGCACTTTGACAAGCCGCCAACGAGTGAGCAGCTGGCGCAGCCGACACCACAACCACAAGCAGGGACGCCACCAGGGACGCCATCAGGGACGCCATCAGGGACGCCGCCGCGGCCGGCTGCCTCGGTGACGGACGCCGTCAAGTCCATCAAGGCCAGCGACTTCATGACCGTCTACCAGATCCCGTGCGCGCGCGAGGGCTTTCTGACGGGCATCGGCGGCGGCGCGGCCGTGGGCGGGCTGCGGTACATTCTGGGCGCGAGCATACCCAAGGCGGCCAACTGGGCGGTGGGCGCGTTTACGGCGGGGTGCATTGTCGCCTTTGAAGTGTGCCAGGCGTCGCGGCGGGCCGAGGCGGCCAAGATGAAGCGGGTGGTGGAGGTGTACGACCGGAAGCAGGCCGAGCTACAGCAGCAAAAGGCGGCCAAGGCACGGGCGGCGGCGGCAGCAGCACGGGCCGAGGCATTGCGGCTGGAGGAGGAGGCCAGGGCGGCGAAGCGATGGTACAAGTTTTGGTAGCTGCGTTACGATACAGAGAGAAAGAGGGCAAGAAAAGAAGAAAAGAAAAAAAGAAAGAATAGAAACAACATACAGACGCTCACCTCCAAAGAGGACATGCATTGGGTGGTAAGAATGTGTACTTGTCAACGTCACGGGCAGGTTGCTGTTTATGTATGTCCATTGCCCGTGCAGCCTATCAAGCCGAAAAGGTAAGAAGAACAAAAGTACAGTCTGGTAAAAAAGCAATGCAGGTAAAACAAAGAAGAGGGTGAGAAAAGACGGATCCTGGGTATCGACTCAGTAGGTGTGAGATTCGCAAAGACAAAGACGGGCAGAACAGAACAGAACAGGACAGAACAGAACAGAATAGGACAAAACAGAACAAAGAGAGCCAGAGTCAGACCAAAGTAGTATCACAAGACGTCCTGCTTCGTGGAAAAACAGCCAAAACGTATACTTCGTACAGAAACCAGAGACACAGATGCGCCATCCTGCAAACTCCAACACCAGCATACCCACTCCAACCCTGTCAACAACCCGATCACGGCCCCTCACGACGACATGATGGAGGTCGGGCTCGGCACGGCCTCTGGCTCATTAAAGCAGATGGTCACGGGGCCCGTCTCGAGGAATCGCACGCGGCGGACGGGGGAGGCGGCGGGGAGGCGGTCGCCGGTGGTGACAGGCTTGTGCCTGTCGTGGTGGCGGTGCCCGTGGCCATCGCCGTGTGCGACCGCGGAGTGCGGGGCGACGCTGCCGCTGCCACCGAGGCCATGTCGCCGAGGGGGAAGAGGGACGATGACGTGTCTGACTGGGAAGACGGCGGGGACGGGGGGGACTGCGAGGACGGGGGGATGGGGAGAATGGGGAGAATGGGGAGAATGGAGAGGGCGGGGAGATCTGGGAGAGCTGGGAGAGCTGGGAGAGCTGGGAGGATGGCAGGGATTGCGGTGCCGCCTCGCGGCCGGCTCCGGCTCCGGCTCCGGCTCCGGCTCCGGCTCCGGCTCGCGTCCTCTGCCAGCTCCGCCGCGCGCGCGCCTCCCGCTCCTCCCGCCTGCGGTACGCCGCCAGCTGCTGCCGCCGCTTGAGCGCGCGCGCGTGCGCCATGGCGGCGTGGGCTTGAAGCCGATCCCATTGACGCCCGTGCCGTCGTCGTCGGCGTCGTTGGGGTCGTACACGGTAATCTCGTCGTCCTGCCAGGTGAGCGAGGCACGCAGCGGGTCGGTAATGACGCGAGCGGGGGAGGCCGTGGGCGGGGCGCCCGCCTCGTTGGCGTCGTCCGAGGGCCCGGCGTCCCTCTTGATGCGTTTGTGGAGGGGCGGCGCGGCGGCGTCCTCCTCGTTTGCTTCGCCGGCAGCGCGGGCAAAGTAGCAGTCGCCCTCGCCCTCGCCCTCGCCCTCGCCCTCGCCCTCGCCCTCGCCCTCGCCCTCGCCCTCGCCCTCGCTCTCCTCCACGTGCTTAATCGCCAGACTCCTGAACCGGTGAGCAACATGCGTCCGCGGACTGCTTCCACCCCGTCCTGCGGCTCCGACGCGGCCCCGCCCGCCACAAACGGCGCAAAGGCAAGGCCGGCCGTCTGCATCAGTGGCAGGTGTGGTGGCGTTGCTGTTCCGTCGATGCCGCGACGCCAGCCCCGGCAGGCTGTGGCCGCGGCGCGATGAACGAGAAGCGAGGCGTCGACGAGGAGATGGTGGCCGCACAAGGCTGCCGTGGCGGTGCGGTGTGGAGGGCGATTGTTGTCGTCCGGGGGAGGAGAGGTCGCGGTGGCTGCGGGGACGGTGCGACAGTCTCGCAACGGCAGCCGTCGTCGTCGCCGTCGCGTTTCCGCTTGGCTGCCGTGTTCGTCGTAGACGTGGTCGCCGCATCCGCGACGATGGGCGCGGCTGTCGGTGCAGGCGGCACCGCCGGCGAAGAGGCCATGGCTATGGATCCTGGTGGAGAGGCTGCCGGTGAGGGACGCAGGGTGCCCCTGTCGAAAAAGTGCGACCGCTGCCTGTGAGAAAGTGCTGCCGCTGCGGCAGAGGACGTGTTGGATCGGTCAGGGACGTAACTGCGGGCGTGGTGGGCAGTGGAGGCGAAAAAGTGCCGCCGAGCGGAGATGAATATGCCTGTAGTGTGCGATGCACAAGTCGTAGGAGAATGTCGTGGGAGGCGAGAGAAGGATGAATTAGTGAGTTTGTCGAGGAGTTGTCGAGGAGTTGTCGGGGTTCAAGGTCAGTCGGACGGGCTGACGTTGCGTTGCAGTTGTAGCTGGCCTGCCACAGAAGGCCTCCCTTGTCATCGGCTGCCAGTGGGGTCGTTCTAGGCCGCGTGCGGCTGCGTACGAGTTCGTCGTTCAGGGCAGCGATAAAAGAGCAGAAAGGGCACAGACAAAGAGGCAAAGAGGCAAAGAGGCACAGAGGCAAAAGAGTCGAGGAGCGAATGCGATGGAAGCATACGAGAAAAGAGATAAGTTTGTGAGAAAGTGAAGCCCTGGTATGGCCTCTTCGGTGTGCGCATCTCTCCCTCTCAGCGGTTCTTACGTGGTGTTGCCCTCTGCTCACAAAGTCACCCTTTCACGTCCACACGCCCAAACGCCAAAACGCCAGACCGCCAAAACGCCCAAATTGGTTGGCTGTCAGACGTCTGCCGGTCAGTAAATCGCTCTCCACTCCGCCCTTTCGTGATGGCCTGGGCCCCTCTCTCCCGACAATAGCGGCCGGCAGTGGGACTGCTAGTAAATAAGCAACATACGTGGCCAACGTCGATCTGGTGACTTGGCCACACCAACAACGGCCATCCAAAAGAGGGGCACCATTCAAACCAACGACGCCCGACCGAACATCATGAAAGGGGGGGGGGGGGGGGGGGGGGGGGAGGAGGGAGAGAGGGACATACTGTGCTTCGTACTACAAAGTAGTTGGGCCCTGCCACGTGATGGATAGGAGGGTATCTCTTCGTCTCTTCGTCTCTGCGTCCGCGTCTCTGATCTCTGCGTCTCTAAACTCTGCGTTTTGCATCTCCGCTTCTCCGTATCGTATCCCTGCCTTGGCATCTCCGGTGTGACAGCCATGTGCGACGATCAAGGTGCAGCAATGTGCGCAGATTTCAGGGTCGGCCCTGCTGGCAAAGATGCCGTGGCTCCTCGTGGGCAAAGCCAGGCACGAGAGGAGGACAGGAGATACGAAGCCCAAGAGTCCAGCGTCTCGTTTCCTGTCCGCGCCCCAATGTCCAGAGTGACCGCTTGTGCCCAGTTCCCGCCCGGCCTGCGACGGACACCTCTCGGCAAATGGTGGACGCCTTTCCTTTTCGGCTTACAGGCAGATCCTCAAGTCTTTCTTCTTCCCGGCCAGCAACAGCATCCGCCAAGTGCGCGGCCCGACCAGCAAACAGCATCATGTAATGCTCACACGGGGGAACGCCACTCATCCCAGCGTAAGAAACGAGCAGCAAACCAGATCTGGCTCCACACGATCAAGAAAGAATGAAGGGGCTTTGTGTTGGCTGTTGGTGGAGGTTGGCTGCCAAAGCAGGCAACTTTTCACGCGACTCTTTGTCGCACTTCATTCTATATGATGGTGGATGCAACGATGTACAGGATGCAACAAATGCAAGCAGACGCTTTCTATATACAGCGCTTCGTCCCTTCTCCCATGAAACTAGGATGAAGGTACTTTTAAATGCAAAGATACTTTCCCACTGGCCACGTCCAGTGGTGTCTGGCGCTCAACGTCTTTGCAGACTGCCTGGAGACGCCTGGGTTGTCGCCCACACACCCCCTAATTCAGCAGGCTGTCAATGCTGCCCACACTGCTGGGGCCCTTGCGCCGCTGAAACTGGCCCGGGAACGGCCCGGTATGGCTGTAGCTGTCCTCTGTGCCCGTGGCCGATGCACTGACACTGACGCCCGTCGTGCTGCCTGCGACGCTGGCTCCGGCCCTGCTGCCTGTAGTCCTACTGCCGCCGCCCACGCTGGCACCCAGCACGCTGGCCGCCACACTGGCGGGGCCCGCCGCGCTCGCGCCGCTGCTGCCGGCCGTCGTGCTGGCGGCGCCGGCGGGGCGCCAAACAGCGACGACTGGAAGTCGCCGAACCACGCCCACCACTCGGCCTGCTCCTCCTCGTCCGAGCCCGTGAGCTCCATCATGTCCAGGTCGCCATTGTTCATCATGGGCTCTTCATCCACGCTAAAGGCCGGCTGCGGTCGGGCAACTCGCCGTGAACACCAAATCCGTCGTCGTCCATGTCCATCTCGACGCTCGGGTACGGTTTCGTAGTGGGCCCGGCCGACTCGGACCGCTGTCGGGCTCCGTATTCATCGCTTCGGGGGCACGTTGCCAATCAGGTTGCTGATGGACAGCACCGCGTTGGTCGTCGACGGCGAGCGGCTGCTGGACGGGGCGCCCGGTGGAGCGGGGAGGCCGCCATGACTGTAGTTTTGGGTTTGGCTATAAATTGGGGTTGAACTTGGGCCTGGCTTTGGCTTTGGCCTTGGCCTTGGCTGGGTGCAACATGGCTTTGTCCCGGCCTGGCTCTGGCCCCGCTGGGCTGCCGCCGCCGCCGCCGCCTTTTCCCGTTCCTTTTGCCGCTTCTTCTTCTTGCCCGACAGATCCAGCACCTTGAACGACCGCAGGCGCACGGCAAACGCATCAAAAATAATGTTGCGGACCGTGTACCCGAGCGGATGTGGCACGCTGCGCACTTTGGCGAAGCGGCTAGCCACGGCGTCAATGACCTCGGTGAATGCCGGCAGGGTCACGCCCTCGGGCACGCCAAGCATATTGGTGTTGCCGCGGAAGTAGGCCGTCAGTTTGGCGAGCGTCAAATCCGCGTGCACCAGCTGCGTGATGACGGTGACGGGAAACTGGTGGTACTGGTTGATGGGCAGCGTCAGGTAGACGTCAAAGAAATCCTTGGCGGCAATGTAGCACTGAATGGGCATGTCGCCCTCAATGGGCGCCGAGCCGTCGTCCGATTCACGGCTGGGCGTGCTGTGCGCCTTGAAGGGCGTGGTGTTGGCCGACAAGCTCAGCTCAAAGATGTAGATCTTGACTGTACAGTACCCGAGACGGAGGTTGACTAAAGAGGTTAGCATCGTGGCAGAGAACGGGCGCGAGGGTGGGCGGACGAGCGCGCGCGCGAGGGAGACGCTTACAGTCCTTCTGCATATCGTACGACAAGGAGTTCCAGATCTTGTTGAGCTCGCTGATAAAATTCTCGATATGCGTGCGGACGGGGATCGTGAAGCGACCGCCGCAGAGGTCGGCATCCCGCTGCACATGCAGGACACGGCTGATGAGATGGTAGAAGCGGACCGTGATGGCAAGCTGGAAGTCGGCCGTCACGACGGCGGTGACGGCCTCGGACGATTGCGACTTTTCGTAGAAATTCGTCTCAAACACCCGGCAGGTGTCTTCCAGCTGCAGGACATACTGCAGCGGCGTAAACATGAGGATGCCGTCGGACATGGCGTGCGACAGAACAAAGCCGCCTGCCAGGGCACGGCGCCCCTCCAACGTGTGGCCTCGTCGGGGGCGACCAGGCCGGGGCCGTGCATCGTCTTGGTGACGTAGCGGTCGAGTGGCGAGCGGGTATTCGTCTTGGAGAACATGAGCTTGTTGAGGCCGAGGTCGGTGATGAGGGCCATGGTGATGTGGATCAGGTTGGTGAACTGCGGCAAGACAAAGTTTTGCGTGATGAACCAGTTTACAGCAATAAGAAGCCCCTGCAGCAAATGCAGCGACTTGGTGTTGCCCAAAAAGACCTTGTCGGTAATATAGTAGATGATGGCGCGGGCCAGGCGGTTTTGGCGCTCAAAGTCGTGGTAGCACGTCACCATGACGATGCTCAGCCATACGAGCGGCTTCTCGGCTTGCAGTTCGGCAACTCTGGCGTCGGGCGGTGGCGGCTCCATGAAGGGATTGAACTTGCTAAAGGCGTCGCGGTAGAAGCGGAGAACCTCCTCGGCTTCGCGCTCGTCCATGTTGAAGACGGAGTCGATGAGGACCTGATGCGCATTCGGTGCAGGTGCAGCGGGCGCAGCCGATTCATGCAGTAAGCCAGGACCGGCCGAAGACGTCGGGCTCGCTATAGATGGCGTGGCGCCTGTGCTGCCGGCGACGCCGCCGGGCGGAATAACCGTGGCCGATGAGCTGCTGCCGGCATACGAGTTTATGTTCGGATCGACAGTCGCTGGCGACCCAACCGGTGGCGGAGGGGGTAGGGAGAAGGCGGGCGGCGGCGGTGGCACCGATGGAGGTGCGGCTATGGGTATGGATGTCGCCGAAGCGGCCTTGATGCTGGCGGGAGGTGTGACGCCATTTGCGTATTGGGGATGTTGTTGTTGTTGCTGGAAATGTGGGTTGTGATGTGGGTACTGTTGCTGTTGCTGTTGCTGCTGCTGTTGCTGTTGCTGTTGCTGCTGCTGTTGCTGCTGCTGTTGCTGCTGCTGTTGCTGGTGATGGTGCTGGTGTTGGTGCTGGTGCACCATGAGTGCCGGCGATTGACCGGGTATGACAGAGCCGAATGCATCGTCGCCTGGGGTATGCCTGACGGCGTGCGCTTTTGTGGCGTCGGTGGGTTGCTGCTGCCCCTCTGTAGCTCGCGGTGCTGCTTGTGCCGCTAGTGCCGCTTGTGCCGCTTGGTGTGGGCAGTTTAGAGAGCGACGGGATTCGGCTGGCAGGGAACGACGAAGTCTGGCCGGCTCCCGGATAGCCTGTCGGGACGCGGTCGCCCTTGACGGCGAGCCGGCTGCGCCCTGGGCAGCAAAGGTTCCGCTGGCGACTCGTGGCGGCGCGCCCTGGGCAGCAAAGGTTCCGCTGGCGACTCGTGGCGGCGCGCCCTTTTGATGGGGTGATGCAGTCTGAGGCATCACAGAAAAGGTGGAACGACTCGTGCCAGGTCTAGGGCGGTCAGTACTCGATCTGGAAGGTGGGAAGACAGTGACAACGTCCTTGGTATCTGTGCACTCACTTTATAGCTCCAACGCGCCGTTTCTTGCGCGGCCGCGTGGGCAAGAGACAGTCCCGGTTGAGGCGCTCGCACCGCTGGCATCGCGGAACGGCCGGCGTACCTTCCTGGCCGTTCGCGGACGAAGATGCGGCATGGGGGGAGCCGGCAAGGTCGTTGCTGGTGCTGTTGATAAAGTCGAGGCCGTCGACGAAGCCATCACTGGCTTCAGCCTCGTCCGAGAAGACACATTTGGCTTTCGCGGCAGAGCAGCTCAGGCAGGCGCGGTGGCCGCCGGGCGGCACGAACTTGACGGCATCCATGGTGTGTTGGGGGTGACGAGGTGACTTGTGTGAGAGGAAGCAAAGGCGAGAAGGAGGGCGCACGAGGGCGCGGGGACGAGGCCCAGGGGGGGCGAAGAGTGGGATGCGCCCCCTAGACAGAAAGGGGCGGGAGCTGACGCAATTTAAAGGGACGATGGGGCCGATCTATGCCTCGATACACAGCCGACCGACGCGGCGGCCGGTAACCTCTGAAATTCGAAGCATCGGGTGCTCGTGCGAGTCGGCAAGGAAGGCGGCGGCGGGGGCTGATATAGGGCCGATGCGTGCTGTATGCGTATGCGCTGACGTCCGAGGCCGGGGAGGGAGGGGAGAAAGAGGGGACGGGGCAGAAGACGGCCCGGCACTGGCGGCAAGAGTGACAACGGCGAGCGATGAAAGGGGCCCCAACAGATAGACGAACGGATCGCGGCGCGCGGCAAGCGGGAGGACGGGATGCGACGATGCAGCGAGGTTCAAAGGTAGCTCGTGACAGGCGACGGATTCCGAAAAATGTTGGTAGCAGAGGAGGACCTGAAACGGGGGTAAAAAAGGGACGAGAAAATAGGGAGGGGAGAGAGAAAAGAAAAGAGACGAGCACAGTGGTAGACGGCGAGAGAAAAGAGAGTGGAGCGCGGCGTCGGCGACGAGGTGAGGCCAAGAAGGCAAGGGACGGAAAAAGACTGAGGTGAGAAAGAAAGAACGGGTAGGTCAGGACGGAACGAGAGCGTGCGGCGCAAGCGCAAGCGCACGAGCAAGAGCAACTGTAGGCGGAGCACAATAAGAGGGACCACGGAACACAGACCAAGCAAGTCACGGACCAGGAGGAGCAATGTCGAGGAGACGAAGAATGGGAGCCGGGGCCTTGCTGAATGCGGGAGCGGGCGGCAATGCTGAAAATAAAACACAAAAAGAATATGCAAGCTAAAAAGCAGGTGTGTACGAAGTACGTCGTATCGGGCGGATTCCTGAAAAGGAACAAAGGCGTGTGCGTGTGTGAGCGACCGTGTGGGAGAAGTGTGGAGGGGCGTGTGTCTGGAGAGGGATGCGCGCGCAAAAGAAAAAAAATGCTCAAAGGGTACTTTTCGAGTACTTTGTGTGGCTCTCCGTGGGCGCGAGCGATGCACGTCGTTGGAGACAATGGGGGGGATGAGGTGGGGAAGATGAGGAAGTGCAAGGACCAAGAAGAGACAGCAGCGAGATGCGAGATGCGAGGTGCGAGGTGCGAGGTGCGAGATGACAGAAAGGTCGAGGGACGTCGAGAGGCGTTCGAGAGGGGATGGAGAGAACGTCGAGAGAAACAGAGTGCGTAATGTGTCGGGCTTGAAGAGGGAAAGTTGAGGACGATGCCCAGAATCTCAAGAGCGCCGGAGCAGATGCCAGGCTCGAATGCGAGAGAGAAAAATTATGGACCGAGATGGCGGTAGTGCCGACAAGAGAACAAATGACACGGAGCGTGCGAGATGCGCGAGGCACAAGGCGGCAGAGAAACCGAGGCAGCAAAGAGGCTCAAAGAGAGCGCAGGACATAGGACATAGGAAATAGGTCATATGTAGGTCATAGGTCACTACTTCGTACTTCTAGACAGAAGACAGGCGACATCAGAATGCGGTTAGGAGCATACGATGCAACCGACGACCGGCTAAGGAGTCTAGCGTCCTGGGCTTGGACGACGAACGGGCTGGGAGGTACGATGCGTTGCCGTATGTGGTGCTGAAGTGCTGGTGCCAGAGACAATGCCCAAGACGCGGGCGTCGAAGAGGATTCAAGCGAAGGCGCGGGCGAGGCAGGCTCCAGGAGTACAGAAGTCGGACGGAGCAGAGGCAAAGGCAGGGAGCAGGGAGCAGGAGAACAGGAAGCCAGCGTGCCTGGTGAGTTGGGCGGGTGGATTGGCGTCTTTGTCCGGGCGCTGGACGTGCTGGGCCTTGCAACTGCACGAGACTGTTCTCCGCACCTGTCCATATGGAGATGGATGCTCGTCTGTCGTGCTCCGCACTCCTGATCGTCTGCTAATTTGGGCAGACGGTCGAGCAAAGGTCGAGGCGAGGGTCAGGCGAGGGTCAGGCGAGGGTCGGGGCGGGGTCAAGTCTGGATCTAGGTGGGCTGGAGACCAGAAAGGAAACAAGAAGCGCACAACTGCCGGTGCGGCGATGTGGAGAGCAGCGGGCGGGCCAAGGGTGGTAGTCGAGGGGGTGGATGAGGAGAGAGAGGGTGGACGACGATAAAGGGACGGGGGAGTCGAGACGATTTGGGAGAATTCTCGTAGCTTTTGCAGGGAGAGTGGACGATTCCACTTTTGGTCTGTTTCTGTTTGGTTTGTTTTGGTATTACGACATGCATCCAGAGACAATCTCGATGGGAAAGAGCCACTGTCAGACTACGAGCAACTGCCTACGCAAATCTCCTAAAACGGCGAGAAGTGGACGCCCTGCCGTGTATGGAAGGAGCGGGCTGGACAAGAAGCTGTGGCATAGGGGCAAAGGCAGCCGCGGATTCCTTTTCCGGTAGCAGGTGGACGTCATGCCGCAGTCGGACGGAGAAATGGATCAACAGTCACAGTCGGAGCAAACTGACATGGACGACATGACAAGATGGACAAGATGGAACAAGATGGACAAGATGGGCACGAATTGACACGAAGACATGAATGACACAAACATGGACGACATGACAAGATGGACAAGATGGACAACATGGGCACGAATTGACACTAATTGACGCGAATCGACACGAATCGACACGAATGACACAAACATGGACAAGATGGACAACATGGACAACATGGACAACATGGACACGAATTGACACGAATTGACAAACATCGAGTCAGCTGTCCATGTTCATGTCCAAGTCTGCCGTCAACCGGCCTCACAGCGAGCTCACCCGAGACCCATCTCCATCTCATCTCGTGCCGTTGTCTGCCTGTTCTAGTTCGGCCTCGCCTGGCCGTTCCTGTTCATTGTTGCCACAATCGACCCGGTCGTATTTCAAGGTTCTAGCCTCCCGTTTGTCCATTGACATTTGTCCATTTCGCTAGCTGTCAGCTGCCCTAAAGTGGTCTTTTGGGTCTACGAGTACAAACTACTGCCCGTTCGCCTCCCTCGACTCTGCTAACGCTGTGAAAGGTCGTTGGATCGTTGGCCCTGCGAGCCTCTCCCCCCGCTGGGCTCTCTCACTGCCGCGCCTGGCTCGCGTTGCCGCTCGCGTTGCCCTGCGAGCTTCCCTTTGTCGTTGCTTAGCTCGTCATTGGCGCTTGTTCTCTGCCGACATACAAAGTATCCGTACTCGAAACTCGCAAGCTACTAGCTCGTCAGGTCCGGCCCTACGACGTATTCGCCTCTGCCTCCTGGAGCCGCTCGTATGGCGCCGTCCTTTGTACGCCACGCCGGGCTTGGGGCCAAGTGACGCGGACGCTTTCATTGTCTGGTCGGCGCGTGGAGATGAGAGATTAGCGACTGTGGCTTCTGGGTAGGCCTGGACTGGCCGTCTCTCCCTGGAGATGCACGACAGAGTGAGCCTGTTGGAAGGCACACTATCCCGAAGGGTGTCCCAAGGAACCCGCTTGGTGGTGCTACCGGTGGATGGGTCGGCGGCCACTGTCCCAGACTCCCAGCGCACGTCCTGATACATCTGTGGTGTGTGGCCCGTGGGCGAACTACTGCAATATGCTAGCCGCCTCGTTGTGTCTGTTGGTCGTTGGCACTTGGCAGGCCCGGCTTCTATTTATGGGTATTCAGCACCAGCTTCGACGACAGGGTACAAGGTATCTAACAAGGTACAAAGTACGAGTGAAGCCACTCGCAGTGTCTCACGGGGCCGAAGACGCTTCTGGAGCGCGCGTGTCTGCTCAGCTTCAAGCAGCATCCGGACGCCCCCTCCTCGCAGGCATCCAGACAGCCTGGGAACGATCAAGAGGAGCAGAGACCGTGCTTTTCTTTCCTGTTCGTGCTCCTTCTTCTCGCTTATCTCTCACCAGGCCTGGTCTGTGCTCTCAACACGTACAAAGTAAACAGCGTGTGCCACCAAAGCAACCAACGTGCGCGGCTTCTGCGCTGGACGAGGGGGAACAAGCCCAAGATGGCAACATGCAAGTCCATGCAGCAGGCCTAGGTCGGTGGGCGGCGAAGCCGCCTGTTTGTCGCCTATTCGGCACGTCTGGCACGTCTGGCACGTCTGGCACGTCTGTTGGAGACTGGTCAAGGCGCATCGGAACGACGGCAATGCACGAGGCGAACCAGACCATGGGCGAACCGCCGTGATGACCGACGAGGCAAGCGTCGTGTCCACTTCCACACGTGGCGTGGCTCTCTCGCTCTTCGATAGTCGTCCTCTTTGTTCCCCTTGCTCTCCTCCTTGCGGGCGCGTCTGGGTCTTTGTCTTCCCAGCTGTGCCCTACGGGTATCTAACTCTTTCTTTGCCTCCCCTTGCCTTTGCCCCCGACGCAATACTCCAATCGTCTGGTGAGATACAGGATGCTCATTCTTTACTTCGTACGAATACGCTCCAGCTCGTCCATTGCCGCACACACGGTACTCCACTCCCATGCAGCTCTCGCTTGTTTGTGCCCAACACAAGAGGCCGTGGTCGTTCCGCTGTGACTGACTCACCTTTCTGTCATAGCGGCGGCGTAGTTTTGCTGGCGCAAGAGGCTCATTTTCTTCGTCGTACGGCCCGGACTCGATGACGGCAAACTTTGTGTTCACTCGTATCTCGCCGTCCCCCTTGCATCATACACTTGTACAGCGTACGTACGTCGTACGTCATACTTCTGCGCAGTAGCTTTGTCACGGGCCTGTCCATCTTCTTACCGTCTAACACATCTCCGTCTCGGTCTTTTCCCAGTCCGCACCGCCAAACTTGCACTGCTGCAACGACATAGAAGCCGGACAGCGAAATGCCGAATGACGAATACGCGAATGACAAACACAAATACACAGAAACACAATACACCCTAGCGAAACAAGACCCAAGACATAGGATCGCAACAGGTGGTCTCATGTACGAATGTCATGTGTCGAAAGTCAAAGTCAAAGTCAAAGTCGAAAATCAAAAATCAAAAGAGCGGGACGGTCGACGATCCAGAGTCGGAGTGAAACGTCGCTAGTCCTTTCCGGCATCTCACCGCTTCGCCTGTTATTGGATGCATGCACGCGTCCTGCAGGACGGTAACGGCATGCAGGCTGCAGGGCCGTTTCTACTACTCTCCATAGTTCCCACCATATTTTCTTTCCACTTGCCGACGCTGTTTCTGTGCATTCTTCCTCGCCAGCATATGCACCTGCATTGCACAAGGGCAGACGCATCTGCAGGCCGGACATGGGTCTACGAAGTACTCGTAGGACGTCGACCGTGGGGGTCAAAGAGAGAGAGAGAGAGAATACTTTGTACTCGTACGCAGAGACTGATGCAGAGAAAGGGAAAAACTACTTCGTACGAGTACGCTGCACAACCATCATGGCCGAACGCGCAGATACTTTGTATGTATGCGGATCGGCGGCGTCTCGCCCCTTGCGGACTAGGACGCTGGACGGGCGAGGCATTTCCAGCGATCCGTGTCTTGCCCTCATCTCTCCCCTGCCATACGAGCACTCGTACTCGTAGAATCCTCGTTTGTGGCCAAGCATCCTCGCTGGTCCCTGCTCGCCAGACCCTCGGCCTGTCTCGCCGTGACCTTTGCCTCGCATCGGGGCGCACCACTCGTATCCATGTACTCGTAACGTCGTACGTCGTTCTTTGTACAGAATGGACCCAAGGCCCTCGGAAGCCAGGACCCATCATACGACAAGCAAGCCCAGAGTCCGCGGCCCACAGAGTCCACTGCCCACGTTGGTCCTCCACCGCCCCTGCGACGCCATACAACGCCATACAACGCCATCTGGGGCTCCTCTCGCGCCCTCCTCTCTTCCTCCGCGCCCTGCCCTCTCGGGTCGCTTCCCCGTCCATGTCCAGAACGGACCCAGTACTTTGTACGTTGTACGCCACCTTCTCGTCTTCTCCCCCCCCCCCACTCCGCCCGTGGCCAAGCACTGTCACGTTGTGCACAGCCCAAGCGTCGAGGTGGACTCGATGGAGGGCGGCAGAGGGAGCCCAACGCGCCAGGAATCGACTTCAGCTGGCTTGGTCAAGCCCGGCGTGTCTTTGTGGTCCCTTTGTCTTTGTGCGCGTCGCCGCCAGTCCGGTCTTGGTCTTAATGGTGGCGTTTGGTCCTCGCCACGCCACGCGCGCTGGACCAAAGGACTGGGAGCGGGTCGGATCCGGCCTGGCCGTGGCTGTTTTTCGGGCGTTTCCCTGTTCCCTTTTTCCTTTTTCTTTTTCTTTTTCCCTCTTTCTTTTTTCCCATTTTTCTTTTCCCTTTTCAGGTTCCCCTTTTCCCTCTTCCTTTTTGCCCTTTTGCCCTTTTGCCCTTTTGCCCTTTTCCCTCTCCCCTACGACGCAACGACATACTTCGTACAAGAAGGGACTGCAATGACACGCCGGGCCTGGCGCCTCGCAGGACGCACCTATTCTCGCAAAGTAAAGCAAGACTAGGCATAGAGGTGGGCCGGCGTCCACGTCGTCTGATCGCTCCAACCCCTTTACGTCCTAGCACAGACTGGCCCCCAGGACAGAGCGAGATGGCTCCGAGGCGGTGGGGCCTTTGTTTGACTCTTCTTCTCCAAAGCTCTCTGCCTTTTCGGTACGGGGAACTACGAGTACATATAAGTGACAGAGTAAAGAGTGTGCCCATCGGATACGGGGACATGTACGTCGTACGCTGTACATTCCGCGAAACGATGAGGTAGAGTCGGCAGAATACTTCAAACAACATCTGTCGTAAGGGAGTCGGTGATGTGCCCTGTAGTATTTACGAGTACGTTCGACCCTGAGGTCCGTAACGGCTTGCTTTTCGGTCGGGCTGGTGGCCTGGGGCTGGACCGAGGCCCAGCCTGTGTCTCGGTAGTGGTTTGTCGCTTTTTGCCTCTGCCAAACGGAACGACATGTCAAAGGGGTCTCAAAGAATTTTCATTCTCAAGAGTTTTTTTGTTCCTTTGTTCTCAGCCTGACGTCAATGCGAAAGTCGAGACGACGTTTCGTGAGCGCCGAATCCATAACGTCAAGACATTGACAATGTCGGGTGCTGCCTCTTTGCCACAGGCAAGCCACCCTACACGAGTCAAGTACTTTACCGAGCCTCGTCACATCCATGTCTTTTCTTCTGTCGCCTTTCTTTCAGCGGTGGGAGCCTTGGGTATAAAACCAGCCGCTCATTTACGACTCTGGTTCAGGTCGTTTGAGATGACTGTAGAGGACAGTAGATGGACTAAACGAAAGACAGCATACAACAAATGATTAGCTGTTGTGATGCCTCGAAGGGGAGCTCGCAGGCAACAAACTGCCAGCAACCCAGCAGGAGAACCTGAAAAACGAGGAGCGATAGGGACTTGTACGAGCTTTTGTAATGAAGGGCCGCAGATGGTAATACGACGTATGCATTCCGAGCGGCTGGAGAGCAAAAGAAAGCTAAAAATGGAGAGGAGGGGGGGATAACCTCGTCGTAAGGATCATAGAATTCTTCCCATGTGTGCTGCCTCCTGTTGTGACCACGTGAGGTCGCTCTCCAACACCACCATAATGCGTCCAGGCAACTCGTCTTTCACGAAAGTGACCACCCTACGATTAGCATAATTGTCTTGTGTTGTCAATGTATGGAGGCGAGCCTAATCGGCTCCTAGGTATTATGATCGTACAACAGAGATGTCTACGTTATCCGTAGAGAGATGTTAGATTGCCTGCAGCACGAGTGTTGGGCAGACGAAAACCATGGCGAATGAAAACAGAGCTGTTGGCAACATTCGGACATGAGGCTGGACTGGGACACCTGGTTATGACGTCTATTTTTCTTTTTCTTTTCTTTATATCCCTCTTCTCTTGTTTTATCTTCACTCTTTTCCCTCTTTCCTCCGTTTCATCTTTTATTTTCAGCTCTGAAAGTGAACAAGACGGAAAGCCGACTAACGTGGCCGCTACTGCCTCACCAACGGCCTCGTTCTCGTCTATATGACTAATATATTAGTCACTATATATATATCACTGGCTGGCCAACAAGCCTGGCACTTTTACTGCCCACGGACTAAATCAACGTGACAGCCTCGCTAAACAGGGGACCTTTCACGCCAGTCTCGAACTAACGCATCCGCGTCTCCTTACAGCACCCTTGAGGAACGCAGAGGCCGATTGCAGGCAGAGGAGCTACTGGCCACGACAGAGGAGCGACGGGCTGCGGCCGGACGCATTGCCAACAAGACGGCCTTTGTGCCCCATCTCTCCCTCTGCTACCGCTACCTCTCTCAGCCCGTGACGGTGCAGGAGCAGTCGCAGCTCCGGTCGAGCGGTGGCCTGACCAGCGTCCTGTCTCGAAACTACCCGCGGGAACTCCGGGCCTGGACCGCCTTGACCTTCACGACCAGTCGATTAGCGAGCTGCCCGGGCTCTGTGGCGACGATGAGCTGTTCCCGAGCCCGATTGCCATTAACCAGATCCAGCGGGACCTGTCGCCGAGCCCACTGGTCGACGAGGCCGAAGTGCGGCCCTTTGACGCGGCTGCCATTGAGATGCGGGCAAAAGACGTCATCGCCGACTACTTGGCGAAGCGGCCTCAAGAGGTGCGGCGAGTGGTTTCCGGATGAGTCTATGCAGCCTGCGGAAGGACAATACGGTGACGCAGAAGACGCGGAAGATGCGGACAATACGGAAAACATGAACAAAACGTAAATGGACAACACGTAAAACATGGACAACACGTAAAACACGGCCGCAAATCTGAACCGGGATGCAAGTCCGGCTCGAGGCCGCGGCAGCAGTCGGGGCAGCAGCCGACGCCGTGGAAGCAGCCGTGGTCGCAGCCGCGGTCGCAGAAGCAGCGCCCATGCAAGCCCCCTCGCCAGCCGCCAAGGACGTAAACGACATTCCTCGTCGCCGCCCGGACCCAGAGGGTGCGGCGGGTACGGCAGCAAGACAGCTCCCCGACCCAGACGCGCTCCTCGTCGCAAACGTCCCGCAAACGGACAGCCCAGATCCTGCTGTCGCTGCAGCGGGCGCCGGCGTCGTTGGAAGAAACGGAGTCGTCTGGTTTAATTTAATAGCGCTGCTTGCAGTTGTTACCAGGTATCGTGAGGAAATCGCGGATAATTACACACAGCCTGACTCTCTATCAAGCCGTACCATACCTCCCTGACAGATGCTGGCTCTTGGTCTCGGCCATGGCCTTCTCCAGCACCTCGACGATATCTGTGTGTCCCGTTTTCTGGGCATAGATGACACGTCGGTCTTGGAAATGGTCACGCGGTCATTGACCTTGAAGTATCGACAGCTTGTAGCCGTTGGGGACCTCCGTCTCGCTTCTCAATGTATACAATATCTATTGTCAAAAGCTACCGTTCTGTGGTTTGCTTTCCAAGATGCAGTTGACAGGATTCCGTCTTTGGTTTCAGGTTTTCATTTTCGCTTTTCGGTATTCTATTGCATGACTACTTTCAAGCGCTCTAGGTGTCACCCATGCCCTCCATGTCCGGTTGATCCTCTGTGCTCGCCAAAGTTTTGCGTTGTCATCATGCCGAAGAAGCCAGAGAGATGCGGTGGCGATGTCGATGCTTGTTGGGGTATGGGTGGGTAGTTGCGATGCGTCGAGTGTGCGTAGAGTGGCATGACCGGACAGGAGGAGATCAGCATAAACGACGAGGAACCGGACGAGCCACTAAAGATACATCATGCCAAGTGTGAGCAACCGGTCGAGTCGAGATACGGCGTATATCCATTATGACCGCGGTCGCGAGAAGATATTGCGCGTTCCTGCTACCATGTGAATGTCAATACTTCACGAGACATACCAGCATCGAGCAACGATATAGAAATTGACATGGCGACTGTCCACCAAGGGCCAGGGTTTAAAAAAGTAATAAGTAGTATTTGTGGAGGTTGGTTGTTTTCTGTGCTGCGTTCTGTCTTTTTCCATCAGACGTGTATCATGAAGATCAAACTGACAGAAAAGGACAGAAAGGAAAGCAAAAAAAAGTAAGAAAGATCTCCAGTATGGAAGATTTTTTCTAGACAGAAGAGAGAATATAAGTAGGAAAAGATAAGAGAGGAAAAGAGTATAAGAGGAAAAGAGACGACAGGTAAAGGAAATAGGTAAATAGAACGCCCGCCAAAAAAAAATCAACACATCGGTCCCATCGGCAGCCCACAGAAACTTCACAGCCACAAGAGAATGTTGGGCTTTGTTTTCAAAAGGAGTGTGTATAAAAGAGTGGTAATATGGGCAATATGGCATAAAGATCAAATCGCGACAAGGGAACGGACGAGGCTGCCGAGTTGTAATCGCCTCGGATAATGGTGTGGTGGTAGTTTTGAGAGAGAAGTCCAAGGTCGAAAGCCGAAAGCCGAAAGCCAAGTCGAGTCATTGCAAGAAGCCCCAAGGTAGCGGTAGTCGAGACTGGTGGAGAGAGAAGAAAAAGGAAACCCAAACGCCGAGTATGCCGATGGTAGACAAGGAAGTAAAGAACAAACAAAAGTTCGTGCGTCGTCGTGACCCGGGGAGTTGTTGGCTCAAGCGTTGGTGACCTGTCTTGTTAGCCATGTTCATTAATGCTCAAACATATGAAAAAGGGATATGGTTACGTACTCGGAGAATCCTTCTGGAGTAGTCCTCGTTGTCGGCAATGCTGCCGTCGCTCAGGCGGCGCTGAGACATGACGGGATCGAGCCGCGAGTCCGTGATGCTGTGGCTGCCCGTTGTGCTCGATGGCTTGCCACTGCCGCCGCTGAAGAAGGCGTTGACGGCAGCATTGCGGCGGTACTCCTCCTCAATGGCGCGGTTGCGGCGGCGGCGGATGATGAAGAAGCCGGCGCCAAGGGCAGCAGCCACGGCGACGACACCCACAACAACGCCCGCAGCAATGCCGGCCGTGTTGGTGCCCGACTTCTTGGTCGAGTCCTTGTCGGCGGCGCTCGCGTCGCTCGTCTGGTCACAAAGACCGTCTGGCCACCGACGACGGTCGTCGAAGCCGTTGTGGCGGTAGAGGAAGACGAAGAGGAGGAGGAGGAAGACGAGGAGGAGGAGGACGACGACGACGCGTTGGCGTAGGGGACATCGTACAGCTCGAGGCCAGTATTGTAGACGGTCCAGTAGCCGGTGCCACCACAGGCGTCCTGGCCGAAGCCGGTGCACGGCGCGTTGCAGTACTTGTCGTCGACGAGGGTGCTGTTGGGCGGGTAGCTGTCGCCACAGTAGCACTTGCTTCCTTCCGTCGAGGCGGCGACGTTCTTGCCCAGGACCTGGCAAATTTCCTGGCCACACCGGCCGCGCGAGTTGAAGGCCTGCTTGGAGTTGAAAGTGAGATCGCCAGATGACGAGAAGCAGCCCTGCACGACCGGCTGCATATAGATGGGCGTCGACGACGGCTGCTCGACACCCATCTTGGTTGTCGTCGCGGTGGCCGCAGCGGCCGAGCCGACGAAGCCGGCGGCGACGACGCCGAGTAATGTGGTGAACTTCATGATTATGTGTGTGTGTGGGTTGGGTTTGGGGGTTGGTGAAATCGATTCTAGATGACGCGTCGAAGCAGCGTTTGACCCTCAGCCAAGAGTCTGGTCACGGTTCGATGGCGAATGCGAATGATGGAAGGGGCGCCGATGCGTTGGTCCTGCCACGATCGACTCTCGAGATCTATGGGGTTGTTGGTTGATGTTGTTTAGGTTTGTTGCTGTCTCTCTATTGTCGAGACTGCTTTTCTGATTTGTCGGTGTTTGTCGTGGCCAGTCTGTCGCTTCGAACCTTTACAGGCGTGTCGACATCGAAGACCCAGTCGATGGTTGATTGTCTTTGTCGATGGACGGGCCCGTCTCCCGTTTGTTCGTTTCGAAGGATCGTCGACGATTTAACGTGCCGCGGGATGAGCAGACGCGTTGTATTTGTCGTCGGGATAAACCAGGTCGTCGATTCGCGCAAGCGGAAAACGAGTAGAGCGCGGGATCGTGAAGCGGGTGGTTGACGAATGGAAGACGAAAGAGACCGAAAGTAAATGAAAAACAGACACCGAGCAGGAAAGAAAAAAGAGCGTGTTGGAAAAGAGGGACGAAAAGGAGGTTAAACGAGTGGCTTGTCCGAAAACAAATGGCGATGGTTACTGGGTTGGTGGGTGAGGAAAGGTTTCGAAGGGGACGATGGAAGAATGAGAGAAAAGGGGACGGGAGCGAAAGAGGGAGAGAGAAGGGAAGAGGAAAGGGAAGGCACGGGCGGGTGGGGACAGGGGCGTGAGGCGTGGAAGGAAAGAGCGAGAAAAGAGGAGATTACGAGAAAAATGGCGAAAAGAGTCTGGTAGGGGGCAGGAGGGCTGTGTGAGCCAGGGGAAGGAGCGAGGGGTCTGGGCCAGGCACGCTGGCTTTCAGTACATGTACTCGTACTGGGTGAGTGGGTGACTGGGCTCGTTCCCTCTTTCCTGGATTGTACATGTACTCACAGGCTCCTGCCCATCTCTGGCTGGCTGGACGAGGAAGGACGGGATGAGTCTGGGCTGTGGATACGCTGTGGACGACTACTGGGGAAGGTGCGACTCTGGGCGTGTTACGGTGTGTGTCTCTGTACGCAGCCTTCATTCCTGACTGGCAGGCGGGAAAGCAGCCTGTCTGGCGTGTCGAGGGAACAGGAAATACAAGAGACGGACAGTGTCCACACGGAGTACGGGGTACGAGTACTTTGTACGTGCGGGATAATACTTTGTACAGGGGGCTGTTTGCACCATGGGTGGTGGCATTGGAACTGGTGGTTTCTACTTTTACTTTGTAGGAGAGGCAGAAGTGCAAAGGGCAGAAGGAGGAAATTGCAACTGTGGGTATGCAGCAAAGCACCGCGGGCTACGGGAAGGTGCGAGTGGGCAGCGGCGGGACGCGTACCTGGCGCTACTTTGTGGTCCTCGGCGCGAGCAGATGCGCCGTCCTGCACGAGCGCGCTGGTTTATCATTCTATGGCCTGCAAAAACGCTCATAGCTCCGACAGAGTCAGGCAAAAGTCCTCTCTAGCCACCAGGCACAGAAGCCTGTCCGACTTGGTGCCAGGCGGTACCAGGGGCTCCGTTCAAGTCCAAGTCACGGGGGGTGATGAAGGGGACGAGCCAATCAGAGGTGACTGGCTGGAGAATGGCTCTGACCAGTGCCGTTTGGACCGTTTTGGCTAGAGCTGACAGCACTAGCAAAGAAGAGGGAAAGGGCAAAGGCAAAGGGCCGTGCCCCTTTTTTCTCTTTTCTGTGGATGTGAGAAGAGTGCGAGTGCCAAAAAGCACAACAGGAGATAGCCAGACGGTGCAGCAGACACACTGTGCCACAACAGCACAGCACAGCACAGCACAGCACAGCACAGCATGAGCCGGGGTACATGTGGTATGTGATACTTCATACTGGCCAAGCCCGGTTTCGCGGTCTCAGGGGCGGGCGGGCAATGGAGCAGTGTCGATCGCTGCACGGTGCGAATGGAAACGGCGGAAGACAACTGTTGTTGGCCGTCCGACTCTCTATCTTCAACACTCACACGCTGTGCCACCGGGGCTGCCTGAGCTTGTGCCACACGAGACCACGGAAATCGCATCATCAGAGACAATCAGCCGAAGAAGAGATGGCCTGGCGGTGAGGAAGACACAAGAGAGGGCGATGCGGAACAAGAGAAAGGATGCTGACAACAGAGGCATGAAGGGAGGCAGAGAACGAGTCATCCGGAACGAGCGCGAAGAGCGAGCCCGAAGAAGAGAGCAGAAGAACAGAAGAACAGGAAAACAAAAGAACCGAGATAACGCCCAAGAAACGCGCGTTCTTACAAGCACTCGCATTGAAATCTCTATTGCGTACGACGTATCTTGCCGAGTGATACTCTACAGGGTACGGAGTCGACGCCCACCGTGCCGACACAGTCTCAGACATATTTGCTGCACGGTCAGACCAGCCAAGCCGTGGATCTGTCTGGTTCGCTTCGCTTCCCACGCGATCGGCAGCGAGACAGGCACGAATGGCCAAATGGCCAAATGGCACAAACGGCACAAAAGGCCCAAAAAGCACAGAGCGGCAAAGACGAGGGCCATCCGAGATGAATAGTGGGCGGCCCTGTTTTAGGCCAATCCGTTCCCTGTCCTCCTCGTCTGTCAGGCTTTCTTTTGCCTTTGGTGGTCTGGCTAGTCCCCTGTCTGTTGGCTCCCGCTGCTTGCCTTTCCGTCGCTGAAAGGATGGCACAGGATATCACTACGCATCTGGAGGGCTGGCGTCGTTCCAGACGCTCTGCTTGGCTGGCTTGGCTCGCGTCCGTCACGACGATGCCCGGCATCTAGGGAGAGTCTAGGGAGACGGCCGGTGCCAGAAGAAGACAGGAGACAAAGACAGAAGACAGCGGATAGACGGCTACAGGCAGGCCAGCCCGTCTCGACAAAGTAAGTTTGCCGGCAGCACCGCAAAGAGGAAAAAAAAGCAGACAGTGCCAACTTCACAAGCGAGGCACCGTCCTGTCGCCGTTGTCTGTTTGGCCTGTCGGTGCATCACGAGTGTACTGAGTACACAGAGCAGGACTACGAGTACAGGGGCCCTTTCACGTTCGGCACAGCCTGGCTCTTGGTCCCCTTTTCTCTCTTTTTGCAACAGTTTTGTCTGTTGGTCCCCTGTCACGTCTCGTCCCTGTCCCCTGGCCGAAAACGAAACGGACTCTTCCAAGAATCAAGGAACATGCAGGCACAAGATCTCTGGGACAAGGTGCAAAGCGCCTTTCGCCTTTCGCATTTTTTGACTTGTAATTTTGGCTGCAGGCTGCAGGCTGCAGGGAGGGGAACCGACAAGAGGAAAAAGGAGATTTTCCTGGGGACAACAGCAACCAAGAACAGCCAGAAACGAAGCCGCGATCGCCACGGTCTCCAACCAACCGTCGACAGTCGATGCGTTGTTTTGTGCATCTTTCTTCGTTTCATCGCGTTCCCTCCTCTCTTGTGTCTTGTTGTCCTCCCTGGGTCTTGTCTCGGATGCCTCTTTTCGGCAAGCATCTGACATCCTGCCAACGTGCTCGGTATTCGCCTACAAAGTACATGTACCAGCACGATGGCGGAGTATCGCGATAGCTCTTCCGTATTGCCTCTTCACCTTGGCCCGTTTGCCTACGAGTACTTGCCTTGTCTGTTCCTCCGTTCTGGTGCGGTGCCGCCAGATGAAACATGGAGATCGGCCCTGCATTGCCCGTCGCTGTTCCCGCTCGTCTATTACTCTGCGGAGTACTCTACTTCGTACGCAGCTCAGCTGCTCTCTGTGCGACGGGCTGCCAAGGCTGTGCCACTCGGCTGGCTTGGTGACTGGGGCTTGTGGCTCGGCCGGCTCGATGCACACAAGAAACGGAAGTCGGTTCGTGCGTTTATTTCGTGGCACGTACTATCGCCAACGTCCCGGGATGCAACCGCGAGGGCCACAAACTCAGTGTGCTATGAGCTGCATGCTCTGGGCGATGATTCTCTTTCGTACAAAGTACGTCGACTCCATTCTCTCTCATCCCTCCGATCCGATCGCGCGGTGGGTCATGCGAGGGGACGCGATCTCTCTTGATCTTTTGAATTTTGGTTCCTTTCCGCATCTCCCTCCCTTATTTGCCCCCTTCCCCTCCCCACTGGCATGGAATGGGCCACTTTACGGCGTGTTTTCTCTGTACTTTGCAGAGTGCTGCAATGCGACGCGAGCACGCCGAGTCTTGGAGTCAATGGAAACGGGCCTAGAAATGGGTACAGTGCCCGATTGACGCTGCGTCGCCTTTCAAGTTCTCGGCCAAGACAGCGTCAAAGCATCAACGCATCAAAGCATCAACGCATCAAAGCATCAAAGCATAAACGGGAAATCCTGCTCCTCGACGCAACAGTCATGTCAAAGCTGCAGATGCAGATGCACCGCAGACTGCAGACTGTACGTCGTAGGCTAAGACGTCCACGGCACGACGTCGATTTCATTGACCGACAGCCTCGTTTTCCCAGTTTTCCCAAGATTGTGTTTGTTGCCGAAAAAGCAGACTTGGACGGTGCCCGCGATCCTTTCGCTGGATGTTGACGAAGTATGTCAAGGCCGTCTTCACACTGCTTGCATCTTACGACGTAAGATACAACATCTTGACTCTGGAGTACGACGTACCGTTGCACTCTACGAGTATCGTGCTTTGTACTTCGTATTGAAGCCTGTGCACGCCCCATCGCGCCAGCCTCCCAGCCAAGCAAAATACACTGGAGCTCTTTGGAGGCTCGGCCGTTCCAGACGCTTCGGAGAGTGCAAAGTCACGAGAGGGAACGAGAATGAGTGAATAGGGTCCAACACCTTGGCCGTTCTCGCTGCTGTCTTTATTCTCGGCACAGAGCACGTGAGATGCACCATACGATGTTCGCGTACAGACTGCAAAGGACGTGCGATGATGCCCGACTTGACAAGCACCATCGAGGTGTCGATATGAACGAGTATGATCATCGTACAAAGTACTACGTCGTACTCGTACTGTCTCGTCGGCTGTGGACCACAAGGAAAGGGTGGACATGGGAATTGGCGGGCATGGGCCACCCTTCATCCTGGTATCGCAAAACAGGAACACTGGGATTTTAAATGAAGACTCTACCGGCCCCTACTCAGTACTAGCATGCTCGTACGAGTACTTGTACATGTCAACAAAAAGGCAGCAAAGGCAAAAGTCTGCCTTGCGGCTGTCTTGGTGTGTTTTTATTTTTAACCTCTCGATGGAGCTAGTCGAGCTACGAAATACGAGTACTCGTAGTACTCCATACTCTGCACTGGCCAGCAGAACGAAAGAGACAACTGTCATTGCAGATTCACCAATTCACCGATTCACCCACGACGTCAAAATATCCAAACTCGGACCGCCCCCTTGTCGGGCGGCCCTCAGCTGAAGAAGGACGCCGTCTCGGGCGGACAAGGCAAGATGCTGCAACTTGCGTGCACCAGAGGCCCGGCGAGACATGCATAGGGGAGACGAGATGAAGCCACCGGGAACGACTAGACGAGCGAGACGGCCACAACGGACGAGACGGCCAAGGAAAACGAGCTCGAATCGAGCACACGATGGAGCACCGGCACCCCGAGCTTTGTCTTCCGCCCACCCACCATGCATTAGCCTCCCCGTCCGTTTCGTGGATGGAGACGGAGCGGGCACCGACTTTTACCTGAGCGGCCCTTTATTGGCCTTTCTCTGTTCATTTTTCATCGTTTTTCTCCTCTAACTTCGTACACCTGTCACGTTATGCTGGCGGCCAAGCATCTCGTGTTTGGGTACGTGGGGGAGTGAAGGCGGATGGACGACGAACGCTTTCCTCGTAGCGCCAACTCGGACTCGTCCACGTTGATGACATGGCAAGGCTACGATGCAACAAAGCCCGACGGCCTGTCGACGCCAAACTGACGGGCAGGCGGAGGAAAGCAAGGAGCAAGGAGTCAGGCGTCAGGCGTCGGGATGCAGCTGGGAGATGGCAGAGAAAGCTCAGACGGAAATGCCGCCTCGTTTGCATCCAACGCATCTCGCCACGTGCCCTGTACGGAGCGAACACGCCCAAGACAAAAAGTACGCATACACAGGAACCCCCCGCAGGACCAGACAAAGTACTGTGCAGAGCATCAGGTCAGCAGGAAGCCGAGCAAGCTGAGCAAGCGAGCAAGCTGAGCAAGCCGAGCAAGCGGAGCAAGCTGAGCTGGGCAGCCAGGCAGTCGGCGGAAGCAAGAAGAAACAGAAGAAACAGAAGAACAAAGAAACAAAAGAGACCCGACTCCGGCCAATCGGTTTGCAGCACTGTACGTCGGACACACTGTGCTCTTTCGCTACTACAAAGTACGAGCATCTTGCAAGGACGGCCGTCTACTCCGTACTCACCCGCATGCGCGAGGCCAGAGGTGCGCCCGGGCGTCTGCGAGTACGGTAGGCTCTAGACCCTCGACCCGCTCGCAAGCGCGTCGTGCCAGCCGTGGACCTACTCGTAAACTACAAAGTACTCGCAAACAAGGGCACTGGGTAGCGGGCACGCGCCGGCGCGCGCATATCTCTCACATTGCGCGCTTAGCATTACACGCGGCTGCAAAGTCCGAGTGCCCTTTTACGCCTCTACGCCTGTTCGCCTGTACGTTGTACAACATTGCATGTACGAGTATGGGTGCATGGTGATGTGGGATGTACCGACGCGCTGTCGCTCCGTCTCCATGACAGACAAGAAGACGGAGAGGCCATTTGGTCAAAGTGGTGTCTCCTTGCAGGCGACGGACAGTCCCACTGGGGAGAAGCCGCACCGCAAAGCAAGCGCGTCGCCCGGGCGGGAGAGACTTGGTGAGGAGGCCGACGAGGAGAGATGGTCTCTCCTCACATCGGCCGCCCCGTCCTCCGCGCGAGGCCCGGTTTGGGTTGATCTACCGCTCGGAATACAGAGCCTGGAACAAGGATGGACAAGTTTAAGCCTTGTGCTCCACCATGCCGTGCGGAAGGGGGGAGGGGGGGGGAGTAACAAAAGACATCACGGGTGACGGACCAGCCGGTGATGCCGGGGGCGGAAAAACAAGTCGCTTTTTTGTGTCTGCAGCTGAGCCTAGTTCTGTGTGTATACCTCGTATCAATACTGTGCATAAGAAAAGAGAAAACAAGGGAAAACAAGGAAAAAGACAAAGGAGAGACGAGCCGAAAAACAAAAATGGGGACGGAAAGACGGATCAATCCACAGCAGGACGGAGGCCATCACAGCGGACAGAGACGGACCTCGGGCCCAGACAGCCGGCGTGTCGGCTCGCATGGTGCGTGGGTCGTCATCCACCGGCAACGCCAGGGCGGCTGCGAGAAATCGGGAACAGCGCCGATGCGAGGCGGGAGACACGGTAGGCGTGCCCGGCGCGGTGGAATGGGTAGCCGTATCGGTCAACAATGAGACGGCCTTGGCCGGCTTGCTGAGGGCCATCTGCGACGCCGGCGAGCAAGCGCCGCCTTCCCAAGGGTTGAGCGCCCCTCCAGATGCTGTTCCGCCACGGCCGTCTGCCGCTGCGCCGCCCTCTAGGCGCTCCGTTCCCAAACAAGGCGGTAAAAGGCCGTGCGCCCGTGTCTCGCAAACAAGCGACGCATGACCACGTGCCGGTGCAGGCGCCGGTTGGCCGGCGTGGGGTTGCGCGCATTGTCCAGGCGCGTCCGTTTGTGCAAGGGCTCTCGGCCACGCAGGATGTAACGGGGTTGTGGTTGCGCGCCATCGGCGGCGGCGCGGCATGGTCTGGACGTCGTCGCCGGGGATCTCCGACGCGTCCCACGCAGCCACGGGATCCAGTCCCTGGCGCTCCCGTTCGTGCCGGCGCTGGCGAATGGCCGCCATGGACCGCTGCGTGCGTTGACGCTGCTGGCGAAAATAGGAATGGTGATGTTGCCTCACGGTCTGTACCCGCTTGCGCAGCGCTTCCAGCCTGTCCACGTCGGCCGCCATCTTGTCGGTGTTGATGCGAAACTCGTCGTAGCCGTCTCCCCCGCTGGCGTGGTCCTCTGCGGACTGCGCTTCGTCTTCTCGTTGCTGCCTTCGTTGCCGCCACCGTTGCCGCATTTGTTGCCGCAATCGTTGCCGCGCCCACTGTCGAAAATGCGCGCGCCGTCTTTCAGAAAGGGCCGTCTCTTTTCCCGGGCCGTCTCTTTTCCCGGGCACGTCTCTCTTCCGGGCACGTCTCTCTTCCCGGCACGTCTCTCTTCCCGGCACGTCTCTCTTCCCGGGCACGGTCCGCATCGACCAGCTTCCGTTTTGCGACCCTGCACGCCGGCTCCTGCTCTGCCGTCGTCTTCGTCTTCTCCATACTCTCTCTCTTGTCCGTCTCCGTTTGCGCCTCCGTCGTCGTCCTAGCCGCCCCCCGGTCCATGTCGCTGTCTGCATCGCCTGCAGGGTAGCGTCCGTCTGAGGAGTGACATCCCCACCAGGCGGCAGGTGATCGTGCTCCGTGCCACGGATGTCCTACCATCGATCTTGGTCGTCGTGGTCGGGCTGCCCGCCCTCCTGTCCGCTCCGTGTCCGCTCCCGTGTCCGCTCCTGTGCCCTGGGCCGCCGCCTCGCATGCGCACCCATGCCCATGCGTTTTTGCTTTCAATTTCGTGGCGCACGGGCTAGGCGCCCTCGAAAAAGACGTGGCGGCTGCCCCCGTCGCGGCGGCCCTCCATGGACTCTAGCGCCCGGTCAATCTCCATAATGTCCAGCATCTCCTCCTCGACATTGCGGTCCTGCACCGTCTCTTCGTCGTCCAGCGCGTTGGCCGCGTCCTCGAGGCCACCGGCAAACGTCAGGTCGGGCTTGGCGGTGCTGCTGATGTTGCGCGGCGGCGGGCGCATCATGCTCTGGGTCAGTGTGAGCTCGTCGTTGAAGAGAGACCGCTGCCGCTGTGGCGTCGCCATGTCGTCGCCATCTTCTGGGGACGCTGGCGCCGCCAAGAGCGAGCGTGTCAGGGGCGCACGGCGCGGCGTCGCACCGGCACCGGAAACCGACGGCGGCAGCGGGCCGCGCTGGCTGCTGCTGCCGCCACGCAGGAGACTCTGCTGCTGCCGAAGCTGGTTCGCGTCCAGGTCGAACTTGACCGTGCCCGGCTTGCGCGTGCGCGGCTCGACGAGAATGGCGCTCGTTGCGGTGTCGCCCACGTTGCGACGGCGGCCGAGGCCGCCAGCAGACGTGTAGTCAGACCGCCGCATAGGCGTCTTCGCCGCTCTCGCGCGTGGCAACCAGCCGGCTCTCGCCCTGGACGAGAACCTCAATCGCCTGGCCGCCGTTGGCGACGTCCTCGCGGTCTTCGTCGTCGTCGTCTTCGTCGTCGACGCCGGAGGCCCTGCGCTGGGTTCGTTGCGAAGGCCACGAGACAGCGACGGCACCACAGCACCGCTCGCCCTGCAGGCTGGCGCCCAGGTCGTGGATGCGCACCATGCGAGTCGGGCGGGCCCCGCTGAACAGGTTGGCGCCGCCGCCAGACGACCGGCGCAGCTGCGCGTCCCAGAACCGCGACACATTGGGAATGACGGCCACAGTGCAGTCCTGGCTGCCCAGCCACAGCACCGCCGTCTCCGTCCCGGCGGCCGTGCCACGCAGTGAGCGCTGCTGCACAACCTCGACGCCGCCCGGCGTGGCCACGAGCCGCTCGACACCACCGGCAAACGACGCAGCGAGGGCGTCGCGGCGCGTGTGGGGTGTCATGGGCACAAAGTCACCCTCGGCCGACTTGCGAGTGCTCGTAGCCGGATTCCGCAGGGGTGTTGTGCCCTCGATCTGGCCGGAAATGGTAAAGCTGGTCAGGGCCGCGCCGCGGATGCCCGATGTTGCTGAACCAGCACCGAAAACACCACTGCCACTGCCACTGCCACTGCCCAGGCTCGACCGGTCAATGTCCCAGATACCCCACTGGCCGTCGGCCAACAGGGCAAGAATGCATGGCCGTGTGCGATCCAAGCAGCAGCGACAACGGGCTTTCTGGCCGCCTGCGTGAGTCCGCCGCGGGCAAAGGGCGGGTACAGCGAGAGCAGCCATGAGCCTTGCGGCGGGTAGGGGCCCTCGTTTGTGTCGTCCGAGGGAATGGCAGGGATGGTGTAGTCGTAGATGCGGACGGCGCGCTGCGGGTCCACGGCCAGGAGCTGCGTCGGGTGCGTGGGATTAAAGGCCACACTGGTCAGCGGGCTCGGCAGGTACTCGGTCTGGAAGGGATCAATGGACCGTTCCGATGCGCCACGCTTGATCCCGACCGTGACGTCCCACAGACGCAGCGTGCCCGATGCTTCGCGTGCATGGACGGCCACAACCACCCGCGTCGGCTGTGCGGCTGTGGACGCGAAACGAGAGCCGGCGCCAGACGACGGTGCTGCAGCTGCAGGGGGCGCCTTTTGCTTGGCCAGCGTAATGGCCACGCCCTCGCCACGCCGGTTCTGTCCACCCAGCGGGATGAGCACGCCGCCAAACGCGCCGCGGCCCAGGTTGCCGGCCAGCAGGCTGGTCCGCAGCTGCGGCCGGTTCTTGCTCTCGTGCGAGGGCGGCGTCAGGGGCAGCGTGACCACATACACGTCGGACGTCGAGCGGCACGTGATGGCAAACACCATCTGCTCCTGCAAGATGCTGGGCTCGGCCTCCTTGGCCGCACAGGGGGCAATGGGCAGAACAGCCACGCTGAGCACGGCTTGGTTCAGGGCCAGGTCCAGCGTCTGCACGACCTCGGCGAACCCGCCAGCGTTGGTGTCGGCGGGTGCGTCCTCAAACACGGGCTTGTCAACGTAGTTGGCCGTGGAGGTCGCTGCCGCGGCCGCCGCGGCCTCGTCGTCTTCGTCCGAGTCGAGAATCATGACCGAGTCGGCGCTGGACGCAGCTGGCGGCTTCGGTTCGGGCTTGCGCACGTCCTTGAGACGGCGGCCGCCACGCCAGACGACGGAGACGCCATTTTCGTGGCCGTAGATGACAATGTTGGCGCCCTGGGGCGAGAGGACGGGGTAGGACTTGACGCAGTAGACGCGTCGGTCGAGGTCATATCTGTTTGGGGAGCGAGTGACGAGGTTAGCAAAGCAGTCCCCATGGACAGAGCAGGGAAGGGGCCAGACGGAACGCACAGGCACTGGATGTTGTGAGGCGTCTGCCGCACGCGCTGCCCAAAGACTGACATCGCCGGGGAGTGAGCTGAAGAAAGCGGAATGCGTGCTGTTGGAGAAAGGTGAGGTCAAATCAACAACTGAATGCAGTCATAGAGGCGGTTGAGCGTGCCGCGCGTCGTAAACAATACAGAAAAGACAAAAAGCAATAGAAATGTCGTCGGCTGTGGAGCAAAGCTGGTGCGCCGTCCAGATGAGTAGTGTGCTCGTGAGAGGCCGCAGGCTATCGGATGCTGGCTAAGATTAGGTCGAGAACAAACGAGGTCCAGCTGTTTGGTGAAGCTTTGGAGCTCAGAGGTTTGTTTGGGCCAAAATGCTAGCCAAGGATCGCGCCGCTAGCGCGTTGTGTATTACATAATATCTGGCATGCACGTGATACTACACGTGCCCTCGATGTGAGATGAATGATTCGCGCCGAGTCGATGACGATCTACAAGTGGCCAGCCGAGACCAGCGTATTCTGCCCATGTGCACAGCGGGTTGGATGGAAATGATGGATGCATGGCGGGAGGGAAGTGAGAAGTGCGTCTTTGCTTTTGTTTGGCTGCATTTGCTCTCTCGTGGTAGTCTGTATCTCAATGTCTTTTTCTTCGTTTTCTCTTTTCTCTTTTCTCTATTCTTTCCCCCTTTTCCCTTCTTTCTCTTTTCTTCTTCCTCATTTCTCTCTTGCTCTTCATGTATTTGAGAAAGGAGAAGAAAGAATGTGAATCGATTGTCTTGAGACATGCCATATCTGCTGTGACGATTGCCGATGCTCATACCGTGGGGACTCGCTGAGCCCAAGACAGGCACAGTAGGAGACACGTCGTCAACTTAACGGCAGTATTCTTCAGTCTCTGGCTCTCGTGGTCGTGAGAGGGTGGAGCGATGGGTATTTGGCCATGTATGCCGAACTCGCCGCCGAAAGAGAGAGAGCAGAGAGAAGAGAGCAGAGGGAAGAGGCGTTGACCGTCAAATAGACCCCTGTCAGGCTAGAGCCAATAGTCCTGTCATCCATTTTGACGTTGTGTGTTGCTGCTGCATGGGAAAAACGCATTACGTCGTCGGTGGGGCGCCCTACAGCGTTCTTTTTGTCTATTGTCTGTTGTCTTTTCTCTCATGTCATTTATTGACAGTCTCTTGTCTACTGTCTCTTGTCTACTGTCTATTGTCTATTGTCCATTGTCTGTCTACTGACTCTGACTCTGTCTCTGTCTCTGTCTCTGTCTCCGTCTACTTTCTATTGTCTTTTTCTTCGTCTTTTTCTTTTCCAACTGCCTGCTGTAGTTTCGTTCGCTCCTTCTGCTCCTCCTCTTCGGCCCTTTGCCCCGCCCAATCGTACCTGCCCGCAAAGGCCAGCCATCCTTTGCTCTTGCCTCTCGCCCCGTTCCATGAGCCTTCCTTCCCCAAAGGCAACAGAAGAATGGGACAAAAGGGAAAAGAGGAAGAGAAGAACTAGAAAAAGGGGCTCCGTAAAAGACACAATCCATCAAACATCGCGAGGCTGCAACATCGTGTCGTCCTTGTTCCGTCCCAACGTGCACCCGATGCCCGCACCTACAATCTGCAGCACCCCAAGACGCAGCTGGGCTCCTTTATGCATAGCACCGGGTGACGAGTGGCCTACTCGTTGGCACTGCACGCAACGAGGCAAGGAAGTGTCTTACACGCCCCGAAAGCCCCGCCAAAACGGCAGCCAACAACACCCACATCGCCCCAAATCGCCCCAATACACCCGCAACTGCCCAATAGCAAGCTTGGCTTGGCTGAGCCTGGCTCGCTTTCGAAGCTTTGCGCGTAGACGGACGGAGCACTTTTCTGCTTTCTGCACGTTTTTAGCCGTTGCTGACCCAGACCTGTTTTGGGGTGTTTCTGCCGGGGGTCTTTATAAAGAGCCTAAACCACCCACTACCGTCTTCCGTCTCTCGTCGTTTGCCTTGGAGATCCTTGACATCACGATGCCCTCTGCAGCATCCTCGACACAACCACGATTTCTAGCCTGCCCGACGACATTGCACTTCCCTCTTCTCCGGTAGTCCTGCGAATTCGACGACGCACCGGTCCTGCAACGGCGACGACGTTCCCGAGCCCGTTCCTCAACTTACAGAACCAACTCCAGCTCCAGCTCCAGCTCCCACTCCCACTCCCACTCACACTCCCACTCCCACTCCAACATCGACCGATCCGGCCACATCCGACAACCGCCCCAGCCGTCGCCATGGACCCCTCCAAGAAGAGCAAGGACGGCAGCAAGGCCAACCTGATCCTTGTGTCCAACCGCCTGCCTCTCACGGTTAAGCGCCAGGACGATGGCAAGTACGACTTCTCTATGAGCTCGGGCGGTCTTGTCACCGGCGTCATGGGCATGGCCAAGCAGGTCGACTTCACCTGGTACGGCTGGCCCGGCCTCGAGGTGCCCGAACAAGAACGCCAGCCCATGATCGACACGCTGGCCAAGGACTTTTCCGCCGTGCCCGTCTTCCTGTCCAAGGACGACATGGACCGCCACTACAACGGCTTCTCCAACTCCATCCTGTGGCCGCTGCTGCACTACCACCCGTCGGACGTGACGTTTTGACGAGTTGTCGTGGCAGGCCTACAACCGCGTCAACCGCGAGTTTGCCCAGACCATGGCCCAGAACGTGCAGGACGGCGACATTGTCTGGGTCCACGACTACCACCACTTTGTCCTCCCCCAGATGCTGCGCGAGGAGCTGGGCCCCGAGCGCAAGAACGTCCGCATCGGCTTTTTCCTCCACACGCCCTTTCCCTCGTCCGAGATGTTCCGCATCCTGCCCGTGCCCGTGCGCGAGGGCATCCTCAAGAGCCTGCTCTCGTGCGACCTCGTCGGCTTCCACACGTACGACTATGCCCGCCATTTCCTGAGGCAGCTGCTCGCGCATCCTCGGCGTCAACACGCTGCCAACGGCGCCGAGTTCAACAACCGCTTCGTGACCGTCGGCGCCTTCCCATTGGCATCGACGTCACCAAGTTTGACGACGCCTTCCACAACCCCAAGGTGCTCGACCGCATCAAGCAGCTCGAGGCCAAGTTTGCCGGCGTCAGCGTCGTCGTGGGCGTCGACCGTCTCGACTACATCAAGGGCATGCCGCAGAAGCTGCATTCGTTTGAGCTGTTCTTGACCGAACACCCAGAGTGGGTCGGCAAGATTGTCCTCGTCCAGGTGGCCGTGCCCTCGCGCCAGGACGTCGACGAGTACCGCGACCTCTGGAAGGAGACAAACGAGCTGTGGGCCGCATCAATGGCAAGTTTGGCACCGTCGAGTACATGCCCATCCACTGGCTGTACCACAGCGTGAGCTTTGAAGAGATGACGGCGCTGTACGCCGTCTCGGACGTTTGCCTGGTGACCTCGACGCGCGACGGCATGAACCTCGTGTCGTACGAGTACGTGGCCGCGCAAAACGACCGCCACGGCGTGCTGATCCTGTCCGAGTTTGCCGGCGCCGCGCAGAGCCTCAACGGGTCGCTCATCATCAACCCCTGGAACACCGAGGACGTGGCCAAGGCCATCCACACGGCCGTCACCATGCCGGCGGAGCAGCGGGACGGCAACTTCCAGAAGCTGCGGCGCTACGTCTACCAGTACACGAGCCAGTGGTGGGGCCAGAGCTTCGTGTCGGAGCTGCGGGCCGTCAAGGCGGGCGGCGACTGAGCCGGAGGTGGCTGGGCTTTCCACGCAGAAGGAGCACGACTGTCGGAACGTTACGGGCGAACCGGGACACTTGGTATCTTGTTTGCTTGATGGTTCTGCGTTTGCGTTTACTTTGCTTGCGTTTGCTTTGCTTTGTTTTGCTTTGCTTTGCGTGTGCTTTGCTTTGCTTTTGCTTTTCTGCTCGCCGCTTCTTGGACGCCATCTCGTAAAACACAAGCGAAGGACGAAAACACACGACAAACTACGGGCGTTTGCATGCGGGCACTTCTGTTTCCTTTTTTCTCTTTTGCTCTTTTGCTCTTTACTCGTCTTGCCGTTTCTTATTAAATCACTCTACACGTTGATAGTCATCCGTAGCGGCCAACGCCAGCTTCAAAATAACGAACTGTATGTACTGGTCACGGCGCGTGGTGTGAGTCCTTGCTAATGAGTTGATTAGAGTACGTAACCTATCTACTCGTACTCGAGATACGAAAAACATCACCAGGCAGTCCATTCTTCTTTTTTTGTTGTTTTTATATTTGTTTGGAAACTGAGGTATCAACGAGAAAAGCAGAGTCGGAAAAAGAAGACGACTTGCACCATGCAGACACAGCTTAAAGGACCCGAACAACCGAGATCAAGGCGGAAACAGGGCAAAGAAAACGGAAGACGGTAGCGAAGAGCGTGGAGCGAGATCTGGAAACGACGAGCAAACAGGCAGAACAGGCAGACAGGCAAAAGGCAGGCAGGCACAACAGGCACGACAAATCAAGACCAAAGCATTCCGGAACGCCTACAAAACCAGCCATACCACTCCCCCTTAATACGGCGCGTTGACAACGTCGTCCTTGCCGAGCTTGTAGCGGCCGCTGTTGACACCGGAGATGCGGCCACCACTCCGCCGACCACTGCCGCTCCCCCCGGCACCGGCCAGCGCTGCACCGGCAATGCTTTCCCGCGTCGGGCGCTTGAGCGACTTGTTGTCGACCATGTTGACCTCGTGGGGCAGGGCCATGATAATGTTCTTGTCGGTGCCGTACTGGAAGTCGTCGGCCTTGACGTCGTCGCGGTAGCGCTTGATCATGTAGGGGGCCTTGCTGCCGCGCAGGACTTTGCGGAGGGACCACTCAATGACGTAGGGGCCCGTGGCCGTGATGATGCTGGTCTCTTCGGTGCCCTCGCCCGTGTTGAACTTGGCGGGCGTAAAGGTGACGCCCTTGCCGGTCTCGTGGGCAAACTGGGCGACGTGTTCGGGCGTCAGGGCCAGACGACGGGGCTGCGGCTTGCTGTCGGCGGCAAAGGGCTTCTCGAAGCCGAGGCGGCCCTCGTTCTTGCCGCCCGACTGCAGCGCGTCAATGAGCAGCAGGTAGGTGCGGCAGGTGCCCAGGATCCAGCGGCCGTCGGCCGACACGTCCAGCCCCAAGATGGGCTCGCCGAGGGCGGGAATGTGCGTCTTGGCGTTGATGCCGAGACGGTCAAAGAGACGGATGTCGCCCTTGTTGGACGCAACGGCAATGTGGCCCTTGCCGGTGGTGGCGAGCGCCGAGAAGTCGTTTTTGGAGACGTACTGCTTGAGCTGCGAGTCGACCAGCTTGGAGCCGGCGAGGCGCGGGTCGACGCGGTACAGGGCATTGTGCGAGACGCCCAAAAAGGTCGGCTCGTGGGTCATCTGGGCAAACTTGTTCTCGGGCGCAAAGGTCACGACGGGGATGTCTTCGTGCACGTTCCACTCGTCCACGACCTTGCCGTACTCGAGTCCATGCGGTACAGCTTGTTGGGGTCGGTGTCGTTTTGCAGAATCATGTTCCGATCCTCGTTGTGCAGCATGACCTTCTTGGGCTGAAGAGCTTGCCGCCGGGGGTCTCAATCTTGGAGATGTTGGTGGAGAACTCGAGCTGGTTCTGGGCCGTGTGCTTGAAGACGCCAATCTGCGAGCCGCGCACCACAAAGGAGCGGTCGTGCTTGTAGCCGACGGCCAGCGACTTGTTGGTGGCCTTGTCGCGAGGCTGGTGCGCCACATCGTCGGCCTCCTCGTCGCTGTCGTAGTGCTCGCTCCTTGGCCGGTCGTCGTCCTCTTCGTCGTCCTCGTCTTCGGCGTGCGATGGCGCCTCCTCGTACTCGTCCTCTTCGGCAACGTCCGTCATGGCCAGGTCGGCAAAGGCGTCTGCGACATAGTCGCGCTCCTTCTCCTTGATCTTGGACCACTTGATCTCGTTGAGCTGCTCCCACAGGGCGCGCAGCAGACCCTCTTGGAAGCGTTCGAGCGTGGCCTGGTCCTTGAAGCGCAGCAGCCACGAGTAGGCGGTGCCGTCGGCGGTGAACTGGTTGAAGATGAAGCTGAGGAACTCAAAGTTGAAGACGGGGTTGATGTCGGCGACGACGGGCACGCCCAGCCAGTCGCGGTCCTTGCTGGCGACCTGCAGCCAGTACTGCCACTTGCCGGTCTCGCTGACAATGGCCGTCACCGAAGCGTCCTGCAGGACAAACGAGCCCGAGGGGAAGTCGAAGAGTGCAGCTCGGCGAGCTCCGCAGCCAGAATCTCCTTGGCCTCGGGCGCCTCGCCCACCTTGGCCACGAGCGCCGCCGCCGCTGTGCCGGCAGAGGCAGAGGCAGAGGCAGCAGGTGCGGTGGCCTCGGTGGGGTCGGCTGGAGGCGCGGCTGGTGTGGCGGCGGGCGCTGCCACCGTCGTCTTTGGCTTGGTCGGCGTGTCCATGACGGTGGTGCCGACACCGACACCGGCACCGGCCAGCATGGAGTCGGTCGAGGCGATGGAGCGGGCCAGCGAGGGGCTGTGCAGCGGGCTGGCGGGCGGGATCAGCTTGCCGGCAAATTCAAACTGCAGCAGGTCCTCGTCGGTGGCCGTCGTGTAGGGCTTGCGATACTTGCGCTCGTACTGGCACTGCTTGGCGGCGAGCTCAAACTGGTGCACGAGGCCCGCGTGAGTGGTGCTGCGGTCGCAGACAAACTCGTAGACGTCGCCGGCGTCGCCCGTCAGGTCGCGCCAGCACAAGACGTGCTCGGCGCTGTCCTGGTCGCGCTTCTCGACGCGAAACTCGAGGGCCTCGTCGAGCAGAAACGTCTTCTCGTCACGCTCGGCGGCCAAGGGGTCGGTCTCGGCGTCCTCGCCTCTTCGTCGGCCAGCAGCTCCGCCTCGCCTTCTTCAAACACACGCTGGACGACGAGCTGGTACTGGAAGTCTTGGGCGGTGCGGCGGATGCGGGCAGCGGCGTCTTTGAAGAGCAGTTCGGAGTAGCCCTTGGGGGAGAGGGGCCGGACGAGGTAGAGCTGGCCCTGGGGCAGTTCGATCATCGACTCTTGGCTGCCCGAGCCGAAGAGGAGTTTGGCGGCTAGGGGCGGGCATGGTCAGTAGGCTGTGAGGAGACGATGAGCAGTGTGCAGCAGGCGAGGGAGACTTACCGTTCCGGAGCACAAACATGCTTGGGAGAGGCCCGCGACGGAGTGCGAGCACGGAGGCAGCGAGGGAAGGCTGTCGCGGACGTGGACAGCGGAGGGATGCGATTCGAGAGCGGGGTGGCGATGTGCCCGAGGCCTAGAGCGGGAGCGCAGAAGACGAGCGCGACGCGAGGGCGAGGGATGAAGGGTAGAGGGAAAAGGGTGAAGAGTGAAGAGTGAAGAATGAAGATGTAGAATGAAGATGTGGAAAGGAATGTGGTCCGTCTGGTGGTAAGACTGGCCGTTGGAGATGGAAAGGAACGCCAGAGTAGGACGGGGAGAGGGTGATTGGCGGAACAAGGACGAGACTGTCTCGCTTGTCTCGGTCTGGAGGGGGCACCTGCAAGAGAGGGTGGGAGAGAGGCACAAAGAGGACAGCAAGTCTGTTTGCACGATGCCCTCTGTTGAGATTTATTGTTTATTTTACTTTACAGTCACAATATTTTTTCCTCTCCTTTCCTTATTGACTTTTGCCTGTGGGGAACGAAAGTGGGCGGGAAGGAAAGCATTGTTCGTCGTGGGATGCAGCTTCCCTCTCATTGAGTATTTATTTGGGTTTGGCAGGTGCCCCCAGCAAAGTTTGCCCCTCATTTGCCGGTTTGTTCGTGCGTCATAGCAACAGGGCCTGCCGTTTTCAGTTGACAACGACGCGGTTGCTAGGCTAGCCCGCTAGGCTGGACGCTGCAGCCAATCAGAGTGGGGAGGGTGACAATTCTGCGTTCTTCTGGTAGGCAGCATGCGGCTTGTGATTGGCCAGAGAAGGCCAATGACTAATCTGCTTCAAGGGAGTTTTTCGGACAGTGGCGACAAGAGGCCGCCGTACAGTGTCTATACAGTGCATATACTGTCACCTGTCAAGCTCCTCGCAACAAGAAGCCATCACGAGTCGTCTGCTGATGCCACGATGCGGTGCAAAGACGCGTCAGCCAAGGTTCTTCGGGATCCCAGCTGCTCTGCTGTTGTATTGTGTTGTGTTGTGTTGTCGTAGTGTCGTAGTGTCGTTGCCGCATCATGCATCTTTTGTCAAATGCCTGATGAGCCCGTGCTTAAAAGTATTGGTGCTTTGAGAGAGAGGGCCGAGGACGAAAAGGATGCTCTTTGCGGGCCGCATGTCCGATTGGCAACTTTTTGTGTAGTGTTCTCTTTTCTACTTCGCTCCCTTCTTCTCACTTTGTTTACTCTACTGTGTGCGTCTGAGAGAAAACCAACATGCCTCGCATACGACGTACGTACCTGGCGCCTTGGAACTGGGCTTGGCAAATGCGTGTCGTTTCAAGCCAACCAAGGATAAAACAACAGAAGCTCGAGAAGCCGCCCAGCTTCCATAGAGCTTGTTTCAAGTGGCGCGATCCCGATCGCTGTGCCGTCGACATGACCTACGCTCAGGGAACGGGGGACGGGGAAGAAAGGGGACCGGAGCAAAGATGAGGGCAGGGCGTGCCACGAGGTGACATCAAGAAACGTTGTTGTTGCATCGCGTGCTTTGTCGCTGTTGAGCGTTTTCCTGTTTCGTCAGTCATCCATGGCTGGCCGGCGGGCGATCCGTCCCGCTTGGTAGGAGTTATGAAGTGCACGGCGAGAGCCTTTTGCGAGAGGCGAGCTGACTTGGGAGGGTGAAGGGGAGGATGTTGCAGATATGGTGAAGAGGTGGAGAAGGAAGACAGGCAAAGATTGACGACCGATCTGTTTTTTCCTATTTCCTTTTTCTTTTTTCTTTTTTCTTTTCCTTTTTCCTTTTTCTCTTTTCTCTTCTCTCTCTCTCCTTCTCTCTCTTGTTCTCTTCTTCTTTTTGATACTCGAGCTGCTATGACCCTTCTCAGCAGTCCTCTCCTCCTGCCTCCTCCCTTTGCCTCTTACCGTCCTGACACCCTTTTTCGACTTGAGCTCGGAACGAGGCTGAGCTCACGTCTATTTTCAGCCCACGGCCTTTAGCTTTTTAGACTTCTTTTGGCGGCTCTCTTTTTCATTTTCCTTCATCTTAGTTCCTAAGAAGTAGTTTATACTCTATTTCTGTTCCTTTTCAATAGCCCCCTTTCCGCCTCGTATTGCCTTATCTGGACATCGTCGCAATCCTCCGCCTCAGCTGCCTGCGTTTTGTCTTTTCCACCATCAGGCCAGCCTACTATTCGCCGCCTGTCTGGCGGCTCTGCCTCGTTGCTCACGACGTGCTTTGCGGCTGACGCCATCTTAACTTGGTTGCTCCGCGCCGTTGCGTCTCCGACTTTGGTTAGAGTTCAATGACCTTTCTTCCCTATTCTTCTTGTTATACAGCTTCCATTGGCACGAGGCGCGTTCGCTTTGCCATCGTCTCTTGAACCTTGTAACTTTTATATTTCAACGCCTCGTCCTTCCCAGTAACGTCTCGTCGACCTGGACCATTTCACAACTCGACATTGATCTTTTTGATAGACACTGTCCTTTACCACTCACACGTCTCTCGCCTCAAAATGCGGCTCTCACGATTTGCCCTCTTTGCTTCCATAGCTTCGGCAGCGTCATCACAAACAGCACCATTATGGCCTTCCACAACCGCCGCTACGGACCTTTTCGACCTCTTTGCCCAGGTCCTTCCTGCGCCCGCGCCTGCTTGGCCCGCGCCTCCGCCGACCTCGGCTGTGAGGCCGCCGACCTTGCGTGCGTCTGCCGCAGCGCCACGGGCGCGGGCGTCTCGGCCCTGTCGGCCCAGCTGGTGGCCTGTGTTTCGTCGGGCCGTGGCAGCAACTGCTCCAGCGGGACCTGGACGCCGTCCAGTCGTTGGCCCCGGACTTTTGTGCACAAGCGTCGACGGCGGCGTCAACGGCACTGCCGGCCGTGTCCACAGAATTTGACGCGCGGTTGGCAGAGGCCAGAGCTGCAGCGACGCCCCCTGCGACGACGAGCCAGGTGGCGCGAGCCACCGACAGCGCCGAAACCACACCGGCGGCCGGGCGGCACCCCCGGCCGGCACACGAGCGACCCTGGCCCTGCTCGGGTAGGCTGCGTGGCCGTCCTGGCAGTCTACGCATTGTAGGCAGTCCGCTCAACACTCTGCTTCTTGTACATATCTTTGCAATCATAAAGCCAATCTATTATCATGTCTATCCCTTTTGATTTTGATTTCCATTTCCAATTCCAATTTCATTTCCATTTCCGTTTGCGTCTCTCCCACACGTGGAGCTACACCTTCACGCTGACATGGAACACCCGGCGGCCCTTGGCATCGCGGCCCTTGTCCTCGACGGTCTGGCCGTCCGCGGCCTTGACCACGCGCTCCTCGCCGACCGGCAGGATAATGTCCAGACCGTTGGCCAGCCACAGCGGCGCCCACGTGCTGGGGACGTCCTCACCCTGGGCGGTCGAGGCGACCTTGGGGGCAGCCGAGGCGGCGACCTCGATGGCGTCCGCCGACGGGGTGTATGTCAGAGACATCTCGTAGATGGGCGAGCGGCCCTCGGCCGAGATGCCGTCGTCTTCCAGCCATGTTGACGTCGTCGACGTGGCCTCGACGGTGACGGGGGCCGGGTACAGCTCGACACCGCGCCAGTCATCCAGGGCCATGTTGGGGAACTCGGCCTGCTCGGCCTCGGCGAAGCGGCCCTCCTTGCGGCTTGTGGTGGGCAGGTTGCGGCCGACGGGCACGGCGCTGCCGCAGCGGGCCAGCACGGGAATGGACGCGTGCCAGGCGCTGCTGACCGTGTGCCACTGGCCAGCGGGCAGCCACTCGTAGGGGGCGTTGACATTCAGGAAGCCAGCGGCCGTGGCATCGCCCTTGGGCAGGTACACGCGCGCCTCGGACGAGCCGGGCTGGTAGATGCCGTCGCCGCCCACCATGAGGGCGTCGCCGAACCAGAACTGAGTGTCGCCCGACAGGAGGGGCGTGGTCCAGACCTCGGGGTCGGTCTCGTAGCCCAGCCGGTCCAGCGCATGGAGGGCAGGGCCGTCAGGTGCGACTCGAGGGCGCCCGAGTAGGTGTAGGGCACGAGCTCGTAGCGGCGCTTGATGGCGGCGCGCACCAGCGGCGTGGCGGCCGGGTGCATCCAGGGCTCAATGACGCCGCCCACGAGGTTGTCGTCTTCCGACGTCTTGTAGCAGTTGATGGCGAAGCGCGGCTGGTGCACACCAATCTGCACCCAGCGCACCAGGTGCTCGGGCGTGGGCTGGGGGCCCTCGAAGCCGCCAATGTCGTGGCCGTAGCACTGCAGCAGCGACACACCGGCATTGAGCGAAATGGCATTGGCGCCACGCATGCCGTCCCAGCTCGTGACGTTGTCGCCGCTCCACGACGTGCAGGCGTAGCGCATGGTGCCGGCCGTGGCCGAGCGGGTCAGCACCAGGGGGCGCTCGTCGGGCGTGGCATCCACGCAGGCGTCGTGCGAGCTCTTGCCCATGAGCTCCGTGTGCATGGCACGGCCCAGAGGCCGACCTGCTTGCTCTGGAGGGCGGCGGGCGTGGGCACCGTCTCCAGCGCGCACTCCCAGTCGTCGCTGAAGATGTTGTACTCGTTGTTGTCGTTCCACATGGCGTCGATGCCGACCTCCTTGAGCGACTTGGCACCCTTGTACCACCACTCGAAGCCGGCCTTGCTGGTGAAGTCAATGTGGCTACCCTCGCCGCTCTCGCCGCCACCGGCGCTCCACAGGCGGGCCATGCCGGTCTGCAGAGAGTCGCCGCCTTCCTTGGGAGTGGCAGTGGGGTCCCGGAAAAAGGCATTGGCGGCCTTGAGCTCAGGGTAGTTGGGGTGGTTTTCCAGCACGTACGGCTTGATGTTGGCCAGCAGACGCACGCCGCGCTTGTGGCACTCGGCCGTGAAGGCGCGCGGGTCCGGGAAGCGGTGGTAGTTCCACGTAAACACGTTGCGTGTCTTGGGCGGCTGCTCGGCAATGGTGTACCCGGAGCTCATCTGGAAGGCGGAGACGGGAATGTCGTGGGCCTCGCACTTTTTGATAAAGTCGACAATGACATCGGCGGCGCGGGCTCGTCCTCCATGGTGTACTTCATGCCACCACTCACGTATCCCATCATGTAGCGCGGCGTCAGCAGCGGGTAGCCGACGACGTCGGCGTACAGGCGCACGACCTCGGCGACGCTGTTGCCACCAGGAGGTACTGCTCGAGACCGCCAAAGGCCTGGCGGTAGACCTTGAAGTGGCCCCACATGCCGTCAATTTCGGAGCCGACGTTCCAGGTGCCGCGGCTGTGCGACGTGGAGAACAGGCCGACGCACTGGCCGCTGGGCTGTGCGGGCGTCGGACGGCTGACGTGCAGCAGCAGGGGGATGTGCTTGTAGAGCGGGTCGGTGCGCAGGGCATCGTAGCCGAACGTGTCGCTCGCCGTGATCTGGAAGCCGCGGCCGGCCAGGTTCATGGGCCCTGCCTTCTCGCCGAGGCCGACATAGAGGTCGTCCTTCTTGTACGACGAGTAGTGGGCCACGCCGGTGCCGTCCACCACGTACGAGCGGTAGGCCATGTCGCGGTACAGCGGCTTGGCGACGCCCTCACGCGTCAGCGAGACGACGGGCGCGCCGGACCAGTCCACCGTTGCGGTGACATCGCCCGAGACCACCGAAAAGGTCTTGCTGGCGGCGTCGACCGACGTCTTCGGGGCCTGCGCCTCCCGTGATGAGCTGGCCTCAACACGCTTGCACTGGGAAAGGGCGGCAGCGGGTGGCTCGGAGAGGTGAAGGTTGTGCGGAAGACGCCCGGGCGGACGGCCTCAAAGGTGAAGTCGAACTGACTGCCGTTGACGGCCTCGGTCGAGCGCAGAGCGACCGACGGAGCGGCGGCGGCAGGCTGCTCTTGCAGAGTATACTGCTGGGGTGTGCTTTCGAACTGGTGCAGCATTGTGACGATGGGAGGGAGGACTGAGGATGTTGAGGGGAAGAGAGGAGGATGTAGAGAGGAGAGAGAGAGAGAGAGAGGAGGGAGAGAGAGAGAGGGAGCAGAAAAGGGGAAAGGGAAGAGAGGAGAGAGCAAAGGGAAGAGCGAGTGACAACAATGCCAGGAACGGAACGGAGAGAAGGTGCCAGACAGGACGACTATAAGGGAAAGAGCCACCGGTCACCGGTGAAGCTACGATAATCACAGACTGCAGGAAAACATGACGAGAAGTGAGAGAGTGCCAGACAAAGTAGTCAGGGTAGCTTGTGTGGACCGATGACGGGCGGGCCCCGTCACCGGACGGGGCAAGATGCAGCGAAGCCGAGACTAGAGCCTGACAAAAGGTGAAAGGGGAGACTAGACGATGGGCCGCCAACGTCAGCTCTGGACAGAGAGCTTGCGCGAGTGCCGGCGTACAGAGTACAGCATATGATCATACTGGGGCATCAAGTTGAAGCTCATAGGACGTAGTGGACGGAAGCCGGCGAGCGGAGGCAGTTGGGAAAGGTGCGCGGAGAGCACGGAGAAGAGGTGGAGGTGACAGGTGTGGAGAAGGAGCAGTTGCGCGCTCGTGGAAGAAGCGAACTGCACGCACGGAGGTCATATGGCCCACCGAGGTCCGTAAGCGGAGACGAGCAGCAAGGATGCCATAAATGAAGAAAAGAATGCCAATCGTATGGCTGGACACGACGTCGTCTGGGCTGCCATCGTTGACCATCCCGCGGGATGGCGTGCGTTAGTTTGGGTAGTGTTACTTGTAGTGTTTCTGTAGTGTTACTTGTAGTCATGGTGCTGTATTTGGTCGCTCCCAGGATTATCTTTGGACTTTTGAGTTGACTTGGAAACGAGAAGGGACCAGAGGACGAGGCAAACTGTGCAGGCATTTGGACTGACGCTCTTGTTGTCAACACGAAAAAGGGTGGGAGCCGAGCTGTAATGCCAGTTTGATGTACACCTCGTCTCACCTGGCACCTGCAGCAGCCTCTCCGACCCGTGCATGCTTTGCCGCGTCTTGTTGGAGAAGGCCGTGTGGAACAACTACGGAGTACAACAGTAGCCGACAATAGCCTTCTTGCTAGTCCATTCTTGCCCATCACTGCCCACCGTTGCCCACCATTGGCTACTTGTGTGTCATGGAAATGAAATAGACGGCAGAGTCGAGGCTGCGTGTCAGAACGAGCTGCCGGTCCGGTGCCAGACCTTGAGTTGCCCAAAGAGGAAAAGGCCAGTGGTGGACAGCGGCCGCTTAGGCTCAATGGCCGTGTCCAGGTTGGGGCACTGAATACTCGTAGGGATGCTGTGGGGAGGCGCAATGGGTGGCAGCTCATTTGCCGGGAGAGCTTGTCTTCGTTCCCGCTCCGGCTATGCGAATCACCTGACACCTTGGGACACGTCTGTACGATGGTGCGTCTGTCGTTCAAGGGTCTCGTTCCGAACGTCGTGTGCTTTCCGGCAGCGTTCCGTGTCCGAGGCCCGCCTCGGTTCTCTGCCGTGGACTCACTCTGGCACACCGACGGGTTTCGGTCAAGCCACAGTCTCATCTTAAGCCTGTTTGCCTCGGCTGTTGTCAGGAGGCTTCATTTTCCTCCAACCGCAGGTCTTCTTTGGGGCGACGATAGCCATGCCTTTTTCTCTTTTCTCTTTTCTCTTTTCTCTTTCCTCTCTCCTATATCCGTTTGGCGTTCTGTGAGCTTCGTAGCAACGTCTGCTGTCCTCCCTCACCGTCCTAATCTACATATCCGTCGCAGCACTGCACCATTAGTATTCTGGGGCTAGCGCACTTGGGAACAGCGGGCTTGGGTGATAATTTTACGGGGGGTGGGGACATCAATCACAGCGCAAACGAAGTACTCATAAGTCGGCAGTTCTCAGCACTGCGTAGGAAGGCACTGTACTTCGTATGATGTATCTCACAGTGTCTCGTTGACCAGACTGGCGTCGTTCGAGGGCATAGCCCTGGAACTTGGGGGCCTGCGCCGGCGGGAATGGGCGGAGACATGTAATAGGCCCTGGGCTTACACCAACACTAGTACCTTACCTCACCTCAGACTTGGTCACGATCCAAACTGACGCCACTTCAGACCATAATACGAGTACGCGCTCTGCCCAGACTGCCGCATGCCTCATGTTCCTGAATAGTTCGATGCCCCATTTCCACCTCCCGCTGACCAAAAAGACCAAAAAGACCCAAAAGACCCAGAAACCCCAGATCTCACGCGGCCGACAGCCTTCCATTGGTGGCCTTTTTTAAGCCCGCGGTCCTTAGTCTCAGCGGGGATGGCCTTGTTGACTATCGATCGTGGCATTTCTGTGGACCTTTTCGTGTTTCTGGGCTCTACTCTGGGGGCGTCATTTGTTTTCTATTGTCACGATATCTCGGCAGTTTCGGTGTGCAGACCGTGACTTCCTTGTCGACACCGGGCAACTTCCCTGGCTGCCACGATCATTGACGTGGTGCCCGTTGTGGAAGGCACGCGACTTCCGTTGTTGCCCGCTCTTCATCGAAGCCCCTTTTCGGTCGTCTGACTCTTCCCTTTCTGCTGCTTTCACTTTGCCCAACTTTTGTTCAACTTCTGTCAACTTCTGTCAACTTCGTCTCTTGTCGTCCACAATCATCAACCGGCCCCAAGTCGCATCCAGACACGGCACCAACACGCGGATGGCCAACTGCCGTCACCCCTGTCTGCTTTTTTCTCTATTCTCTTTAGTCCTCGACGTTTCCCCTCACGACGCCCCACGACTCCGTAATGGTCCCGTGTCGCGTCACCATTGCAAGCATCGGCACCGTTCCAAGATCCAAGCGATGGCCGATCCCAATTCGAGAGACAAGTCAGACGTATGCACTGATTCATGTGTCGCACAGCGCCGTCTTGCCGTCTCCTTGGGTATCGAGCCTTTGTCCTTGCCGGATTCGGTTTGCCGGCACATCTACTCGTCTTGTCCCTCTTGTTTTGCTTTCTTTTTTCTATCTTTTTTTCAGTCTAGAGTCTCGACACAAACCGACGTGCAGGAATGACGGCGGCACCGAGACCGTGCGTTTGTGGTAGCGGTCGACAATCCTTGCTCCACGCTTTTCCTCAGCTCAGTCTGTTTCTCGTACTTTGTACGACCATATCATGGGTCCTCGGCTGACTCGTTATCTTTTTCCTCTTCTCTTTGTTGACCCCGGCTTTGCCCCGGCTCCACCACCAGCCTCTCCCCATGGGCAGTCGCCTATCTCGCTCGCCCTTTTCTGCCTGTTTGCTTTTTGGCTTGTGCCCTTTTGCCTCTGCTCCTGTTCGCCTCCTCTCTCTTATCTATCTCAGCCCCCTGTCGTCTCTCCGACATTTTCTCCTATTTCGTCCGTCTTTAGCCTCCCCATTACCCCCCCCCCCATTTCCCCCATGCGCGTCCTTTTTCGCCTTTTCTCTTCCTCTCGTTTTCTTGCTGTTCCCCACAGTCCCCCTTGTCAGCGTGCCATCGTGCCGGTGTTCGTTTGCCGCCTTTGCGTCCTGGTAGGTTTTTCGACTTGACCATGCGTGGTGTTGAAGAGTCAACTGGTCCACACTCTTGACCAACATTTATCCTCTACGAGGTCCTTCGTAATTCCGAGTGCCTTTTGATGCGGCTCAAGCTTTTCCCGGCCGGGCTGTGGGTGACATCGAGTGCATGGCTACACCTCGTCAAGAGCCGCCCAACGACACATGACCACGACGTACCGCAGGTCAGGGTACTAGCACTAGTTGTGCCCACAACTGCGAATCCTGCCTCAAAACAGACAATGGGCGAGTCGTCTACTACGAGTAGAGTTGCGAGAGTCGAGCAAACGGGATGTCTGCCTTGCGAGTTGCATGCTTTCCATGTGGCTTCTTTTGATTTACCCCTCTGAGCATTCCGTTTCAAGACTCGACGACACCCTCCTGTCAACAATGTTGCGGCTGAACCCTACCATTGCACTACTTAATCTCTTGTGACCTCTTGTTTTGCCCTGTTTCGTTCCCATCTTTGGAGGTCTACTCGGCTGCAGTGTTCCGAGCCAAAGCGTGGGCTTCCCCCCGGTTGGATGTCGTGGTCCCCGGACGGTGGATGTGGGGGAGTGAGGAGTCCCCAACCTGGCCCCAGCCCTAGTCCCCATCTCCATGTCCGTCGTCCCAGCTTTGTCTACGGCTCTCGCCTTTCGCCACTTGCTGTCTGGAATCAAGCCATACCCAAGTGGCCGAATCCCCAGCCGCACAGCCGCCCCAGTCTCACCGCAAAGCTGCCCAGCCGGCTATCCATCCATTTCGGACTGTATTGTCCCAGGATTGACGGAAGATCTTTTGGAGAACGTTGTATCGCTCTACCCCGTACGTCGTAATGAGTTCTGTTGGTGGTGGTCTGTGACCCGGGTGCTTCTGAGGCGACTTACTGTTTTCGGTACATCATCTCGTCTATCATCGGGGCGAACGAGCCGCTCGTAGCGTGAAGGCACAGAGAGACCAAGTCTACAATTGGTGACCATTCCTCTGGCTCTCGTCTTCCCGTTTCATTTTGTGCTACTCTTGTGCCGATCTGTTCTACTTCTCTTCTTCTGTATTCTCTTGCACTTTCTTCTCTCTTGTTCTCCCTTTCCGTCTTTGTTACATCTTCACCTATTTTCTGTGCATCATTGATCATCACCAGCGGGCGTCTTTCACTTATCGACCAGCAATCAACAGCCAACAGCCAACAGCCAACAATCAGCCAACCCATCCACTCACCGACACAACCGCCTCCTCCTCCCATGGCCGACGCCCAGCTGAAGCCCGGCATCGAGGCCGTCGAGCACATCGCTCAGCCGCCGGCCAGGACGGCACCCGCCAACGAGTTTAGCATCGAGCCCGCCCCGCCGTCGACCCCAATGGCGCACACAAGCTCGATGCGGCCGGCGAGCTGCTCCGCAAGATTGGCGGCGCCAGCGGCGGCGACCGCGTGATTGTCACGCCCGCCGACAACAAGCGCATCCTGCGCAAGATTGACCTCGTCATCCTGCCCATCATTCTGGTGGTGTACTTTTTGCAGGCGCTCGACAAGGCCACGCTGTCGTACGCGTCCGTCTTTGGCCTCATCGAGGACACGCATCTTGTCGGCACACAGTACTCGTGGCTCGGCTCCATCGTCTACCTGGCACAGCTGGTGGCCCAGCCGGTGGTGGCCTGGCTGCTGGTCACGTTGCCCGTGGGCAAGTTCATCTCGACGGCGGTGCTGCTCTGGGGCGCCACGCTGGCGGCCATGACGGCGCGCACAATTTCACGGCCTGATTGCCTCGCGCTTCTTCCTCGGACTCTTTGAGGCCTGCGTGGCGCCCTGTTTCATCGCGGTGACGCAAATGTGGTGGCGCCGGCGCGAGCAGACGGTGCGCGTCAGCTACTGGTACGCCATGAACGGCATCACCAACATGTTTGGCTCGCTCATTACCTACGGGCTGGGCCACATCCACTCGCCCGTGCTGCACTCGTACCAGATCATCTTCTTGTTCTTTGGCGTCATCACCGTGGCCTTTTCGTTTGTCATGTTTGTCTTCATGCCCGACTCGCCGTCGAGGCCAAGTTCCTCAGCGACGACGAAAAGGTCATGGCCGTGGAGCGGCTGCGCATGAACAGATGGGCGTCCTGTCGCGCGAGTGGCGCTGGGACCACGTGCGCGAGGCCTTGCTGGACGTCAAGACCTGGTGCTGGACCGCCCTCATTTTTCCATTAGCATCCCTCGGGCGGCATCTCGACCTTTGGCCCGCTCATTGTCAAGTCCTTTGGCTTCAACCGCTTCGAGACGATCCTGTTTAACATTCCCTTTGGCTTTGTGCAGCTCGTCGCCACCATTGGCGGTGCGTTTTGGCCACCCACATCCGCAAAAAGGGCCCGTCCTCATCCTCCTCTGCCTGCCGCCATTGCCGGCTGCGTCGTCCTCATGGTCGTGCCCCACGACGCCCAGCACAAGGCCGCCTGCTGGTCGGCTACTACCTCATCTCGGTCTACCCCGGCATCACGCCCCTCATCTACTCCTGGTCGGCCCAGAACACGGCCGGCGACACCAAGCGCAAGTGCACCACCGCCATCTTCACCATTGGCCAGTGCGTCGGCAACGTCGTCGGCCCACAGCTGTACCAGACCAAGGAGGCGCCGCTCTACAAGCGCGGCCTCAGCAGCAACCTGGCGCTGTACGTGGCACTGATTGTGATCACCGCCTCACCATGCTGTATCTCAAGCACCTCAACGGTCGCACGCGGCGCGGCGCGTGGCGGCGGGCAAGAGCGCGACCATTACCGACGTGTCGCTCTTCTCGGCAGCGGACGCGGACCGCATGATGCAGGATATGGCGCAGCAGGGCGAGATGGGCGAGCACGGCGCGTCGACGGGCGACCGGGCGTTTGAGAACCTGACGGACCTGGAGAATGACGAGTTTGTGTTTGTCTACTAGGGGTGCGTGGGGACGAGCATCAATGTCGTCTGATGGTGGCAATCGATTGCTATAGCGAAAAATTGACGTTTTATGAATGTACAAAGGAGATGTGCAAAAGAGTGACAATCGTGACAGTGACAAACGTGACTAGGACAAGATGACAGTGACAAGACACAGTGACAAGACACAGTGACAAGACGACAGTGACAAGACGACCAAGTACAGATACCCAAAAGATTCGATATACTCCACGCGCGAGTTTGTATCTCACACATCAGACCGCCCCTGCGTCTTCTTCGTCCAAGAGACCCAGGCCGCTGTCGTAGCGCCGGCGCTTCTTGGTCGACCGGGGTGATTCCGAGGCTGTGGACGTGGCCATGGAGGCCATGGTGCCCACCGTGTCCACCGTGTCCACCGTGTCCACCGTGTCCGCCTCGGCGCCGACACTCGTACGCCTCCGGCTAAACAACCGCCGCCCCAGCGACAGTCTCCTTTTCTTGTCCTCGTCGCTGGCAGCACGCTCCCGAGGCTCGCTCAGCAGAGCCTGCAGCGCGGCCACGGCGGCCTTGGCTGCGGCGCCCGCTGTGTCTCGGCCTCCAGCCTGTCCGCCAGGGCGGCATTGTCCTCTCGCAACTGGCGCGCCGCTCGTGGCTGCGGCGCTGGGCAGCGCGCAGGGCGGCATCGCGCTCGGCAATCTCGCCGCGCAGTTCGTGGACACGGGCGTCGCGCAGGGCCAGGGCATGGCCGTGGGCGGCCGACGCCTGCAGCGTGGCGGCGACCCGTGCGTCGGCGGCGGCCGCTTCTTCTTGCGCGGCGGCCGCCTTGGCCGTCGCGTCCGCCAGGTCGCGCTCCAGCCTCCCCACCAACGCCTCCAGCTCGGCCACGTCGCGGGCATAGCTGGCGAGCGCCCCCTTGAAGCGGTCGGCCGCCACCTCGAGGTCGCGCATGGCCGCTTCGTGGGCTTGGATCACGGCGTCTTTCGACGCCGCTTCTTCTGCCATCTGGTCCATGGCCTGCACACGCGCGCCCAGCTGCTGGCGCAGACTGCCCTCGAGAACGTGGTACTCGTCAATCTGGGCGTCGGCGGCCTGGACGTGTTGCGAGAGCGCGCGTAGTTTACCCAACAGCAGATCGAGAACGGCGGCGGCGGGCGCACTGAGAGGCAGCTCAATCTCGCCGGGCGTCAAGTACTCGAGCTCGAGACGGGCCGTGCGGATAGCAGCGGCGAGGCGGGCGACAATGTCGGAGGCGTCCGTCCTCGAGGAGGCGGAGGAGCTGTCGTCGTCATTGTCGTCATTCTGCTCCAGGGCTTGTAGTGCCCCGGAAAGAACCTCCAAGGCGGCCTTCTTGTCGGCGAGGGCACGCGCGAGATCGGCGACCTGGCCGCGGAGGCGCTCGGTCGCGGGGTCTGACAATGTGGCCTGCACTTCCGTGCTGACCATGCGGGACTTGGGAGGCGGCTGCGGCGGCGACGACACGGGCGACACGAGGACACGCCGCGTCGAAAAGAGGTGCATGCTGGGCGTGACGGGCGACCTGGGGTCGTGGGGGTCGTAGGGATGGCCGGTGTTGTCGGCGTCATCGGCGTCGTCGGCCTTGCCGGCATACCCACATCGGCGGCGTCTGTCCATGCCATCGGGCTCGTGGCTGGCGGCGTGGGAAAGGACTGGGCGAACGCGAGGGTCTGCTGGCTGTCGTGTTTATCGGTGGTCGTCGGTCGACGACGCGGCGTGCTGCACTGCAGCTCAGCCATGGTGGCGTCGCCAAAAAGGTCGGCGCCGTCGACGTCGAGGACGTAGTCGACGTGGTCAACGTGGTCGTCGGTCATGGCCTCGGTCATGTCGTCGTCAAAGTCGTCACCACAGTTTTCACCAAAGTTGTCCGCGCAAGTCCCGTAATCAATGCTCAGCGTCGACGCAAACGGATCGCGGGCGGCCACGGTCCAGTTGTGCGTGTGGTCGGCGGCGACGCTGACCGGTGGGGACGCCGTCTCTGTCTCTCGGGTGCTCAGCTGCCGCCTCAGCACGCCGACCTCCCGCTGCAGGGCCAGGACGCGGCCATTGTCCTGCAGAATGGTGTCGTCGCCGACTGCCCGGGTGCCTTCTTGGAGCTGGCGGATGATGCGGTCCCTCTCTTCCACCTCCCTGCGCAGCCTTTCGAGCTCGCGCTCCGCCTCGGCGGCCCTTTTGCTACGGACCGCCCTCTCGGCGTAGACGCTATTCATCTCCTCGCTCAGGCCGTTCCGCCGCAGCCGGCGCTGCACGCGGCCATCCAGGACTTGCCGCAGGGGGACAAATGTGACGTCGCCGCTGACGGGAAGGCCGACTGCAGAGACGTGCGGCAGACAAATGGCGTCAGGCCGGTGGCGTTGCAGCTAGAGGACACGGGACTCTCCAGGGACGCCAGCCTTGGCCCCGGTCCGAGAAGCGGACGCGTTTTGGCTGGGTCAAAGGTGCATCGCGTCTTTTCGACTGCGGGCGCGACGGCGAGAGGGCGTCTTGGCCTGTCTGGACGAAGACGGCGTGCAAGGGGCCGAGGCAGCGTCGGCAGATGCTGGTGACGGTGCCGATGGCGCCAGTTGGGTGTTGACGTGTCGGTGCCTGCTGGTGAGGCGCCCTGAGACGCGGCCGACAGCGACGAGGTGCTGCGACGCGTGCGGCGGAGGCAATGGGAGGTCGGCCATGGTGAGGGGAGAGAAGGGAGGCGAAGAGGAGATGCGGTGTGGAGGGATCTTGGTGAGAATGAGGACAGGCAGCAGTCTGAGGGAGAGGGGAGGAGGAAGGGAAGGTGGAAGGGAAGGTGGAAGGGAAGAAGAGAATGGAAGCAGCAAAGAGGACAAGACGCGTTTTGTAGCACACGGCAATTTGAGATGTGAGAGAGACGGACAAGAGAAGAAAAGGACGGAAGAAGATAGAATGAACAGTCTGTCGACAACCTGGTAAACAGTAAACAAACCGTCAAAAGAGAGGGTCTCTCAAGGGGGTCCGTCAACGATCCACAGCTCGACGCGCCTTGTGCTTCTCTTTCGTTTCTTGCGCGACGTTGCCTCCTTGTCCCGCAGAGACAGACGAGAGGCTCTCATTGCCTCGCAAGGGTCTTGTGAGGGGCTCTGTGGATCGCGCTTGAGGTCCTTTCACGTCGTCTCTTTACGCTACATATATTTCTACGAGTCCTCGTACGTCGTAATGTGGCCCTCTTAAAGTGTTCTCGTGTTAGTTGTTGTTTACTTTTGCCTAAGGAGGCTAGCGCGTCTCGAGCACTATTGGGCCTCGTGGATGCGACTTACAGCGGCGCGCGACCGCTACAGGAGGCACCACAGGCGTCTCGGCTTCTCTCGTCCCATGCACCGCCGTCGTTTCTTTATGGGACCATCTCGTCCAGTCGTTTGATGCAGGGACAGCAAGCTGCAGTCGACGGTGTTTTTGCTCTGTTTATCGTGTTTTTGACTCTGCTTGTCGTATTTATCGTGTGTTGCCGTCTGTTGCCGTCTGTTGCCGTCTGTTGCCGTCTGTTGCACGATCCTCGTCATCCGTCGCCTGTAAAGTCGCACCTCTCACTGCTCCCTTAGGCGCTGCTCGCTGTCGCAGCAGCACAAGCAGCAGGACGCTAAAGCAACTTGGCGCAGCGGAAGCGCGCCGGGCTCATAACCCGGAGGTCCCTTGATCGAAACGAGGAGTTGCTATCCCTTGTCGTCTTTTCGTTTTGCCATCTCTTGTCTCTTCTTTTTTTTTGTCCTCGCTTCGCTTCGCTTGACGGCTCATGGCCTCGCCGTAGACGACGTGGTGGCAGACAAAGACGGCCTCGTCGCGTTCCTCACCTTCTGTCTTCTTTCTTCTCTCCTCGCTTTGCTCTCGCTTCACTCGCACTTTACTCGTTGTGTGCCGCCTCGCGCAACCGTTCACAATTGATCAGGAGTCGAGTGAGAGAGGAATGATTTGTATTGCCTGTTGCGTTCTGTGCAACGCATCGAGGTCCGGGTCCTATTCTAGTTCTTGCCGGTGTACTTTCCGTTTCCTTCTTTCTCGAAAAAAAAAAAAGAAAAAAGATAGAAAGCACGTGTATCCGGCGCTCTCTCAGTGTAGTTTTTGTCGTTTTCCTTTTGTTTTTGTTGGGTTTCCTCCTCTTTTCTCGTCCCCTGGGGCTGTAGCTGACTCGAAAGAGACGGCTTCAGCACGCCCATATGCTCGTTCGTCACCCTCACGCCTCCACATGACACCACCATGCTCATCCAGTCTCCCCGACATCCTTTCAACAGCCGGTCGTCTCTCATCTTCCATCCCTATTCCCATCCCATCCCCTAGCCCTCTCCCCCTGCATGCTCTGCCTTGCGTAAACAAGGACCAAACCAGAATAAGCGCTGCGCAAAAACGCAAAACGCAGGACGCAAAAAAAGCAAGATGCAAAACGAAAAACGAGAAACGAAGGAATGACAAGGAAAAGGACGGTAAAGTGCCCCATCCAGGTTCCCTTTTTCTCCCAACGCCGGCTTTGGGTCTGTGTCGCTTCTTGATCTTGAAACGATCGACCGTTCGTCCCAGATGCCCGTCCCAGAGACCCGTCCCGCCCGTCCCTTTTCCTTTCGACGTGCCTTGCATCCCAAACAAACGAATCTCGTCCGGCCACCCCATCCACAGCCTCGCCCATGTCCGAATAAACGCCCAAAGACCGAAGCCCAAAAATGCAAATGCATGCCTGGTATCTCCTGAAACAAAACAGAGACAGAAAGCGGCCCAACAGGGGGAGACATCGACGGCTGGCGTTGACGGCTCTCGCAAAGAAATCATGACAAGAATCTGGAAAGAGCAAGGAAAACAGAAAAGAGAGAAGAGAAACGAGAGAAGAGAAAAGAAAAGATGCACATGTACGCTTTTCGTGCGCGGTGTACACCCACTGTTGAAAAGACAGAGAGAAGAAGGAAATTCATGACGTTGCAAAAGACGCCGGAAGAGATGGTGACATGTCGGACGAATGCTGTGGGGACGCTGGACATGGTCGTAACAAGATGGTCTCAAAAAGATATATATATACAGTCGAAGGAGAGAGAGGTGAAAAGGTCGTGTGGCTTGGCAGGACTACTGGGCAGGCGGCGTGCCGTCGCCGCCCTGGTTCTGACCCTGGCCCTGGCCGCGACCGCGTCCACCGCCGTTCTGGTTTTGGTTCGGGTTGGGGTTGTTGTTGCGGTTGCCACCGCCGCTCTGGTAGCCACTGTTGCGGCCACGGGCGCCGCCGCGGAACCCAGAAGACGGGTTCGTTCTGGTTGTTGTTGTAACTGCCGCGGTTACCGCCACCGTTGGCACCGCCGTCGCGCGACTGCCAGCCACCGTGCGCCTGCGGCAGTGACGGCTGGGCCTGGCCTCTTTGCTGCTGCTGCTGCTGCTGCTGTCCTTGCTGCTGCACAACAGGAAAGGGCTGTGCTGCTGGAACAGCGCGCCCTGCGGAATGGCCTGCTGTTGGGGAGGCCCACCCTGAGGACCGCCCAGAGGACCGCCCAGAGGACCGCCCTGCGGGGCACCACCACGCGGACATACGACGCCGGCTGGGCCAGCGTGGCAACCGGGCGCGGGATGCTCTCGGGGCTGTCGTAGACGTACAGGCTCTTGTCAATGGTGGCAGGGATGGCCTGGATCTCCGTGCCGAGGTCGCGCTCAATGTTGTACAGGTTGAGCCGGTCCTCCCAGTTGATCAGGTTGATAGCCAGACCCAGGTGGCCGTAGCGGCCCGAACGGCCGATGCGGTGCAGGTAGGTCTCGGCGTTCTTGGGAAAGTCAAAGTTGATGACCACGTTGACGGCCTGAATGTCGATACCGCGCGTCAGCAGGTCGGAGCACACGAGGTTGCGGCAGACGCCGTTGCGGAAATCGTGGAAGACGCGGTTGCGCGCCTGCTGGGCCATCTTGGCGTGCGAGTAGAAGCACGAGTAGCCGAGCTCGGTAATCTTCTTCGCCAGCAGCTCGACGCGGTTGGTCGAGTTGCAGAAAATGATGGACTGGTTGATCTGCAGCTTCGAGAACAGGGTGTTGAGGCAGTGCACCTTTTGGCGCTCCTCGACAAAGGCATAGTACTGGGTGATGCCGCGCAGCGTCAGCTCGTCCATCAGGTTGATCTCGTAAGGCGACGACATGTTCTTGTCCGAAAAGTCCTTGACCGACAGCGGAAAGGTGGCCGAGAACAGCATGACCTGGCGGTCCTTGGGGTGGAACTGCAGCAGCTGCTCAATGACGGGCGTGAACTCGGCCGACAGCAGCTTGTCGGCCTCGTCCATGATGAACATGGCGCACTCGCTCAAGTCGGCCACCCCTTGCTAGCGAGGTCCAGGATACGACCGGGCGTGCCGACCACGATATGGACGGCCTCCTGCAGGCGCACAATGTCGTCGCGCAAGCCCGTACCGCCGGTCGTGACCATGACGTTGAGGTTCAGGTGCTTGCCCAGTGTTTTGCACACCTGCGACGTCTGCATGGCCAGCTCGCGCGTGGCACGAGGATGAGGCATTGGATTTTGGAGATTTTGGGGTTGATCTTTTCGAGGGCGGGAATGACAAACGCGGCCGTCTTGCCCGTGCCGTTCTTGGCACGCGCAAGAATGTCGCGGCCCGTCAGGGCGACAGGGATGCTCTCTTCCTGGATCGGGACGGCTTCTCGAAGCCGGCCTCAAATATGCCCATGAGCAGGTTGCGCTTGAGGTTGAACTCTTCAAACTCGAGGCCCTTTGTGTTTGTGACATCCTGGAGGGGGGGCGGGCGACGGACAGGTTAGTTCTTGTCGCCGTCGCGCGGTGTAGATGGTCTCGTCGGGTACTCACTTCAGTTTGTTGTCTGTTGTCACGTTGCGGCAGGTTCAGGTTCTTCTTCCAGTCCTCCTGCGCCTGGCCATCGCTGAGGGAGGTGAAGCTGAGTTAGCACGGGTCATGTTGGGAGCAGAGAGGGACAGGGAAGCGGCGGGGCAGTCCAGCCATCCATGTCAGCCAATTGTACGCACGTTAACGTATCGGCCATTGTAGCCGTCTAGTGTGTGGGGGGAAGGTTGAGGTGGCAAGAGATGTGTAGGAGCGTAGATCGCGTCGTCAAGTCGCTCGAGACAAGGAGGAAATGGTCTCTTGTCGAGCGTTCGTCGGTACAGAAAAGGCTGGAGGGAGGTGTCGGCGATACAGGCCAAGAGTGGTCTTCCCTGCAGGATCGGCGGGCGCGACGGGGGGTCTGTAGTCGTCAAGGGGAAGACAGGTTGGTATCGTTGCTGCTGGCTGGGTAGAGTCTTTGCGCAAGCAACAACCGTCGATTTGTTTCGTATTTCGTAGATTTTCTAGCTGGTCTTGTTCTTATGCCGCTCTTTGTGTGTCAGGAGGGAGACAGCACCGCTGTAGAGACAGTCGGTTGCGCGGTTCGTCTGGCGAGGTCGACAAGGTCAAGATATCTCTCAATCGCGTCGATGAGAGTCGAATTGGTTGGAAAGACGAGTCGCCGCCGGGTTTGTCGGGGCCAACAGAAGGAGAGGCAGAGGCGAGGCGAGGCAAGGGAGGGGTATCGCGAGTTTTTTCTTTGGCGATCGTGGCAAGCTACCGAGGCAGGTCCGATGGAGGGTAGGAAGAGCGGGTGAAGCTTGAAAAGCACAGGTATGTCAGATGGTGTCGTGTATTTTGGCAGAGGTCGATTTCGGTCCAAAGGCGAAATCACAATGGTGGTTTTGGAGGCTGTTGTGTGGTGAGAAGGGGGAGAGGTTGATCTTTGTTCGGGTTGCCAGAGTTGTGGCTTTCCTTCGTGGCGGAAAAAAGAGTCTGACAGGTCCCAAGACGATCCTGGGCGGCAGGACGCAGGAGGGCTGCACGTGAATATGTGGGAACGCCGGCCTTTCTGGCAGGGAAGGCGCGGGAGCTTGGGCGCAAGGCAAGTGCGACTGGCCCAGTCCAGTCCGCTGGAGTATCCGTGGTGGCAAGAGCCACTGAGCCACTCCACCACCGCCACCGAGACCGCCAGAGAGAGCCACACGTGCGCATCATTGGCAGACTCGCATGCGCTTATCATACGAGAACGTCCTTGCTCGACAACCTTGACCTGGGCTGTGGCTTTGCATCTATTTTCCTCTGAATCCTTAAGTTCGACAACATGGGTGCCTGTCCCTATTGCTGCTGTGCGAGAGCAGCCCTGATGCGGCCATCTCGACCGGCGGCCGTGGCGCCACTCGCGAGGCTGTCAAAGCCGCTATCAAGACTGTCACGGCCCTTCTCCCGACGGTTAACAGTGCGACCGGATGCTCCCTCGATATGCCGGACGACGCCCACCCGAACCTATGCGACAGCAGTGCACGACGACGCCTTTTTACACGACGACAATGCTCACAACAACGGAAACAACAGCGCAAACGACCACGAAAATGACCACGAAAACGACAACAGCCGACGCCAGACGTCGTTTCGTCATGGACGTGGCTCCGGCCTACCCGGCGACATGGCCCACCACACATGGCCCGCGTCGCCCAACCCGACACCGTACGAAGTGCTGGGCCAGCACAAGACGGCCGCGTACCAAAAAAGCGCTTCTACGCCTGGCCAAGCAGTACCACCCGGACATGCACCACTGCACGCCCGACCACCTACGAGACCTGTCGCCGGCCGTGCGGCTCGAGCGGTACCGGCTGATTGTGGCGGCCACAACATCCTGAGCCATGTCAACCGCCGGCGCATGTACGACCTGTACGGCCAGGGCTGGCACGCCCCGGGCGCGGCCTCGAGCGTCAGCGAGGAGAAGAAGATGTACGACCGATGTGGCGCCAGAGAAAGGGCACTGCGGCGTACAATGCGACGTGGAGGACTGGGAGCGGTGGCGGCAGGAGAACGGGGCGGGGGCGACGGGCGACGCGGCGGGCGCGAAACAGACGGAGCAGTTCATGTCGAATGGCGGGTTCGCCGTGCTTGTGCTGGTCCTGGTGTGCATTGGCGGCTGGGGCCAGATGACGCGGGCGAGCAGCCACGGGGCGAGCCTCGTGGCGATGCGGGACGAGCACCACGCGGCAATCTCGTCGACGCTGCACAGCGAGCAGGCGGCGATTGCGCCGCTGAGCCGGGCGGGCGGGTGGACAGCTTTCTGGAGCGGCGGGAAGGCTGGAGCACGTACGAGACGTCTGGCCTGACGGCACGCGAGGTGCGACGGCGGGACAGTTGAGGGAGGTGGTCGAGGCGTGGTCGAGGCGGTGGTCGAGGCGGTGGTCGAGGCGGTGGTCGAGGCGGTTGGCGGCCACTGCAACGTGCAAGGGTGCACATGTCCTCATTCTCCATTCAGATTGGCATTGGTTTGGTTCACATCATCTTGCATCGCATTCCCGACATCGTTTGTACAATATTGAATGCTATTAGATCCTATTATCCCCCATATGTGTCATTAGCCGTGTCCGTGCCCGTCTACTTCCCGTCTACAGAGTCCATTGTCGCCGAAGTCTTTCCTCGTCCTCGTCCTCGTCCCCGTTCCCGTTCCCACGCGCCGTCCGCCCGTCCGCCCGTCCGCCCGTCCGCCTATAACAGGCTCTCGCCCAGGGCGCAGCGCACGAGCGAGCAGCCCGCCCGCACCGTCTCGTGCGCGCCCATATCCTGCTCGGGCGCCAGGGTGGGGTTCACCTCCACCAGGTCGACGGCAATCAGCTGGCCCGTCTCGTGCACGCTCTCGCAGATAAAGTCGCCCTCGCGCAGCGTCAGGCCGCCGCGCACGGGCGTGCCGGTGGAGGGCGCCCACATGGGATCGAGGGCGTCGACGTCAAAGGACAGGTGGATGGGCGTGTCGGTGCCGATGTGGGCCAGGCCATGTCCATGACGCGGCCGATGCCGTGCTTGTCATGTCAAACATGCTAAAGGCGCGGATGCCGTTCTCGCGCAGGATGCGCTTCTCGGCGCGTCGACGTCGCGCAGGCCAATGTAGACCAGGCGCGTGACGGACAGCTTGTGCTCCGGGCCGATCCAGCCAAAGTACTCGGGCTTTTGTCGCTGGCAATGCCGGTCAGAAAGGCCACGGGCATGCCGTGGATGTTGCCGCTGTTGCTGGTCTCGGGGTGTTGATGTCCGAGTGCGCGTCGACCCAAATGACGGCCAGTTCGCCGCGCGGGCCGAAGCGCTCGCGCGTCGCCTTGGCCGTGCCGGCAATGGTGCCAATGGCAATGCTGTGGTCGCCGCCCAGCGTCAGCGTCATGTGGCCCGCGCGCGAGTGGGCATAGACCTGTTCGGCGATGCGCTCGGTGACGGCCGAGACGGCGCGCGGGTTCTTCATGCCGCGGTAGTCGGGGTCGCTGGCGGGGACGAGGTCCGTGTACAGGTGGACCTTGTCGTCGCCGTGCAGCTTGTAGCCAAGCTCGTCGCGCAGCTGGGTGAGCAGGCCGGACTCGATGAGGGCCGAGGGGGCAGCGTCGACGCCGGGTTTGCACTTTGCTGTCAGCAGAAGCCTGGGAGCGGGACGTAGGGGGCTGGCCTACCTGTCCGCCAGAGAAGCCGACAGCGACGATGCCCAGGTCGGACTCGCTGTCGAGGAACTTGGAGACCATCTTCCTGGCCGTCATCTTGCGGTTGGAAGTCGTTTAGGGGTGGATGAGAGAGGAGAGAGGAGAGAGGAGAGGAGAGAGGAGACAAGAGGGAAAAAGCGAAAGCAAAGATGCAAGAAGAAGGGAGCAAGGAGAGGGAAAGGGAAAGGAAAGTACAGGTCGTGGAACGGCTGAGAAAGTGGTGCTGTTGCCGCGACGTTGGGCTTCTCAGTAAGCGCTGGGAGGTACTGTCCTAAGCCGACAGCTCCGTGACGTTGGTGTCGCCGTAAGGATGGACTAGCGGGGAAGCAGAGCGTCAAACAACGAGCAATGGTGCAACGTGGGGAGCTTGCAAGAGGCGAAGAGTGGACGATGACAGACTGTTCACAGCGCAGCTTTGCATGGGAGCACAGATACGGAGGCGTTGCTTTATATACACATTTCTGTTTTGTGCCTTGATGTCCCGGGGTCTGTCTCCTGTCCTGCTGACCAGGCCGTTTATTTCCTCTTTGTCTCGGCGGCTCTCCCTTGTCTGGTCCGTTGATAAGACTGGGATTGACACATTGTGAGCAAAGTGAGCAAATCAAGCAATCAAAAGTCAAGCAATCAAGCAACTAAACAATCGCATCAACAAACCAAACAAATGGAAGAGCAAGGAACGGAAAGTCGCGTCCTGTATCAGACTGAAGCCTGGATGCATGTCTGTGCCCCGCCAATTAGGTAAAAGACAGCGATGGAGCTTGACCACAGCCACAGGACAGAGCGCGGCGAGCTATACCCTAAGTGCAGGTGTGCGCGCCCACAGCGCCCAGAGCGCCCAGAGCGCCCTGATACGACGCAATGCGCCCCAACGGCACCACAAAACGGGCAGACCACCGCCGCGGCCGACAAGGCTAGACCCCTAAGTGAAGGTCTGCCGACGGAGGGGCGGCGAGGCTAGACCCCTAAGTGAAGGTGCGACAGAAGGATGCTCGCCAAGTGGAGGACGCGTCCACAAGTCCACGAAGCCAGGCAAGCATGGCGATGCGATGCGCATAATTTGCCCAGTCACTTCTGCCGTCCACTCTGCCTGCACCGTGCATACTTTGTTCTCGCAGTCTGTCTCTTCTTCTCGCCTCTGGTGTGCATTCCGACGCATTGCTCTAGGCTGAGGCAGGCCGCTTACCGTCGGATAGGAGGGGTCGGGCGGTGTTTGGGCGGGACTGTGTCACGTGTATGTGTACTTGTACAGGCAGCGCCTATCGCCTCCAACTGCCGCTGCCATTGCCCCATAGCCCCGGGGCCTAGCGTTACGTAAGTGTCCTGTCCAGCGCAATTCCAATCAGCACAATCAGCGGAATCATCACCCAACTACTCGTACTTTGTACAGAGTACAGTCAGGCAATGCAAGGATAAGACTTGGCGTGGACGGCACAGACACATAGCATGTCCTTTATCGCTTTGTCACACAATCTGTAATGGAAAGGGACAGGGGAGGACAGGCACTTGACTCATCCACTCGGTGGCTGTCAGTTGACAGCTCCCTGTTATCTGTCGACCCGCTGTCAGTCCCATGAAGCAAAGATGGAGCTCTTATCTGAGAGAGGACGAGGTTGAAGGTTGGTAGTCCCGAGACGACGGGAAAGACTGGCTAAAATCACACAACAACTCGAGTCCTAAACTCGCACCGGCTCGCCGGGATGCACTGACAAACGAGTCGTGGAGTAGCGCAAAGCGGTGCAGAGTCGTGCAGAGTGGTGTAGAAGGGTGTAGAATGGTCTATGCTGTGTTGGTCCCGAGATCAGACGAACAAGCGGTGACATGAGTCGAGCTCTTCCATGCGGCGAGAAACATGTGCTTTTCATTTGATGTCCCCAGGTATGTGTAATCAATGTAAGGACATGGGGAAAACAAGGAGAATAGGATGTTCATCCAAAAGACCAAATACAGTCATGCTCCTTTCCTCTTCCTCTCTTAGAAAGGAAGAGAAAGGAAGAGAAAAGCAGGAAAAAGAGGCAACCCCTTTACCCTCAAGAAAAGAAATAAAGACGTGCTTGACAAGAAGACACTGGCAAATGACAAATGACAAAATGAAGAAGGCTAGAAAAGAAGAAAAAAAGAAGAAAAAAAAAAGAAGAAAAAAAAGAAGAAAAAAAAGAAGAAAAGAAAGGATGCCTCAAAAAAAACATTTAGCAACTCCTCGTTTCGATCAAGGGACCTCCGGGTTATGAGCCCGGCGCGCTTCCGCTGCGCCAAGTGCTTTTGCTTCAGCTGCTGCTGCTGTGCTGATTGGTTGGCAGCACCTCTGTGTTGGCATCTTAGTGGCAAGAACACGGCAAAGGATGCGGTCGCTGGGCACAAACACCACGATGACCGCGCAACACCGTTCAAGCTGAACGGCCGGCTACGTCGTATAGCCGTTGCAGTGGGACAGGTCAAAGCTGACCGACACCTTTGATGCGGCACAAGCTGCAATGCACGACGTAGACGCACGACGCAAGCGCACGGCACACACCGCCACATGTCTCTGGACGTGCTCTCGAGAAGACCCTGCGACACAGACACGGCTGAAGGAGGAGCACTACAAAGTACGCAAGCTCAGAGCACCGCAAGCCGACACGGCAGCACAAGACCCACGGCGGGACGCCGTTCCGACCCAGGCAAAGAGCCCGAGACAGCCGCTGCTGGAGGGCGGGACAGGATGCAGCTGCAGATGCCGTCTAGGTCATACTGACGTCGGCCAGGGCCTGGCGCATGGACAACCATGGAACGAAACGGGGCTCGGCGGGACAACGTCGGCCGACGGCGTGGCTTGAGAGAGAAGAGAGAAGAGAGAAGAGAGAAGGCAAAGAGAAGGCAAGAGAAGCAGAAAGAGAGGCAGAGGACGGCGACGACGTCAAGCTCGCGTGCCTCGCCGCGCGCCTCGCCAAAGGCTCGTGATCGACTGGCAATACGAGGTGCCGCCGTACAAAAGTCTTGGCTGACGATGTGTATGGGGGCATGGGGCCCTGTGGGGACGGAGGGCCTCGCTACAGGCCCTATCGGGGCATTGAGTGCGCGCTGGAGGGGCGAGATGAGGCTGTGGGGGCGCCAGCGCCGCCGCCAACTCCACTACACAGGCGACACGGACTGCGCGAAGCGAAGCGAATGCCAACTGCCAACTGCCAACTGCAGACTGCCAACTGCAACCTGCAACCTGCAAACTGCGCAGTGCCAACTGAAAGCGCGCCTCCGTGCGGCATGCCTCAAGGTCCTGTCGTCCGCCTGCATCTTCGTTTCTAGGCATCTTGGACTGTAGCGCACCGGCACGGCCCCGCAGGACCCGCAGGACCCGCAGGGCTCGGCCTCTCTTGCTCGGCCTCGTCTCCCTTCTCGCAGGAGCCGGTGGAGGGCCCTGCATCGCCGACATGACGTCCAGGTGTCCGTGCCCGGCAGATCAGGTTTGAATACGAGGACGGAAAACAAGGCTCAATCTCGTGACCCGATGTACAAGTGCAACGACGGACAATGGCGGCCATCGTACGGCTGTTTGTGCACGGACGTCGCGCCGTGAGTCGACGGGCGACGGGAAGCGAGGGTTGAGTACAAAGTACGAAGTATTGTATTGTATTGTGGGTTGTGGATACAAATACGACAATGCAACAATACAATACATTGTTGTCGTGCGGGCGCTTCGTACAGAGTACATACAGTGTATCGACATACAGTGTATCGAGACTGCTGCCAGGGAGCTCTTGGCTTCCGTCGCACACGACAAGCTCGCGCAAAAAGTACTGTCTGCGCGTGAAGAAAGCATGGACGAAAATAGAAACGCAAGACTCTACCAGACGGTACAGCCGACGACACACCTGTTTCCTCTTGGCCTTCGATTTGGTGTGGGGCAAACGATCGACACGATTTGGCGCCGATCGAACAGGCCTCACTAAGGGATGGTAGTGGCGGTAGTGGACGGCCGTGGGCCGGATGGGGATGGATGGGCTGCATGGACTGCATGGGCTGCATGGGAGGGTCAAAGGCCCGACATTTTAGGTTGGGCGGAGAAGCCAAGACGAGAAGAAAACAGGAAACGATCACGACGACGAGCGAAGAACGAGGAACCACAGAGCCTTTGTCTTGTTTCGTCGTTTCTCATCCTGTCCGACGACGACGTCGTGTCCACCAAAAAACAGGGCCGCGTAGCGATGCAGCTTTCCTCTACGACTCTACGAGGATACGAGACATCCACAGTTTGCGAGCGGAGCTGCCAGGGCGGGAGAGACAGCAGGGGAGAAAAAGGGGGAGAAAAAGAAAGAAAAGAAAACAAGAGAAGAGAAAAAATGTGAAAAAGAAAAGAGAAAAGAAAAGAGACACAAGAGACACAAGAGACACAAGAGACACAAGAGACACAAGCAAGACAAGAATGCCAATGTTGTACATCTACGACTCGGCCAGTCTGTATGTGCGTCGTGCCTGTACCTGTGTCTCTCTTCCTTCTTCCTTCACGGTTGATGTCTCAGAGCATAAAGAAACACGAGACAGACCGGGAGAAGCTTGACAAGCTGGCTCTGACAGAGTACGAGTACAAGTACAGAGCAGTTGCATTATTCTACGTCTGACCCGCAACCGCCGCTCTTTCGCCTTTCCCGTCGCTAGCCTCGTTTCTTTTTTACTCTACTCGTATTTTGCTCTTCTCTCGCCTCCGTTTCCTTGAGCTCGTATAAGCTCATGCTCCACCGATGGTCCGCCCTGACTACGTCACATTGGCTAAACTCTGACTTACACGCGACGTCTACGGCTCTTTACATGCAGCCTCTCGTCTACATATATATATCGACAGTCTCTCCTCCTTGACCCTGCCTTTCTCATCAACATCATCAACATCAACACCTACATCACACTCTCATCTACAATCTTCTACCCTCACGTACACTCCTCATCAAAACACGCTCGCCTCTTCCTCTTCAACCGCCTCCCACACGCAAAATGGTTCGCTCAAGTCCCCGTGCTCTCGTCGGCCTCCTGGCCGCCACGGCCGCCACCGTCTCGGCCGCACCCGCCGCCGCCCGCGACGCCCCTGCAGGCTGCACCGCCGCCTCGCTCGGCGACTTTGCCTGGTCCATCAGCGACATCGTCTACAACACGTCCCTCACCTTTAGCACGCCCGCCCACATGATTGCCAGCGGCCAGGTGCAGTTCAACCTCACCAACCCGGCCCTGGCGCAGCCGGCCGTCTGCAGCGCCTTCTCGTCGCAGGCCTACGACTTCTTCTACGGCAACCTGGTCTACAACTGCACCGTCGAGGGCAGCCCCGACTCCGCCACGACCTTTTCCTTCAACGCGCCCGGCCAGACGCTCGACGTCAACCAGACGTGGACGTGCAGCGACGTGGACCCGCAGTACCCGACCACCTTTACCTTTTTCGGCGCGGCCAACCTGACGTGGGACTGCACGAACTCGGTCTACCAGAACCCCAACTGGGAGATGGGCCAGATCTTTAGCAGCAACACGACGTCGTGCACGCAAAAGGACATTCAGTTGACGCCGTACGCGGGCGATGCCATTGCCTAAGCAGGAGACGCCGAGGTGAACACCGCGCGTTGTGAACGCTGCGAGGCGGTGTCTTGTCGTGTTTCTTGTCTTTCTCGGTCTTTTCTCTGTCTTTTCTTGTCTCTTCTTTGTCTCTTTTATCCCACGGCAACGTTGCTTGGTTCCGGTTCGTGTTTTCGAGCCGACTACCACTGTCCTGTGCATAGATGTACCATAACGAATCGATTCTGGCGTTGGAACTGTCCGTGAGATGGATTGCGGTTGCTTGTGAATGTTAGGGCCGTCCGATGAACGATATAAATTGTAGTGAAGAAAGCAAGTGGATATCAATAATACAAATCGTGTACAGAAACGGGCGTCGCTGTGTGCCCGAGACGCTTCTGCCGTGCCATGCTGGCGTTTTCGTTTTCGTTTTCGTTTCCTGTTCCTCTCCTCCCATCCATTCCCTCGATTTCTTGATTTCTCAATTTTTCGATTACCTGTCGGCCAGGCCCACCCGCCAATGTGCCCTCGCTCCTTGATGCTACCTCGATGCCCTCGCGTCCGCTGCGGCTCGGCTTGTTCGTACGACGCCGTCGTCACACTGGTGCCGCTCCCGCTGTGTCTCTCACCGTCGTCGCTGCACCCACCGAGCCCGTTGAGCCCGTTGAGCCCGCTCTGGCTCTCGTTGTCGTCGACGGCCAGGTCGTGCAGCGGATAGGCCCCTTTTCGAAAGGAGCTGCGCCCGCGGCTGCTGCTGTTGCCATTGCCGTTGCCATTCTTATTGCCATTCTTATTGCCAAAGCCATGGCCAGGGCCAGTGCCAGGGCCATGGCTACCGTGATGGCCGTCTCGGCTGCCGCTGGCGGCTCTCCCCGTCAGCGTGCGGATCAGCGGGCGCAGGGTGGCCATGCTGGCACACGAAATGCCGCAGTTGACCTCAATGGTGGTCCACCAGGAGGTCGGGGCGTTGTCCCAGGTGGCGTCGGTGGAGTTGACGGCGGCCCGCAGCGTAAAGAGGCGCACAATGGAGATGATGCAGGTGAAGAAGCCGAGGCAGAAGAGCGACAGCACCAGCACCTTTTGGCGCAGCGGCAGCCGCAGCTGGCGGATGGCCGGGATGGGCACGAGGAAGAGGACAAAGTCGGTGACAATGTTCATAATGGACGTCAGGTACCACACAGCCAGGCTGTCGATGCAGACGGCCGCCATGCCGGGCACAAACACGGAGACGGGGATGCAGGCAAAGGCCACCAGAAACTCCTGCGTGCCGCCCCAGCAGACCAGAAAGAGGATGAGCCAGAAGCAGACGGCGCGCGTGTGCCCGTGCGGCTCGTCGCGAAAGATGCGGCGGTACTGCAGGAGAAAGGCAATCTTGGTGCAGATCTGGCACAGGTTGTACAGCACCTCGCCGGCAAACAGCGCCTTGAGCTGCGCCGTGGCCGCCCGGTCGCTGACCATCCAGGCGTGCCGGCCCAGCCCGTTGTGCGCCTGCACCACCGTCGTCGCCGCCACGCCCACGGCCAGCACCGCCGCCGCCGCCATGACGTAGTCGTCGAGGCCCGGCGCGTGCACAATCGCATGCCGCGTGTACATGCGCAGCACCACCACCAGCGACGAGGCCGCGCTGAACGCCGCCGCCGTGGCCACGAGCACGGGCACGCGCGTCTCGGCGTCGAGCGCCGGGTCCTCACCGGGGACGTGCGCCATGTGCCGGGCGAGGCGCGTTGACGAGTTGTCGAGTTGAGTTGTCGAGTTGTCGACGACTGCCGATGCTCAGCAGACGAGCGGGTCGACGTACGAGAATGGTCGTCGACCGTGAGATAAGATGAAGATGTTGACGACGAGGACAAAGACGAAGACGAGAAGAACAAGGCGTTGGCCGGCGTCAAAGGCAGAATGTCACAACGTCCCCACGCGACGGTCAGCGTCTCATCTGGGGCTCTTATATCGCGGACTTTTGGGTGAGCCCGGTCGAGCCCGAACGGATGTGGCCTGTGTCTGTGTCTGTCTGACAGGAGAAGGTGCAGGAGGAGAAGAGAAGAGGCGCGCAGATACAAGGAACGGCTGACGACGCTAGCCCCCAACACGCAACGACACAGACGACGAAGCAGCATCGACAACAGGAGCACACGCACAACTGGCATCTCGCAACTCGCACAAGAGACACATTGACGCTTTCCCCACCTGGCCTGGTCACCGACGTCCATCCTTCAGGTCCCCGAGCTGCAACAGCTGGGCACCGAACAGCCCTTGCCGCAGCGGTAGCCTTGCTGCATCCAGGATCGTGTTCGGGCAGTGCCTGTCCACGTACCGCCGTCCACTCATCTCGCATCTCCTGACACCACCACGCACGTCTGTACGGACGCCTCTGTCCTGTTGGTGATGGTTGGCCAAGGACCGTGCGCTCATGCGGGTGGGTGCTGGCGAAGCGTCCAGCCTTCTCTCGTACGAAGTACTTTGCAGCGTCCCTGAAGAGACGAGAAGGAAAAGGTGAGAGCACGGGAGGGGACGGAAGAAACAGACTCTCCGCCCCTGTCGTCCTCGAGACGGCCCGGAAGTGGTGCCCGGCGAGAGGTGGAGTGAGAAGGCTTCTCTTTGTCCCTGTCTTGTCTTCCTTTTTTGCCCTTTTGCCCTTATTTCCTTCTTTTCTTTCTTCTTCTCTCGTCTTTGCTGCTTTGTGGGAAAGCTTTTGCGTCGCGCAGGAGTCTGGCACGCCCAGTAGCAATGTAACCGTGATAGGGTGAAGGCGGCAAGACAACAGAGACGAGTGCTCGCCCTACGCTCGGGCCTCCTTGGAGGATGGGGACTCCTTATCTGTCACGCATTCCTGTTCCTGTCCCTGTTTTTGTTCCTACCGGCGCAGAGGCATAGAGACTTGCAGAATACGATCTCGTTGTGACGGGCGGACCCATTGACCGACACGGCAGAAGGCCAAAAGGGAGGAATGCGTAAAAAGTACAAAGTATGTACCGAGTACAAAGAAGAGGCTTCGCCAAGGCTGGAGACAGACATAATTTGCACATTTGCTGCAGACATGCACACAGCACACACGCAGAAGCAGCGGAGGGATTTCAACCACCAGCGGCACATCTTTTCCGACAAGTCCTTCGGCCTCAATACCTGCAGGGGTCCCCAATACGAGACGACAAGGCGACACCGGAACGGGGCGATCAACGGGGATCCCTCGATGTGCCAAGATGCGTCCAAGAAAGGCACCCCCAACCCTCGAGCGGACCAGGTGCTGAAGAAGATCCTCGTGGGCACCCAGGCGTCCATGTTCTGACATCCTGGACACTGTCTTTGCGCACCACTCCCGTCTTGACATCATGGGAGAGACTTGTGTAGGAAAGGAAAGGAAGGGCTGTGCTGGGATCACGATCAATGCGCCGTAATAACACGAGAAGAATGGGAGCTGAAAGACGAGATGAAAGTTGGCATGTGAGACGAGAGCTGAGAGATGACAAGTACGAAAGAGACGAACAGAAGAAGGACAAGACGGGAAAAAGAAGAGATAATGAGCCGATGTTGTCAAAGCTGTCAAATCACAGCAACGACTGCTTCGTCCACCAGTAGACAGACAGACCGGCAGTCCCTACTTCTAGCATGAGCGCTCTTGACTGGACGAAGCGGTGTTGATGCTGGAAGCAACGTCTTCTGCTCCCCGTCAAATGTCGACGGTCGACAGTCGACGGTCGACTGTCATTTCTCATTTTCTGCCTCCCATGGGACAAACTTTACTTTGTAGATCTTGGCCCGGGATATGCAACTGGGAGCAATGGGGCTGCAGGCCTCGCCACGATAGAACAGCCGCCATCCATGCCAATGCTACCACACGATGCTGTCGCCCGTCACAGAAGCTGCACGTGTTTCACGCTGCCAGAGCCCCGTTAGACGGCGAGACACAACCTGCAATCGGAGCATCTCCCCATGTTTCAGCCACTACTTCGTACTCTGAAGAATACGCTGTCTCGTCCCACCTTATGTAAAGGTTTGATGCCGAGACGATCGAGGACCTGCAATGGCGTCTTACGATGCATGGAGCCTTCCCACCCAGCTCTAGTCGAATGCATGCTCGTTGTCATCCCATGTTCTGATCCCATCTTGAGCTTGCGTCTCGGCCGCCCATCCTCCCAGCGTGGCACCCGCATTCCGCAACTTGACGTGTCTTTTCTTTCTGGTCACCTCTTCACCTTGACAGCCACGCGCTCATCCCCGTCCGATGAGGTCTCGGCACCTTGTTGTGTATGCACTTCCATCTCGTGGTCATTGCTGCATGCTCGGGAGCTGTCGTCGGCACGGCAAACCATATGGTCATCGCCTTGACCTGTTCTGTCCAGCTCTCCCGGCCAGGACAGTAGGGGGGCGGTGTGGATAGGAAGCCTGGCTGAGCCTGCGCCTCGCGTCGTTGTGTCAGGGCACTGGGCGGCCGGGGTACGTACCCCGTTTCCCGACCTGCTTTGGCAAGCCTTACTTTGTACGCAATCTTACTCGTACTTTGTATGCTGGGCAGCAAGCTAACAAGCCAAGACCCCTTTACTCGTGTTGCTTGGCCTTTGTGATTGTGCTGTCTTGTACATGTACGTCGTGCATTTCAGGCTCAAGCCACGACCTAGCCATGTTCCTGGCTCCTGGTTTCGTTGCCTTTCATGCCTTGCTGACTGCCCGGGCGATGCCCCGCGAGTGAGCGGTTCGGAGCAAACCAAATGGCCAAGACGAGAGCTCGTTGTTTGCCCACATTGCATCGAGGAACAAAATGATCCAATGTCGGACGCGCTTCAGAAGCTCAGGGCAATATTACACTTTGCAATCAGATACTGGCCTTTGCGGGGGAAAGCTTAATGGAGTTTTTCAATTGTCAAATGGAAAAAGATGAGATAGAACAACAGCAAGACGGGAAAAGAAAAGATGTCTCATCAAGAAAGTGCCTGTACCGCCCCATCTAGTCTCATGCGCTCTGGATCGCGTCAACCGCGTTGCGCTCTGTGTGAGTTGAGTTGCGCGCTGACGAGATCCTGGAGGCGGGCACAAGTCAGCATACCATGCTCCGGCGCGAAACCAATTCTATTAAACCGCCCGTTCCAATGCCACAGGTGTTGTCCTCTTCCGGTACTGCCCATTTTTGTCGCCTGTACGACGATCCTTTCTTGCCACTCCGTCTCCTGGTGCCAACTTTCAAGCTCTCAAACCTGCCCTCGCCTGACGAGCACCGGATCCGCGTGAAACGATCCAGAGTCTGCTGTTGCACTGCCAATCCTGCCACGTCCGCGCCCGCGGGCTCACCATCCTTGCCACATGGCTTGCCGCCAGGCCTCTTCGCGCGCATCATAGTCCAGGCCCGTGCTCGGCCCGGCCGTCTGTCCGTGGACCCGCGTGGCCCGTGGCATGCTGGGCCGTCGAGGCGATGCGGACGTGGTCGGCTTCGGCGTCGCGTTATGGTACACCGGCACACGGTCGGCGATGCCGTGGCCGGCCGTCTCGAGCGGCCCAAGCAGGTCGGCACTGAACTCGTCGTCCACGTCGGCCTCATTCGCCTGCCAGTGCGCGTCGACCCAGTCCGGGCACTCTTCTTCAGGCCGACCGCCTCCTTCTTCGGTCTCGTTGCTGGCGGTGGCGGCCCGCACCACGTTCGAGCTAGTAGTGGTAGCTGTAGTCTGCCCCTGATGATCAGCTCTGCCGTCTTTGGGTGTCCACAGCGCCGACAGCAAGTCTGCTGTCCTCTGGGCCGTGGCCTCTGTTTCTACCGAGCCTTGCCCGGCCGCACGTTGGCGGAGCTCGTCTCTGTTGCCCGTCTTCCTGGGCTTCTGCTCCTTCCGCCCCAAGCTGGCCTTACCTTGGTCGTCGCCATGGAGTGGCACACCACCCGTGTGCTCTTCAAAGAGAAGATCCTCGTCGTAGACGCCGTCGTGGGATGGGGCATATGCCATGCTTTCCATGTCGACGTGTTGGTTGTATGCGCCGTCCTGCTCCGCGTACGCGTACGCCGTGTAGTTTGAAGAGGCCGGACCGGGACAAGACAGATGCTGGCCCGCTGGCTCGTAGTACGCAATGGGCGCCGTCGTATACCCTGTGTCTCGATCAGAGCCACCGCCATCTCCTGCCGCTGCTGTCTGCGTCTCTTCCGCCCCCACCCGTCCTCTCCAGCGATGCCCGCGGCTGTCTTGGTGCTACTTGACCCAGCCTTGCCCACCGCCTCAGCTCCCGCTTCAGAGTCCATAGGGTACGTTTTGCTTGCATCCCACGTACCGCTACTCGTGTCCGCCGTACTCGGTATCCAGTCGGGGGGAGCCGGGTTGTAGGCCACGCTCGGGCTTCCCCCATCGCCGGCATACATCGTTTCGACGCTGCTGCCACTGTACCACCAGCAGGTGTCAGCCGCCGCCGTGTCGGCTGCAGCGGCTGCACCGGTCGACCAGTCCCACACATGATCCTCTTCGACCACGCTCTCGTCCTCGTCCTCGTCGTCGTTGTAGGATACGGCGTCGTCCTCTTCCCAGCTTGCCCAGTCATGCCACCCGCCCGCCACGTTGTCGTGGTCAGCGCTGGCGCCAAACTCATGGGCGTGCCAGCGGCGGCAGAGCTCGTCGAGCGCCGCCTCCTTTTGGGCTTTGCGGCTGTGTGCGTCCTGGCTGACGGCCGCCATGGACCGCGACCGGCCCATGGCGCCCTCCATCTGGGCGTGTGTGTGTTTCAGTTTCTTTTGTGCACTGTCGAGAGCCAGCTGGCTCTTCGCGAGCTTCTCGGCAATCTTGGCGGGGGTGTCTGCAGAGGGCAATGGCACGGGCGGCGCCATGAGGACCGCTGCCCCATCCATCCCATAGACGTCAATGTAGTGTAGCCACTGCTGCACCGAGCTCTGCTGGCTTTCGAGCTTTGCCTGTTTGTACGTGCACAGTCTCATCTGCTCTTCCAGTTGTGCACGGCTTGCCAGAGCGAGGCAATGCCGTTGGCGGCCTCTTTGGAAGCGCGCCTCAGCTTGCGAATCGTCTTGTCCTCGGCACGAATGCCCCTGCGTGCCTCCTTGATCTCTTTCTCGAGGGCATGGTCTTTTGCGGGCGCTTTCTTGGGCCACTGTGGCATATTGGGCGGTGACGGCGGGTACGACCGGCCGCTGTACTGTGGGGTTGACTGTGAATAGTCGCCCGTCCCGCCGTCAAAGGCCGCGTCTGAGTCGGTGAAGAGGTTGTTTGGATGGCCACCCCCTCCGCCCCAGGTACCCCCGGTGCCCCAGCCGTCATTGCCCGCGGTGGACGCCCAGGGCATGGAGCTCTTGCGGGGCAGCGGCGGACCCTGGGGGTTCATCTTGGAGGCCCCCGCTGTCGTCCATATGGCACGCGTTGAGCCCCTGGCCGCCCTCGTTGGGGTCGCGACGTTGTTGGCGTTGCTGCCGGTGCCTCGTCCGCAGCATCTCTGCTGCTGCCGCTGACGCTGCTGCTGCGGCCGCCGTTGCAAACGCACGACTGGCCTTGTGTGGTATGTCGGTCGCCCTGGTCGCCCCAGGTGGTCCCGATCCATAGCCGCCGGTCTGGCCCGTTTGTACGCCAGCTTGCGGTCGTACTCGGCACGCCGCACGTCATCTTTAAGGACACTGTAGGCCTCTTGAAGAGCCTGGAACTCAGCGGTCGCACTGGGATTGCTGTGGTTCTTGTCCGGGTGCTTGAGCCGTGCCAAGCGGCGGTAGCTCGCCGCAATGGTGGTGGCATCCGCCGTCATGGTGATTTCCAGCACGCCATAGTGGTCCCTGCTGTCGGCGGCCATGGTCTCGGGAGCCATGATGAGATGGGTCTGATACGCACTGGAGCCCCTGTGAATGGTGCTCGGTCTCTTGAAAAAGATGCGTGGAGACTGGGGTCTGTTGGGCCTGAGCGGGACGTCGGAAGCACAGTTTGTTTTTCTTGAGCATGGGCCCTGCTGTTGAGGCTTGACTGATCAGATACCAGAGCCTGTCGCTGATGGTCGAGTGGCCACAGTTGGGAACGAGGTGCTGGCGATGACGATGTGTCACGTACCGCTTCTCACAGAGCCACCAATCTCGGGGACAGTCGCCGTCGCCGTTGTCGATGTTGACTGTCTGGGCCCGACGTGGTCTAGCCTGTCTTTGAATTTCTTGTTGACCTTTGGCCGACGCTCTGTTTGCTTCTTGCTTCTTGGGTGGCGTGTTTCGTTTGCTATCCCGCCCGTGTTCTCGTTCGTCCAACGCGAGACGTCTCGACTGCCGAGTGCCGGTCGAATGTTGTGATGCGCGCCGTCCTCGGCCTCGTCCGCGTCCTCGTCCTCGTCCGTGTCTTCGTTCGGTCTTCGTTCTGTCTTTGTGCACGACAGAGATGCCGAGATTGCCGCTGGGACTGTATGGCGCGTCGCTCTTGCCTGTTTATGCAGATGTAGATGCGCGCCCTTTACGCTTGGCGGATCAGAGCCTCTCTTCATCGCCCCAAGACAGAAGGTGCGACGCGCTCACTTTCCCGTGACAACCTGCTCCGCGTCGTGCACTTTCCCTCCCACGCGCATCGCGCTCAGAAAAGCAGGAGCGACCGGATATGTGGTCTGTATCACCTGCAGGCAAAGCGGGGCGCATATTGCAGGCGCCAGATCTCGCGGTCAGACTGCAAAGCGAAGCAAACGTGACGCAAACCGCAAACCGCAAACGAGGCTGCCAACCGAACGCCACGCCGCGACATAGCTTAGCGACAAGTGACGAGGCTGTGACCGTCAGACCGATAGTAGAGCGGCTGGCATGGGCGCGATAGACTACGGCCAAGCGAGACTCTGTTGAGGGCAATCACAGCTGGCCTCATTCGTCGCAATATCTATTGTTTGTCCTGTCACGGATGCCCTCCCGATGAAGGTGGTTTACAAGTCTCCTCTTGTTAAGGTTAACTGGGAAATACGTTCCTTTGACGTGAGCTTGTATCTCTTCTACGTGAAGCCATGCAGCTGTCTATCCCTTCCACCAGAGGCCTTTTGTCATGCGCTTTGGGCACACCCCAGAGCTTGATGGGCATGAAAAAGCCCAGTCGGTGTACCTGATAAAGGTCCAGAGAGGCTGCAGAGATATCTCCTGCCACCTGCTTTGGAGACACGATACGACGAGGCAACAACAAGCTCACCAGGAGCAGACGTATCCTCCGGGGGTAAAGAACCAGATAGCCGGTTGACGATGGAGAAACGGGAAGAAGAAAAGGGAGGTTGAAGACAGCTGGAGACTGATGACATATTCTCATATTTAGACGTCAATGATTTCGCGTGCTCAGACCTTGTACGACTGATGTACCTGACGTATGTTACGGTCGGCACCAGTGCCCAATTCCCCTTCCACTCTCCTTCACTTTACGAAGTATGACGGTGTGCAAGGGCGGTCCATATTTCCGTAGTTTTTCTGTCTCGTAATGTTCTTTTAGCTTCCACTTTTCTTTTTTCCGCATTTCAGCCGTGAAACAGATCCGCTGCTACCACTGTGGTGGGTGCGCTGGCTTGCCTCTGCACAGGCCCCTTTTAGGCGCCGTTACACTCTAGTGGATCGATAGTCAGGGCATCCGCTCAGAGGCAAAGTAGATAAACGATGCCAAACGCCGAGCAATACCAGTACGAGTATGCCGTACGGATTGCATGATTAGCTAACAACTCGAAGAGTTACGGAAGGCATTGGTCATACTGCTAGAGTGATACTGCTGCATCTTGTCGTGGCACAACCTTTTCTGTAGGCGAAAAGTCCAGAATGCCACTTGGAAACCGGTTTACAACTCGCTCATATCACAAAAGAGGAGACACTTTGTTTCCTTTGCATGACATCTCACGAACACCGACGAAGCTGGGTCCCTTTGACTCTTCTTGGCTGTCGTCCGACTGCCAAAAGGACTGTCCTTGTCCAAGTACTTTTGTCATCGACTCGTGCATGCAAGCACACCCACGCATCTATGGCGGTATTCGTAGGTACTTCTCAGTCTGTCGGTGCTCCTCTTGTAGCGGCTATGTCGTGTGACTATCCTTGATGTATGATGTCTGCTCTGGACTGCTGCCCTGGTAGGCCTGTAGCCTGTGCTTAAGATGTGGGCACCGTTTCTTCCCAACGACATTGACAGTCTACAAAGTATTGGCGGCTGTTCGGCGTTCGGCCCAGGGCAACATTGCCTCATTGCCGTGCAACCTGCGACGGAAGCCTTGGAAGGTTCTGTGCGGAAGAGACGAGAGGGTGGGCCGGACAGGCAACTACTTCGTACTCTGCACTATGTCTCCCCCACTCCCCGATCTCGTATCGAGACTTGCTCGGCGGCTGCACCTGTGCGTCCGTCTTTGTGAACACAACTACAAGGTACAAGTGCCGGCATGAGGTGGGACTGCCTAGGAAGAGCGGGTGTTGATAAAGTCTGGAGTTGGGACATGTTGGATCGACCGAAGTGCTCGATACGAAGCCGTGTACGGAATACTTGCCGATGCAAGAGCTCTTCTTCTGCTTTCAGCAGTTCTTCGCATTCACGACGCGCTATTGTCATTCGATGGAGTTTGCGGGCGTGGAATTGAAGAACGGAAAGGAAAAGCGAGGAGCGAGGACGGAACTAGGACCTCAAAGGTATTTGTAGGTCCAACAAAGGAGTGGCAGACACAAAACGCGGCAAACGAGCTGGCTGTCCGTGCACCGCGGGTTTTCAACGTCTTTACCCAATGCAGCGCCACAAAGAAACAGTCACACGATCACCATCAATATCAAAAGCATCAGCAGCCTTGCAATGGGGAGCAGAATGTGTCAGATCCTGCAGAGGAGACAATGACTTACAAATTCCAAAAACAGTGCTCAGGTGAAGTCAGTTGTGGCCTCTCTCTGACAATCTTGCCGTGGACGACTACAAGTACTCTCCAGCAGCACAACGTAGCGGAGGTTCTTCCGGTCCCACCACAACGGCTAAACGGTCGCTTTGTCTCCGCATCGCTCACCTTTCCATCTGCATCAATCTCTACTCATGTTTGTCGACTTGTCCGGCTTGTCGATGGATGGCGTACCTCTCTCATTCTACCTTGTTAATAGTGAGAGCGGCTGCAACGATCGCTTTCGTCTCTTTCGTCTCTTCGCTTTCCTTTTCTTGGGTCCTCTGGTCTTGGCCTACCAACGGCCCCTAGTCTTTTTTTTTACCTTTTTTTCTCCGATGGTCTGCCAATAGTGTCCAGAACAGTTTGCCGCAAAGGACCCGCGCTAGGGCAATAGTGCGCGTCCCGAAACGAGTGCTGCGACGAAGAAGGCCGCCAGAAAACGTCGAGGCCAGGGCCCAGATGACGAAACACCGCTACGAACACCGCTAGAGTTGGGACACTAGAGTCTCTACGAAGCAAAGGACGCTGTCCAGGCTGGGTCGCGCGCCGAGGCCGACCTGAATGCCCAGGCGCTTCCCATCACAAGCGCGCCGAAAGGCCTGAGAAGCCCGAAAGTGCCGTTGAGCGTGCCCTGAAGTACCTAGCGACTGGCCTAGACGCCTGCCTAGACGCCTGCTAGACGCCTGCTAGACGCCTAGCAAGGCACCTGAGGCCAAATGGGCCAATCAAAGGCTCAAATGCGAGGGAGCGTTCCCAGACTCTCGGGACAGAAGTTCATCAGCAAACGCCCCTATTTTGTCCTACAACGATCGCGCACTCGCCGAAAGAGGCAACTTTCAACAAGACGAAATCGACCGTAAGGGGTTAGGGCACAACGAGAAAACCCAGACGGCGCTAACAGCACAGGAGAGAAGAAACTCGATGTACAAAGTACGAATCCCATGCTGCTTGGACTGATTCCAATGTCTGGTATTGGCTGCGCAAAGGAGACAGTGAAAGGAAAAGACGGCCTTTCGACTTTGACCCTTCCGTACTTTACGGGCATCTCCCAATGCTTGAACGCACATTGGAGTATGCAAAAACGCACGCATCTTCCCGTCCTTTCCCATGACGTACTGCTTTCCCTCTACGGAGTGATTTCTTTCCCCCTCCTTCCCATTCAGGACCCTGGCGACACTGCACCTTCCCCCCCGCCGTGAATGAGAGAAACTGACTGCTATTCGTGCCGCTTTGCCGGTGTTATCCATCAGAGGCGGCTCGATCGTGCTCTTGCCGGCTTGGGATACCATCACGTGTAATATCGGCTGTTTACCTCGTAACCCCGTAAACTGTCTCACGCCTCTTCTTTCTCGCCTCTTTTGCCTCCATACCCTCATTTTCATTTCTCATTTCTCACTCCTCATTTATCATCTCTCTTTGGCACCGCCCTCCCTCTCCTCCAGCCTTCTCGATGCTCGCCAAGCCCGCCCAACCCGCCCGACCCGCCAATGCCACTTAGCCGTCATGAGCCACTGACTCCGAAAATCCGTCCCCGGCGGGATTTGCCAGCCAACCGCCCCAGGAGCTATTGACAGCTCCTCGCCGAAAAGGCCTGGGAGAGCGCAAAGACCGCGCTCGTCAATCTCCGCCGGCTGTGTGTGCCCATCGTATCGATGCGAGACAAAGAAACCCAGAAAGGACAAAGGATAGCCTCGCTTCGCTTCCCAGGCACCACCCGCGTCCCAACACGGACTGGCCTTTTCCCTCTGGGGACTTTTGTCTTCAGCTTGCCATCGCGGCGTTTGTCCCTTTTGGGCATGCCTCGCGTCCTCTGACCTGAGCTGCTGAAACGACCTGGCCGGGGTCATCAGCCTGCGTCCGTCCTTTGCTCTGTCTGTTGGCCTGAAAACGTTCCCTCTGAAAGGAAAAGAAGAACCGAAGAACCGCTGTCGAACATCAGTTTCTACAAAGTAGATCTTCAGATGCAGGAGACACCTCTGTCTTGACACCCAACAAGTCAAGGGCACTGTTCCCAGCCTGTCCCCGCGTCTGTGTGTCGTTTGCTATTCATCCCACGCAACCCTTGTCACACACACGCGCACAAGCCTTACAGTGACACCTGCGACAACACGTTGGAGTTTTTAAGCATTCTCTTCCGCGCATGCATCGCGGTGGAGCCGCCCGGGATGTCGGAAGAGGAATCAACCCAAGTGGGCAGTCCTCATTACCTGCTCTCACTGTCGACGTCCGATGCCCAAGACAAACAGTCTAGAGGCCTTCTGGACGCCCAATGGACGAAACGTCTCGACGCCCTATGAACAAACGGGATCTCTGCTCGCGAATACCTCTTTGCTCCCCCAAGAACAAAGAAAACATGGAGACTGAACATCCACTGTCCCTTCACACTACCAACATTCGGGGATGCCTTGGTGTAAGCCCACGCGAATATTGGCTTTGCGCCTTTCTTTACGTATTTCCGATTCCTACAGATGGCACCAGGCTGAAAAAGGTTACCAGAGAACTCAAGAAGCAACAGCATCAAAACAGAAAAAAAACTTGCCGTGGATCCAACGGGTTGTGGCGCCAATGGCACAAAAGACTACTGCTTCCAGGCCTATCTCATCGGCTACTGCGTCTGTTGCGTCTACTGCTCCTTTTCCTTTGAAACCAAACCAGATTGTGGACCGTCTCGGGAATACGGCATACTATGGATATACAACGTCGGCTGTACCTTGACACGGAGGCGGACCAACCGTATGTTGTACCCACCCTTTCCCCAGCTTGTCCCCTAGGTTTTTCCCTTTTCGGATGGACGTTAGAACGTCAAGCGCCTTCGAGAAATAGCCTGCCCACGATGAAAGAATACCAAGCATACCTAGATGAAAAGACCAAACGATCTCGGTGACGCTGCAATAGGAAAGGGGGAACTCAACAGCCTCTTTACATGGCGCTTGAAGCTATTGGAAGTCATGTCTTTGCTTTACAGCATTGGCTCGTCGAAAGACACCGCAGGGGATTCCTCAAACTGCCCTTGAGCGTCTTTTCTGTTTTCTGTTTCCTGTTTTACTTTTACTCTTATGCCTCGTCCTTTCTTTTCTTCTTTTCACTCTTTCGTTTTCTCTTCTCTCCTCTCCTCTCTCTCCTTCGAGCCTGCACACTGTCGCTAGCTCTTTTCCTCGAAGCAAACACTCGTTTGCTGTCTGATGGGGCTTCCTGTTGTCCGTTCCTTCATCGACGCCGCTTCACAGCGACGAGCCCAGCTATTGCAACAGCTTGAGCTTGACCCGAATGCTCGTGTTTCACGCCGTTTGATCTGTTAGAGACCGTCTCAATCACAGATTGAGCACAGCCTCTTATTCACCAGCCACACCGTCACCATGTGGTTCTCGACCGGTGTGACCATCGCCGCGTTTGCGGCCGGTGCTCAATCCCTTGCCATTGCCACCAAATGTGTAGGTTTCACGAGGAGGTAGCAGCTATGCTCACGTACATGCTCACACACTAACGTATCAGGAGGACACCGCGTGCGTCACGACCATGCTGAATGCTGCCGTCCACCAGCCGGATCCCTGGGCATGGTGCAATGACCTTTTGGACGCGTCAGCAAAGCCCAGCTTTCAGCCCAAGCACAGACTGGGTCTGCCGGCGGCTGGGACAGTGCCTGTCCCAACGATGCGGCCAGCATGATTGTCAACTGCAACTGCATCTCAAAGAACCGGCTTCATGCGAGAGACAATGCCCGGAAGATACAGACTACTCTCCCACCAGCGAGGAGCCGTGCAGCGACAGCTCGTCGTATGAGCTTCCGAGCTCGAGCCCGAGTTTGAGCACTTTGCCCACTAGCACGCCGTCAGCGAGGAAACGTGCAGCGACAGCTCGTCGTATGATCTTCCGAGCTCGAGCTCGAGCCCGAGCACTTTGCCCACCAGCACGCCGACCAGCGAGGAACCGTGCAGCGACAGCTCGTCGTATGAGCTTCCGAGCTCGAGCTCGAGCCGAGCCCAAGCACGATTGACAGCAGCGCGCCGAGCACGCCCGGCACTTCCAGCCCAGCCGCCTGTTTCTGAGTCCAGTGAAGAGCCGTGCAGCAGTGATATGTCCTCGTCCGAGGTTCCGAGCCAGAGCTCAAGCCCGAGCTCAAGCCCGAGCTGGAGCCCGAGTGCTTCGCCCGGTAGCACGCATAGCAGCAGCTCGCCCGCATCACCTAGCAGCAGCCCACCGAAATCTTCTTCTCCCTCTCCACCAGTCTCTGTTTCGTTGCCCTCGAGCACTCCGAGCACTTCAAGCACACCTTCTTCTTCACCATCGGTATCATTGACACCGTCGCCTACTGTCCGAGCGTTTCGTCGAGCATCGCGCCCGGGTCATCTGTCTCAGATCCTAGCAGCGAGGAGCCCTGCAGTAGTGATATCTCATCTGAGAGTTGGAGCTCGTCCCGAGCGTTTCGCCCAGCAGCACACCGAGCGGTTCTCTAAGCAGCACGCCCAGCAGCAGCCCGCCTGTGTCGCCCAGCAGCAGCCCGTCGGCTTCTTCGTCGCCATCTCTGCCCGTCTCTCCTTCAGTGCCCTCGAGCACCTCCTCTGGCACACCATCTTCCCCGGTGTCAAAGAGCAGCGCTTCGTCAGTCTCTTCGCCTCCTTCAGGTCGTCTAGCAGCGAGGAGCCCTGCAGTAGTGACATCTCGTCTTTCGACACTTTGAGCCAAAGCTCGTCTCCCAGCAGTAGGAGCAGTTCGCCGAGCAGCACCCCCTCTGTCCCGTCTAGTGCCAGCTCGCCCGCTTCTTCGACTCCCTCGTCATTGGCGTCCACGAGCCATAGCTCGTCGCTGCCTTCGAGCACGCCGTCGCCTTCAGTCTCATCGAGCGGCTCGTCTGTGTCGCCGGCTTCGTCGGGCTCGTCAGGCTACCCGGCCTCAATGTCCAGCAGCAGCGAAGAGCCTTGCAGTAGCGATATCTCGTCTTTCGAGGTGCCCAGCTCTGGCCTGAGTTCGAGCCCGAGTTCGAGCCCGAGTGGTAGCCAAAGCAGCAGCCCGTCTGCTTCACCAAGCGGTAGCTCATCACCATCGCCGTCGCCGTCGCCGTCGCCCAGTCGTAGCTCGTCCCTGCCTTTGAGCACTCCGGCCTCGTCGACTCCAACTTCAGCTTCGCCTAGCAGCAGCCCGTCTGCTTCAACAGCACCCTATCGGGTGTTTCTCCAAAACACCCTCGTCGAGCGTCTCATCATTGTCATCCATGCCATCCATGTCATCCAAGTCGATCTCAACGGGCCCAGAAGTCTCCGGATCGAGCAGCAGTGAAGAGCCGTGCTCTAGCGACCTCTCTTCCTCTGAGATTGCCAGCTCTGGCCCACGCCCCAGTCCTAGCCAGAGCCCGAGCTCTTTACCGGGCGGCTCGTCTGTCTCGCCTAGCCCGAGTTCGTCTCTGCCTCGACTACACCCTCGGGCTCGCTTTCGTCATCGCCATCGGTGCCTCCCAGCAGTACCCCGTCTGTTTCTTACAACAGCGGAAGCAGTGCTAGCATTGGCAGCAGTGGCAGCGTCAGCAGCTCCGAGGAGCCCTGCAGCAGCGATGTCTCATCCTCTGGGAATTTCTCATCTGCCAGCCCTTCTTTCACGCCGGGCTCCTCCTCGGTATCGCCCAGCCCAAACTCACCTCTGCCCTCAAGCACACCTCCGAAGTCTCCGTCATCGTCGCCTTCGATGACACATAGCAGCACTCCGTCTGTATCTAATAGTAGCGACATCTCCTCGTCGGCCAGTGATAGCTCGGCGGCCCCCATCAGCTCGTCGCCCTCGTCGTCTCTTGGTTCGTCCCCTGTCAGCTCAAAGCCTTCATCATCCGCCAGCTCGGCCTCGTCCAATAGCTCGACTTCCGTTAGCTCGAAGCCATCTGCATCTTCTAGCCCGGTCCCGTCTGGCAGCTCAACCCGGTCAGCCCGCTTTCCTCGTCTTCTTGGCCATCCTCGCCAGTTAGCCAAAACTCTACCACCTCGGCCAGCTCGGCCAGCTCGGCCAGCTTTGCTAGTTCATCGGAAGAGCCATGCAGTAGTGATAGTTTGTTGATCAGCGGCAGCTCCAGCCCTCCATTAGCTCGACTCCTTTTCAGTCGGTCTCGTCGAGCCCGGTCAGCTCAACTCCAGTGAGCTCAACCCCAGTGAGCTCGAAGCCATCCTCTTCTGCTAGCTCGACCGTGTCTCCTTCTGGCAACTCTTCTTCTGCAAGCTCCGCCAGCACTTCGATCGGTCCTAGCTCTGGACTCTCATCGTCGGCTGGCCGCGGCTCATCAGCCAGCTCATCGGAGGAGCCTTGCAGCAGTGACAGTTGGCCTGTTAGCAGTGGCTTCACGGCCGAGCCGAGACATCAGCTCAACGCCAGCCAGGCTGGGCTACTCCGTACCACAAGCTTCGAAGCCCGAGCCCTCCTTCTGCTAGCTCAGTCCCGTATTCTGGTAACGCTCGACTCCTACCAGCTCGAGCTGATATCCCTCGCCCTGCCGTCGATCCACGTCATCTGCGGCAGCTCTTCTTCTGGAAGCTCTGTCAGCAGCTCGGTCGCTTCTTCTCTGGGTTTCTCCTTCGGGCTCGATGTTAGCTCCGCCAGCTCTGCCAGCTCCTCGGAAGGACCCTTGCAGCAGTGACGTCTCGTCGTCGATCAGCAGGGCTTCACGTCTACTGCTAGCTGAATTCCTCCGTGAGACTCCACGCCATCGGGCAGCTCGGCATCTGTCAATTCCGTTTCGCTCAGCTCGATTTCGGTTGGTTCTCGTTCGCTAGCTGACTTCGCAGCCCGGCTCCGGTCAGCTCGACTTCGATCCAGCTCGAAGCCATCGAGCCTGCCAGCTCTACCCCAGTCATCTCGACGCCGTCTTCTTCGGCCGGCTCAAACTCCGCGACTACCGTCAGCTCGACTCCGTCGTACTCTGGAAGCTCAGGCAATCCCACTTCCGGATCATCTGCGTTGATCAGCCAGAGCTTGTCTGCTAGCTCGACCGTGTCTCCTTCTGGCAGCTCTTCTTCTGCAAGCTCCGCCAGCACTTCGATCGGTCCTAGCTCTGGACTCTCATCGTCGGCTGGCCGCGGCTCATCAGCCAGCTCTGCCAGCTCTGCCAGTTCATCAGAGGAGCCTTACAGTAGCGATATCATATCGTCTGTTAGCATCAACTCAACCACCCCTCTGAGCTCAGCTCCGTCTAGCAGCTCTACACCATCTGGCAGTTCTACACCGAGCGGTAGCTTCACGCCTTCGATGAGCTCAACGCCATCTGGCAGTTTGCCCTCTGTGAGCTCGCACCCTCGATGAGCTCCAAGTCGTTTGTCAGCTCCTCTGTCAGCGCGTCGGGCGGCTCGTCTGTTGAGAGCCCGGTGCCTTCCTCCTCGGAGACGCCATGCAGCAGCGATATCTCATCGTCTGTGAGTGTTAGCTTTATGCATCAATGAGCTCCTCGCCAATCAGCCCAGCGCCATCTCGAAGCTCCACCCCTCCTGTCAGCTCCACGCCTCTTCGTGAGCTCTAGACCTTCCGTGAGTTCGACACCTTCTGGCTCTGGCAGTACGCTGTCTGTAAGCTCGACTCCTTCAGTTAGCTCCACGTCGCCTTTCAGCTCGGCGCCGGTTTCTAGCTCTCCGGTAGCTCGTCTGTTGAAAGCGCTGCTTTGTCCTCGGAGACGCCATTCAGCAACGACATTTCGTCTTATATCAGCTCGTCAGACGGCCTAGATCAACGCCGTCTGGTTCGCCGTCCTCTACGAAGCCATCGTTGTCGACTTCGCCTTCCACGGTGCCGTCTTCCATGAGCCCCTCGGCCGGTCCTTCGAGCAGCTTGTCTCCCAGCAGCTCTGTCGCGGTCATCGTCTGCTTCGTTCCTTCGGCGTCTCGTCCTCGAGACGCCATACAGCAGTGATGTACCATCGTCTGTCGGCCCATCGGGCACCTCGGTCCCGCCAAGCTCGACGCCATCAGGCCGTCGTCCTCTTTGAAGCCGTCTTCTTCGGTACCATCTTCTTCGTCCAGAGAGCTCATCGCCATCTGGCCCATCGTCGTCGGTTGGCCCGTCGTCTTCTGGGAGCCCAGCCATCCTCGGAAGGCCCTTCTTCCACTGCAAAGTCGTCTTTCTCGGTTGGCTCTTCAAGCAGCCTGCCTGCGAACAGCTCCGTACTGGCCCATCCTCTGCAAGTGTGAGCACTTCTGGCAGTTCGTCGTCTGAGAAGCCTTACAGCAGCCACGTTTCGTCGTCGGTCGGCTCTGGAAGCTCCGTGTCAGCTATGTCGACGCCTTCCCTTAGCTCATCCGGTGGCTCGTCTGTGCCGCCGAGTTGACGCCTTCTGGAAGCTCATCATCCGAGACGCCAAGCAGCAGTGACGTCTCGACATCGGCAGCTCCATGCCGTCAAGCTCAACGCCTTTCAGCAGTATGTCAGGCAGTACGTCGCGCAGCTTCGGCAGCTCCGTCCCACCGAACTCAACACCTTTTGCGAGCTCCTCAGGTAGCTCTGTGCCGCCAAGCTCGACGCCTTCTGGCCCCAGAAGCTCACCTGTACCGCACAGCTCAACACCCCTAGAAACTCTTCATCCGAGACGCCCAGCAGCAGTGATATCTCGTCGTCTGTGAGCACCTCGGGCAGTTCTGTGCCTCTTAGCTCTACGCCCTCTGGTAGCACCTCAGGCAGCAGCGTGCCTTCTAGCTCAACTCTTCCTGCCAGTACGTCAGGCAGCTCACTCCCCTGAGCTCCACGGCGTCTGTTGGCACCTCGGGCGGCACTAGGCCACCAAGCGCGACACCCTCTGTAAGCATTTCAGGTAGCTCTTCCATTCTGTCCAGCTCGACGCCTCCAGGTTTTGGCACCTTTTCGTCCGAGCCGCCGTCTAGCAGTGATGTCTCTTCGTCGGCCAGCTCTTCGGTCGTTCCACAGGTAGCTCTGTGCCGCCTAGCTCCAAGCCTTCTGTGAGCTCCTCGAGGAGTACCGCACTGCCGATCTCGACGCCCCCGTGAGTTTTGGAAACTCTACTGTGCCTCCTAGTTCCACGCCTTCTGTGAGCTCTTCCGGGACGTCTGTTCCTCCAAGCTCTACACCATCTGGTAGCTCTTCGACGGTTGGGTCGTCATCAACGCCGCACAGCAGCGATGTTTCAACGTCTGTCAGATCAGGAAGCTCTGTCCCGCCGAGCTCGACACAGTCTGTGACGTCTACTGGGTCTTCCATGCCGCCTAGTTCTATGCTGTCTGTGAGCTCTTTGGGCCAACAGTCCCTCCGACTCTTCACCAACTGGCAGCTCGTCATCGTTGACTCGTCGTCAGCACCTTGGAGCAGTAAAAATTCGTCATCTGTCGTCAGCTCAAAAAGCCCTGTGCCACCGAGCTCAACGCCTTCTAGAAGCTCGTCGTCGGTCGAAGTGTCAACAGCTTACAGCAGTGACATCTCATCATCTGCCACCGTCCTCTGGAAGCTCTGTGCCACCGAGCTCTTCACCCTCTGTGAGCTCTTCCGGCTCGTCGGTCCCGCCAAGCTCTTCACCCTCTGTGAGCTCTTACGGGGCCCGTCTGTTCCTCCGAGCTCGACGCCTTCTCTTTCTGGTAGCTCGTCGTCAAGGCCATGCAGCAGCTGTATCTCGTCGTCAGGCGGCTCGGTGCCGCCTAGCTCTACGCCCTCTGCGAGCTCGTCGGGGTTGTCAGTCCGCCCAGCTCGACGCCTTCTGGTAGCTTATCGGCCGTCAACTCGTCTTCAAGCTCGTCGTTTGCGACATCTCGTAGTACCGAGTTGTCTACTGACAGCTCGGTCGGTCATACCGGTTCGACGTCGTCTGTAAGCCCGTTCTCGTCGGTGTCCTCAAGAAGCACCTCTCCTAGCAGCGTTCCCAGCTTGACGCCCAACTCGATGCCGAGCTCTATGTCAAGCAGCTCCCCTAGCAGTGCTTACATCAGTGTTCCCATCAAAGTTCTTAGTAGCATTCCCAACAGCAGCCCGAGTAGCACTTTCAGCTCTACTCCGAGCTCCACCCCCAACTCTACCCCTAGCTCTACGCCAGCTCCGTGCCCAGCTCGATGCCCAGTAGCACGCCGAGCAGCATCCTCAGCGCCGAGTCGTCGTCTATTGTCAGCCGCAGCTCGCCGGTCAATAGCCATGTGAGCTCCCCGTCAAGCGTCCGCCAAGCTCGCCGTCGAGTGTCCAATCGGGCCCTCCAAGCTCAAACACCAACCTCGACGCCGTACTCGACTTCTCCATCTTCCAGTGGCTCGTCCAATTCGTCGCCCAACAGCACGCAGCACTCAACACCCTGCAGCACGTGTTCTTTCCATCAACACCTCGGGTGGCACTTCTATGCACTCGACACCAAGCAGCACGCCCTGCAGCACCTGCTCAAGTATCTTGTCGACCGGTCCCTCGTCGAATCCCTCAGGGTCTTCCACCGGTCCTCGGCCGGTTCCTCGAGTGGTGCCTCGTCGAGTCCCTCTGGCTCTTCTACTGGTCCTTCCACCAGTCCGTCGACGGGTCCCTCGTCGAGTCCCTCTGGCTCTTCTACCGGTCCTTCGAATGGTCCCTCGACTGTCTCTGACTGGTCCCTCCATCGGTCCTTCGACTGGACCTTTGACTGAGTCCTCGCTTCGTTCTAGCCCTGCCGGTCCGTCGACCGGTCCCTCGTCGAGTCCCTCTAGCTCTTCCACCGGTCCGTTTACCGGTCCTTCCACCGGCCCTTCATCTAGCTCTGCCGGTCCGTCGACCGGTCCCTCGTCGATTTCTACTGGCTCTTCCACCGTCCTTCGACTGGCCGTACTGCAGTACTGCTCAACTGTCTCTTCGAGCAGTCCTTCGTCCAGCCCTACTGGTCCTTTCAACCGGTTCCTCGACTGTCCTCGATCGTTCCACGTCGAGTCCTCTGGCTCTTCCACCGGTCCTTCGTCCAGCCCTACTGGTCCCTCGTCGAGTCCCTCTGGCTCTTCCACCGTCCTTCGAATGGTCCCTCCGTACTCACTGGTCCTCACTGTCCTTCACAGTCCTCGACATGGCCTCACTCGTCCTCGACTGTACCTCGACTGGTACCTCGACTGGTTCCTCGACTGGTGCCTTATCAAGCCCTGCTGGTCCTTCGTTTGGCCCGCACTGCAGTACATGCTCAATTGGCCACTCGACCAGTTCTTTAACGGGCCCTACCGTTCCTACTGTTTCAACTGTTTCAACTGTTTCTACTGTTCTACTGTTCCTACCGGTCCTATCGGCCGTACCAACGAGCACCCTCGCAGCAGCACCACGCTGTCCACCATCACCACAACAGTCTCCAAGCCCTACTCAACCAATATCATCACCACCTTCTTGTCCACATCCACCGTTACACCACGACGTGCTACGTGGTCACCTCATGCCCACACAACGGCGGCCACTGCACGCCAGGTGCCACCACGACACAGACCATCTCGTACACCACGACCGTCTGCCCCGTCACAACGACTATTTCAGCCGGTGGCGTGGTAGTCATAGCGGTGGCGGTGGTAACGGCGGAAATGGCGGCAATGGTGGTAACGGCGCTTCGGGTGGCAGTGACGACGGTGGTGGTCACAGCGGCAGCGGAGGTTCTGGTGGTGGTAGCAATGGCGGCAGCTCCAGCGGCAGCTCCGGTGGCAGCTCCAACGGCAGCTCCAGCAGCAGCTCCGGCAGCAGCTCCAGCAGCAGCTCCGGCAGCAGCTCCGGCAGCAGCTTCAACAGTGGCTCCAGCGGTGACTCCAGCGGCAGCTCCAGCAACAACAATGGTGTTACCAGCAGCACAACATCGACGGGCCCTACAGCCGTTGCCACCGCCGCGGCCGGCCGTGTGGCATCGTCGGAAATGTATGCGCTTATCCCGGCTGCTCTGGCCGCTCTTTTGCTTTGTAGAGCGTTACGGCCTGTGTGGTCTTTTTGTTGATTAGTTTCTATGCTGTACTTTGTTTCCTCCTTTTATATCTCGGCTTTCTTCCCTGTACTTTACTACCTGTCTCGTTATTTTGCTTCATTTCTTTACTTTTTACGAGTCGTTCCGTTGAACCTATTCCCAATCAATTCTTGTTATTTCTCATAACAGCCTGTACAATGTAGACATTGTTGTCTCGTTGTCACTCATGATGTAGCACGACATGAACAACGAATCTACATTAACAAGTCCCATATGCCAGAACGGGACTCCATCATCGTGACGACACAGAAACGGCAAATGCTGTCAAGCCCATTTGTCAGGCCCATCGTTTGCAATTCCCAGCACAATAGGGCCCTCATTCTCACCCGAACAACTGCAGATAATTGCGGTGTAGCCCTGCACAGGGTTCTTGAAGCGCTGTCCCTTGCTTACAAAGTAGATATCGACACACCGTCGACACGCCGAAGAGGCCAGAGGCAATCACGACGACCCCTGCCTACGAACGAGCAACAGAGGCAGTTGCCTAATGGCCCAAAAAGAGACCCAAAAAGTTGTGGGCCCCCCTCTCTGGTTCCTCTCTCCGCGCTTTGCACCGGCGGTCGAGTCGCATCCGTCGTCTGTGATCCCACCACATATTCGTACAAAGTATGTACCCTTTGCTGCCTTGCGTCGCACAAAGTACGTCCTCTTGTCACCCATTCTGATTCGTCAACATACTTCGTACACGTACTCGATATGGCTCGTTGTTTCCCGTCCGAATTCCCGTTCGTCCTGCTGTCGACTCTCCCCAGAGCCCAGACCCAGTCTCGACGGTCAAAAAGCCTCACCGATGCCCGTGTTCTGTGCTGCCCCGGCAGCGTTCCGTCACAGAGTCATGCTTGTCGTTCCTCCGCGGAGCAGGGCGGACATTGTACGTCCAACGGCAGACGGCCGCACCGCACCAACAAGGGTCAGCCTTGCGGCATTGTGCGCGCACGTGAATGGTCATCTGTACCTCTTTGATCTAGCGTGCCTCTGCTCGCTTTTGCTTTTCCGCCATCCTCTCACTTTCTCCTTTGCTACTCTCAGACTTGTGGCGTCTGCATGGACCTATTGATCCTGCCCTATGCCCATGCTATGCCTATGCTATGCCCATGCTATGCCTATGCCTACTTCGTCCTTTGTACGACGGGCCCCGTCTCGCAATCATTTCCGCCAGCAGTGCTGTACGTTGATGGAGCCTTTGCCCCGTCGGGGGAGATGGGCCTTGTGCACAAGGCGCTTTTCGCCGTCCAATACGGCGTGCTTTTTGCGCGCCGCCTCCTCTTTCCTGCATGCATCCCACCTTCGGCCGCAATCACGGGCTTGTTCCATGGTGTAGGGCGTCTTACGAGTACTTTCTCTTCGCGCCAGGTTGCCAGTGTCAGATCAAATCGAAAACGACCCAGAGCTTCGACTGGGGAAAGGAAGAAAGGAAGCGCCCGGTCACCTTTGCGTATCTGTGTGGGGGAAGGTCCCGAGAGGCAAGAGAAATACTCGTAAACCCAAAAGAGAAAAGAAAGCAGTGCGTCTGTCAAGGGGAAGACGGACTGACGTGTAGCTGACGTGGCGTCCTCAAGTCAAGCTGTGACGGCACGGAACAGGTAACAATAGGGAGGTGGTGCAAATACATGCATCTTACAAGCCCGGCCCCGCGGGCTTGTAGCAGAAGCTAGGTGGATTCTGCAAGGTAAGATAACATGTCTAAAGCATCAGCACCGGGATGGGGGCTAGGCCACAAAAAAGAAAGAAACTAAAGAGGAAAAAGAAAAAAATAAAGAGAGAGCCATGGACCTGGATGGATAACGTGCCTGATTTTGTTGATTTGCAATCTACGCTGCCCGACTCTGAAATTCGACCGACTTTGCCTTGAACATCTGGTTAGCAGGTAGATGTCTGTCGTAGTTAGATTGCTCCGTATTGCTGCGTGTTCAAAGGACCCATCTTTAAGACGCCTCGTCTTTGACACATCATGTCCTCCCACGGAGCCATTTGAGACTTGTGCGATACTCCGTAAAATGTGTCGCTGATGTGCCACTTGACAGTTGATAGACAGCGACTCTTTATTTGTCACTTGAACAAACAAGGCTAAAAAAGGACAAGACAACCTACTCCATATCTGGGTGGAGCTCTTCAATAATGGGTGGGCACTTGCGGAGTACAAAGTACGAAGTAGACTTTGCAAATGCTGGTGGAGCATGGGCATTCTTGTGCAAAACACACAAGGTTCACTGAAATCTCATAGCATAGAGAGGGAGAATGTGGTAGATAAAGGGTCCTCACAGATGCATATTTGCAAGTAGGAAAACACCATGCAGGGATTTCACTTCGTCGGGGAGAATAAACAGCGGGCGAAGTGGAAAAACGGAGGGAAAAGGGCGAAGGAGAGGAGTATGAGCACACTGTGTCAAAGTCCACAGTTGTGCATCGGCGATCCTGGACAGACTTTGTCCTAGCGCTGTCACCACCCAGTTATTTTAGCTGCATATGCAGATGCTAGTCGGAAATGCGCCAGTGTGCGTACATAGTATGTCGTATGCCGCGTAAGTTTCCGGTTTAGGGTAGTGTTCGTGTCTTTTTCCATTCCTTGCTTTTTTGTCAGTTGTGAGCTTGTGAACTTGTAAGTTCGTGGAATCGTTGCCCTTGTTCCTTGTTTCTGCATCTGGTGTTGTCAAAATCCTGTCGCGGACGTCCCTCTCTTTGTCGCCTGCCAACTGGTTTCTCTCTATCACCTTTCCCGCTTTGCCGTTTCGCCCCGGAGGGCTTTAGCAAAGCCTCTGTCGAAGATATTCCTATGCCTGGCAGGACCAAGTTGCAGGCAAAGTCGTGGACGTTGAGAAGACTGATACTGATTCGGATCTCGCGTGTCCAGCACCTCACCGGCTTGCGGTAGACACATATTCGTGTTTTTCCTCCCACTAGCTTTCAACAATCGGATGCCACCTTTTTATCTTGGTTTCTGGGGAGAATGATCGGGTTTGGGCTGGACGGCTGTCACCTTGTCTGCACTGCCAAATAGCAGATCTTGAGCTGTTTTGACTTTCGCTCTCTATGGACGGTCTCGGTCCAGGGGGGCTTGTCTGATACAGACAGGGCATTGTCCACTTTTGGTGTTCGCTGGCTTCTGATGGCTTACTGTCGCTCATGGTTGCCAGCTTGAGCGTTCTCTGTACTTCGTAGAGATAGAGATGGATCTCTATCGATTCAAAGCTTCCAACGGCTGTCGTACGCCGTGCAACGATCAAAGAAGAACAAACGGTATTAAAAGGGACGACTTAGCCGATGCATCAGAATGCTGTCATGAGGAGGGTAATAGGGACACAAGTGATAAAAAAGAAAGCTAAGCTGCCCGTGCCGTCGGCCATACTCGTAGACGAGGAGAGATGGAGAATGAAGGCCAGGGGTTTGGTACCCGCCGGCGGCACGCCCCATACTCAGCGGTAGACGTATGGTATGACCGGCTGATACCTTAAAGTGCCAATGTATGGCACAAGCCCGGGATCCAATCAGCGCCTCTCGTGAGGGCCCCGTTCTGATTTCTGGCCAATTATCGTCTCCGAATGCAATACCCGGCAGGGTGGTTGAGCTCCTCAGTTGAGGGCGGCAAGGCAAGACAGGCCGGAATGCGAAGAGCAAGCTTGAAAACCACTCCGTATTCGTGAAAAGCGGTGGCCGATGGGGTTCCTCAGTATTGTGACCAGCTATCTTGACGTTTGCTGCTGTCTGTTGGTGATCGGCACATGTGAACTATCCGGCGTATCCAGCTGCTGCCCGTTGCAACTGCCGATGGATGTACAGGGAGTCGACGACCTCATATGTGTCTGGCCAGTTCGGAACACACGCTATGCGGCAAGGATATGGGCTGCTGTTACGGATGAGCATGTTGCATGGGCTGAAGAAATCATTTGAAAATCGGCATCCATGGCTGCAGACAGGCGTACAGATAGTGTACGACGTATTGGTAATCGAACAATGATGTTGCATGTACGGCGTACATACGAAGTAAGTGTTTCCACAGGTACTCTGGCGGGAAATGGATGTATGGAGTAATAATCCGCACATGATGGACCGGATGTGCTCCGAAGCCAAAGTGCTAACAAGGGCGCTGACCCCAGTCGCCGACCTGCTGTATCTTATGTCAGTATCTAACATAAAACAGCCGAGTACATGTACTTCGTAGACAATTACTGGTTTCTGCAAGGAAATGGCAGTGCCTTTCGGCGAACGCTCAAGTTAAATTGCGTCTCCCACATGCCAGCCTTATTGTGGGCCCGTAAAGATCGACAAGTGACAAGTGACAAGAGACAAGCGCAAGACGCAAGACGCAAGACGCAAGACGCGAGGCGCAAGACACGGTTCAGGAGGTGAAGCGGAAAGATTGCGAGGCTGCAAGAAATGCAAGACAAAGGGTCAGAACGGCAACTGCCAGATGCAGCCCTGGTCTCGGAAACGAATAAAGACACTGCATATCAGACATACCGGCAAGGGGGCAAAGGCTCTCTTCAGAGGAAGGATGAGACAAGAAGCGTTGGCATCGCGGCGAGACTGTGTCTCTCTTGTGTGCTGCGGCGCAAGTAAATAAAGACAGACGGCCTAGATATTCAGACGGCCAGAGGCTGAGATGTTCTGTGGTCTTCCTCGGCCTTGACGCGGCTTTGACTTCCTCTTTGATGGTTTGCCTCGCCGCCCGGAGCATGAATAGTCTGTCGGCGGATCTTTTCGTCGTTCTTGTCATGGCCTTTTCCGGGTTCTTGGTCACTTCCATGGCAAGCTGTTTACTTCAGGGCAGTCGAATATGCAGATATGCAGTCGTGCCTGGTGGTGCTGGCGCCGATTATTACCGCTTCAAGTACTCTATGAAGAGCGTTGGGTCTTCGGTCTGGGTAACAAAGTGGGCGGACCGCAAATGCTCCAGTTGGGCCACGATTTGCCACTTTTTGGCCCCCGGGACTGCTGTGTTTCTGCATCCGGACGGCACCTAATGGATTTGCATCGGATTAGTACATGTACGAGTGCTCGAAAAGACGCGCGAAGGATCCCGCGAGAGGCGGAACTTGTGCTCTTGCGTCTGGGGCGAGCCTTGAAAGAAGCAAATCAAAGGGCCGACGACGTGCGTGGACAGAAACAGCAGAGGGTTGACAGGGTGCTGGAGCATGTGAGAGAGGCATTTTACGGCCCGTAACGGCGATCATTTCTTCTGGAATGGCCTGTCGACTGTCGTCCCAGCGAGTCTTGACTGGCCTGTATTTTCCTGAATTTTCCTGAATTGTCAAAGCAAGCTAGAGAGCCAGTGTCAGCAACAGGGCCTGGTTGTCTCGGTGGTCATGGCCATTGCGCGGCCACTAACAGTAGAGACTGATAGAGTTGGACCAAAGGGCCAGGACAGTCTCCAGACCGAGGGCCAACAAAAAGACTTCCTTGGCCAAGCCTTGTTGGGGGTTGTCGACCGAGAGAGTGCAACAGGGAGGACAGGGGCCACCAAGATGTGGGTAAATCATTCTTGATTCGTTTCCCACACCGCCGTCATCATTACCGTGGCGCTGTCCGGAGTAGCAGTACCAGAGAAGGTTGGCTTTTCGTTTGTGCTCGGTTCTGCTGCCAGTTAGATCACTCCGCTTTGGCCATCTTTCGGCACCCCTCCACGTACCATGTATGCTTACCTCTTCCCCCCGGGTGTCTTTGTCTCTCCCGACTGTCGCGGAATATCTCGTGTCCCCTTGTTCAACTCTCCTCCCATCCCCAAGGCGCCGTTGCAGCGTACTTTTGGGGTCTGCAGTAGCCGTTGCAGCCGCAGTAGCCGGTGCCTGTCAGCCCTCCATGGCACAGACGAAGCCGGCGTGCCCTGTAGAATAGCAGTACATTGTTTAGCCTCCGCGTAGTGCACGGCCGGGAGCCAGCAAAAGAGGGCGAGAGGGGGCGTGTAGAGGAAACGCAGTTCGAAAAGGAGGATGCCGGCCGAGTTCGTTCTCTGGCCTCGTTGGCTGTTTGTCGGGTCCTTATCGTCCCGATGTGCTCCGCAGTCTGCTGCACTGTCTCTTCAGACATGCCTTTTCGAGGCCGCTGGCTCAGTCCTCGTCCACTCTTCCTTGGTGATCCTGTCTTCTGTTTTGGTATCGGTGTGTGTAGCCGGTTGTGCGTGCCACCGTGCTTCGATTGGTCTGCAGGATCGTGCTTCGCCTGCTGCCAGTCCAGCAGCATCGGTCTCAGTGGGCAGCCGGCTTGTTCTCTTGGTGCCCAACGACCATCACCGGGTTGGCCATGGTCAGTTTGTGTTGCATTTCATCTGCATCTGTATTAGTAGGGGCCAATTTCGGCCTTTTGTGGTTTGTTGTGGTCTGGTGGCGTGCCTTCCTGACAAAGTGCTAGCGGCTGGTTGCGCTTGCCCCATACGACGACTCGTACGCATGCACTTGTGTCGCTCTTGCACAAATACATACGCATTCGCGAGTCGCTACTGCCATACAAAGAACGTCCCTGTCAATTACGACGTGTCTAAATGCGGCCTTTCCCTTAATGGTCTACGGCGTCCAAATCTGTCGCCCAATACGTCGTAATCCCCTTTTGCACTTCTGGCACTTGACGTCGTATTGGGAACCGCCAGCGCACATTCTCGGCCAATACGTCGCATTGGAGGCCGCAGCCCTGCCGCCCTGTTTCCGTCGTCATTTTGTCTTCTTGAGTCTGCTGTCACTCTTGGTACGGATCGCACGCAACGGCGGGAAACCGCAGAGGTGACATTGGATCGACGCTGGGGCCTTCTTTCCTCCCGCGACTGCCCAGAACTCCATCGTGCCTTCCCGCGGACCAGAGCACGAAAGGGGCGGAGGAAGGTGTCGTATGTACCCCATATGGAGAAAGAGCACTGCATAGAGTAAGCTATTGCCCGGTTCGCACCTTCTGTCCCAAGCTTCTCGTATATGTGATCATCATGCAAAGAGGCTCAATGCCTTCCCGCTGCTATCTTCTCTTGCTCCCCCTTTCCTCTTCGACGTTTTCCTTTTCCTTTTCCTAGGTCTTCTCCCTGCATCCAATCTATCAACGTTGCCATCTTCTGCTTCTTATCCGCCATTCAACCTGCCACGGAGCACAATACTTTATGCACCATCCCGCTTCTCCTGAACACATCCATTGCTTTACCCGTCACGTCTGTCCAGCTCCTAGGGAGCCTGTCCTCGATGTGCACTCATGCTCCACTCGCCACCACCAGTATGGCCTCTCCATCGGCCCCGTCGTGGCCCACTAATCTCGTCCTCACGCCCCTTTAACCCTGGTCACCTCCGTTCCAGCCTCTGGCCTGGTGAAGGACTCCACTGGGTGCTCATCCTTGCCCACCCCCGAAGATGGACCACTTGTCCCGCGCGCTTGTCGCTTGAGCCAACTTGCCGGTTCTAGAGAGCGGACTGGGAAAAAACGAGCACAAAGAAAAAAGAGGGGATCAACTACAGAGTACGGAGTACGAAGTGGAGGTGAGAAACAAGCGTGATGAACTGAACCACCCCCATGTTGCAGAGGCTTGTAGACGCACATAGGATAGGAAGCTGAAAAAATGTACGCAAAAATGACACAACTCCTTCGTACGGAGTAAGATGGCTGAACTTTAGATACTAAACTCGAATAACAGAACCGTTGCGCCTCAGTGCCAGTCCAGAGGCCTGGCAACACCAACCAGTCAAACGCAGACGACACACGAATGACAAACAGAAAGGGGGGCCCGCCTCGGATTTCCACCAGATCACGATCCATCACCTCTCTGTCCACTGTGTTGTGCTTGTCGTTGTGCTGATCCTCCTCTACTCGGGGCGCCCATCACCTTTCTTTTTCCTCTTTGCCCTCTTGTCCTCAGACACACGGATGCACCCCACTTCATCACACAAAAGCAACTCGCACGAATAAGACATCCCGTCTGCCCTACATATACTCGACGGAAAAGGACCCTTCTATCCTCGACGGTCTCCCTATGGGCTACTTCACTTTTAAGATACACAGCCGTTATTTATTCATCCATTTGTCCTGGTAGGCCTTCCCGACAGCCACCGGCACAAACATCCGCCTGGGTCTGGCCAGCCCCAGCCCTGCCTGAGACAGGCGCAGAATCTTTGTCCGCTATCAGCTACCGCTCATCAGAGTTCGGGCTCGATTCTCGCATGTTTCTCGATTCCCTTGCCGCCGTTTCTGTTCTCTACCCTTGCCGCCTTCCCTTGTGCTCAAGCCATCCCTATTTGCTGTTTCATTACTCTCTTTGGCAGCTTCTTACTTATCCGCGTCTAAACGTCTTTGGCTTGTTTTCGTACCCCCAGTCCCGGCTGTGTTTCCGCAACCAGAACGCCCCGTCCCTACCATCAAACGTCTCGGTGTCTCCAGCGGCTGCCCCACTCCAGTTCCTTCTCGTGCCCAACTGCCTCTCTTCTGTTCTTTCATGTTCCCCTTGGCCGGCCTGTACCCTGTGTCCGTTCCGCCATCTCCCTCTTGGTGCACGCCCGGACCATCACCATATATGCGCCTGGTCGCCCGTTCACTTTAGTCAGTTTCCATCTACTCTCTTAAGCCAAGAACCACGGTATAAAAGGCTCCCTGAAAGGGGACACTGGAAAGGAAGCCGGGCGAGCTGGAAGCACGGAGAAGAGTGCCATTCGACAGCAGACCGGTATCTGAGCCTGATTCCAGGTTGTATTCTGCTTTCCCGGATATGGACACGCCATCCATCCGATACGCACAAGGGACGACGACTCCAACGCCATCCAACATCAATCTCCCGACATGAAGCACGGGGGCCGCGACTCCCAAATGGCGTGGAATCAAAACCACAGGAAGCCATGCTCAGGGCCGGATACGACACGGCACAGAGCCAAGCCACCATGAAGGCAGCTATGCGGCCATGCCTTATACCGCCCCCATACAGACGGGTGCAGCAGGAGTTTTATAGCCAGCAGAGATCGGCTCCGGTTCCTACGCGGACGACAATATCGGCACTGCTAAACGACGAGGACAGCCCGGACTTTGGCCATCCCTATTACACGGCATCAGTGGATGAGAGCACCCCTTCGTCGAGGTTGGCATCGTACAGCACGCATGCCCATATACCGCCCGCGCCCGTGGATAACTCGTTCGCGTCGGTCGTCTTGTCGGACCGGCAGTCTGCTACCTCTCTGACCAGCGCATACACATACCACGCCCCCGATCGCACGCGGCCACTCTGCTACATCAGTGACGAGGAGTATGAGAGAAAATCCAATCTGGAGTACACCTATGGCTATGCCGAAAGGCAAGAAATCCCCCGGACAGCGGGGCTGGGTATGACAGCAAACCGAGCAAAGGCAAGACGAGCAAATCGAGCCGGTCTCTGAACCGAAGCCTGAAAAGAGCTCCGCATCGGCATCCAAGAGCCAAAAAGGGAGCAGCGCCCGGCAAAAATACACACCGTCCTCGACCAAAATCCCGTCCCTGCGTTTTCTGCACCGCACACGCCCAAGTCACCCAACACGCCAACCTTGCACACACCACACCTCGCGTCGATTGGTCCTGGCAGCATCGGAAGCAGTGGGTTCGAGGACGACGACGAGATTGATATCTACGGCCGTCGGTTTGGAGGACGTAGTACGAGTCGAGACACCTCTGCAGCACTCCTCGGACGCCCCGCGGCGACTTCATCCCGCCACCTGCCGGTCCAGCGCGAACGCACATCGAAAGGCGGCAACGAAATGCCGCGCAAAGTCCAAGGCAGCCATCTCGAACTCGAAGAGGACGAGCGGGCAGTCACCGAGGAGCGGAACATTCTCTATGCGCAAAAGGAGGTCCTGGTCGACGAAGTCTTGAGCTTACGCATTGGAGCTCATTCGACACGGACACTGCGTGGGTGACAACAACATCCAAAACTACCTGCAGAACGCGGCACGCATGATTGGAAACAGCGGCGGCAGGCAGATGATCTGGGGTCCCGATGGAAGCGGCAGCCCCAACCCCGAGAGCTCTGAAACGAGGGTGGGAGCAGAAGAGACCGGTGAACGCGCGACCACCTTTTGGACGAGCAATGCCAAAGCTGTCCGCCCAAAGGCAACACAACACGCCTTTGACTTCTTCCTCCTTCCGCTTTTGTCACCACCATGATCAATCTTCTGCACCGAGACAACTGATCTTCTCATCGATTCCCACAAATTCCTTCTTATCATCATCGGATGCCGTACCGGGCCGGCTTGTGCCTGAAGGATGGACGAGCGGGCGTGCTTCTGTTTGTTTGTCTTCCTCTCTTTCTCTTCTTATTTGGATTTGGCGGCGCACCCAGAAAGATGCATCTTGGCTGGATATCCTTTTGTCTATTCTTGTTCTTGCCAGACTGCTTTCTCACGCTTCGGCGACAACGCGCGGTTGTCGTTGACTCTGCGGATTTCAAAAGCCTTACGTTGACGTTGCTGTGTTCTTTGCTCTTTGCTTCTTATTCTCCTGCTCACGTATGTTGAGCGCAAGCCTTTTGCCTTTTTCATCTTACCTTTCCGTCTTACTATTTTGCGCAAGTCTAATTTTCTGTCATCTATACGACATAACGATCCTCTCACGATGCACATGCTGCCGGCCAATTTCAGTTTCATTCCGCACATACACACAGGGCGCCTGAGTATATATTTTGTTCACGGGACAGGTGCAGCTTGCAAAAGGCTGCTCTGGAATGCATACGAGTAGAGTACATGGGATAAAATATGGAACGAATCAATTCGGCTGCAAGGCTCCGCGTTTGCATGTCTTTGCCTTCGGCTAAGCCATCGGTAGGTACGGGAACAGCGGTGGCGGAGGAATTCGACAAAGGGGATCGCAAAGGGCCCCAAAAGGGGACAAGACACTTTATAGTGCGACGTACTTTGTAGTTGAGGGCCGTCTTGCTTGTTCAGCATGCCATTTATGGAATTCGCATCGTAAAGTTATGGATCTCGATGGTCACATCCCTTTTGTTCCCATCCTTTTGTATTGATGTGCACAAGTCAGCCCACCCTTTTGTGAATCGGTAAGTCAGTGTTGTGCATGTTTTGTCTCCCTTGTACGAAGTACTCGTATGAAAAGTGACGTTGGCTCGGACCTGCGGCTCAACGGCCGCTTGGAGTGCGAAAGGACCGCTGTTGCCTCTGGATGGTCCTTTTGCTGTGGTGATCCTTTTATTATGGGGCCCCGTCTTGTTTTTTCGGAGAGAAAGGAGAAAAAGGAGCAAAAGAGAGAGAGGAGAGAAAGGAGAGAAAGGAGAAAAAGAGAGAAAAGTACAGATAGAATTGTGGAGCATTGCGTTTAAACGGAACCCAGTGACAACTCTTTTCTGCGCCGTAGAAAAACTCTTGGACGGGAAGGAAAGTGGATCAGTTCCGCCACCCGCTCGGTCGAGACAAGGCTCCTAGGCTCCTCCTCCTTGCATGACCCGACACTCACATGTTTGTCCTTGTTTACTATGGAGTAGACCGTTTTCGAGGTCCATGATACGGAGTATCTACTTTGTACGCTGTACTCTGGTTCGGAGGACAAGTTCGAGGACAAGGTAGGACAAGACCGTCTGTCGGGCGTGCGCGCAAAAATCGGGGAAAGCACAGAGGTCATGGTAATTGAAACAAATGCCATTACGAAACGTAACGCACAGATGGCCATTGCCATATCCCATGTGCCACGGCGGGCACGAGACAAGCCACATTGCCGTGCCGGTGAACAAGGGCGAGGCATTGCTCGTACAAAGTAACAAAGACCGATGTCGGAGAAGAAGAGGAGCCGAACCAAAGTACGAAGTTCGACAATGGCAGAAACGGGTCGGATCAATACGACTTGTTCTGCGCAAAACAACGACACAACATGCTGAAACGCGCACAGAACAAGGCTGACACACGGGCCTCCTGCTTTGGCCTGTCTCGTACGAATTCATCACACTTTGTGCATACTTTGTACATATTTCGTAGAAGTACTCTGATCGTTGCAGCAATGGGACAGCGAGAAAAAAGTCACGAGACGTACGAAGTAGTAATTGCTACTCGTATGTGCATCGTGCTTTCCGCGCAAGAACAAAGCCTGCATCGATATTGCACTAGCGCCAGGGGTACCTGTCGTTTGCTCTTTCTTGTCGTGTTGCTTGTCGTGCTGGAAAGCTGCGACGGTGCTGTTCCTTCCTCTCCCGTCACCAAGCCGTTTCGCTCTGTGGAGACTTCGTGCACGGTTTTGCCTTTTGATCAATGGCGAACTCGGGCAAAACAGAGCCGTATCGACAATGTCGACTTTGTCAACTTGGCAAATCCGTCTTCATCAGCAGTGCTTCATCTTGAAGCTCAGGAGCGCAGATACGGGGAATAACAGCCAGGATCTCTAAACGCACCCTCCGTACGGAGCCTCGAAAGACAACAAAACGGAAGGAGAGGTCGGTGGTACCTGACGAAAAGAAGAATAAAGGCAAGAGCGAGCCGCCAACCGACGTTACAGGTGACGTTCTCTTTCCTCTCTCCTCTATTGACTCTATGGTCATGTCCTCCTTTCTCATTCGAATCCAGGAAGCCCTCCGTATTTTCTATTTCCCATTTCCTGCTGCCTTCAATATCTCTCCAGCACCGACCCTTTTGCCCTCTTTGTTTTCTTCCTTTTCCGCAACGACGTTATTGTCCATGCCGCCGTTCTCCTTCCGGCCGCCCTTCTCCATTCTCGCAGCTCGTCTCCGCTCACGCCCCTTTGTCTGGACACGTCGGGATCCTTGTTTGAGAAGAACAACACTAACACAACGACACAACCAGGAGCAAAAGTCAAGAATCGTATGGCGTCTTCGCCAGATTTGGATCAAACGTCTCCGCAATTCGACAATTCACAGTTTACGACTTACCCTGTCATCCTGTCGTTTCGTTCCATCAGTCTCCCATTCGCATCTTTTTGGCGTTATCACGGGATTTCTCTCGAATCCCTCTCCTAGTCGACGTTTCATCACATCCTTGGCACTATGATATCGCTCCTGCCTGGATTTTTAACGTCTTTTCTTTCCTCCACCGTTGATCAACTCCTCGTAAGGTTACCTGTTACCATCTGTCTTTGCCTCTATTTTCCTCTCTCTTCTTTCTCGTCTTCTAGGATTGCTCTACGGCGCCCGTCCCTGAAAGACCGTGGTGGAAAGCGCAAGTTGCTCGGGACGTTTTAGGTCGAACAACAGTCGACTGACCTTGAGAACCTGCCAGTAGGTCGGTAAAGCGATGCGACTGATCTCTGCCAAACAAATGCTGACACAGTCCTAGTCGCCAAGTTAAATGCTTTCACCGTCGACCATGTCCCCGGGCAGATGTCACTCTCAACCGAGGGTGCCGAGTCCCTCGCGTGGTCGGCACACGAGCTGCGGCACCACGAGGGGAAGCCCTTTGAGGCCGACGCTACTACGACGATGCCAATTTACGGCATGGCCTCCAGCGAGCAAGAGCGACGGCAGGCATACAGTACGCCATTGGGGTCGTCTCGTTCTGCAGACGGTATCAAGACCAGGTCTCGGGTAGGAGGAGGGCATCGGCTGCTGCGGCCACGATCCGCATCACACCCCGCCGTTTCGATGCCTCGGCTTACGCGACTGCCTACGACACCGACAATCGCCGCGCCCCCAGCCCCAACCGAGCAAGTCTTCCACGACCAGTAGAACAGACTGCTCATGCCTCATCGCCGCCAGCCAAGAAGAAGCACCAGCCAAATGCGCTGCGCTTCCTCGACCCAGACTCGCCCGCCATCACCAGAGAGAGAATCTCACGTGTCGTGGCCGAGTCAGCTGCATGGCGGCCGCAGGTTGGTATAATGGTGGGGCCAGTTGCCGAAGCAGAGGCACCACACCCGAGCATCACAACATCTGGAGGCGATGACGGCATGACACTACCCTTGGCAATGACGGAAGCGAAACTGGCATCAGCGCCAATACCGCATCGAGCGAGAACGGAGAGAACAGTGAAGGCGAAGATAGCGGGGATGAACGGACACCGAAACCAGCCCTTGCGGCGATGGCGATGAATGGCAGGCTGGACTACCCCGGACTGCCTTCGAACCCGCATCCTCAACAACAATACCACCAACATCCGTGGTACGCACGAGCACATTCACGGACACCCACCAGGCGACAGCGCAACTCACAGCCCAACAGCGCAAGGATCGGGACTACCGTTATGGAACACCAGAAATGCCCAGGGGCAATGCCAACCTTCCGCACCTGCCACCAAAGGAGCTGAACCCCGGGTGCCCGCCGCCGGTCATGTGAAGCACCTACCGCGGGCAGAGAAGCTGCCTCTCAGCGGCTATGAACTGCTAGCTTCGCAATTGTCGTCGCACCCGTCCCATATCATGAGGGACCGTCGGGGCAGCATAAGCGCGGCATCGACGCAAAGTTCCCAGAGTGCCTGGAGCTCTGGCAGCGGCCCTGGAAGCAGCAATGGGAGTATGGCTGGCGGGAGTGGAGTGGGAGTGGGAGTGGGAGTGCTGGCATGCAGATACCCCAGTTCCCATCAAGCCGCTGTATCGCAAGTTTGAGGCTCTGAATCATCGAATCCTGCTGCATCTCCAAGACGAGTTGAGCGAGCTGGAAGAGCAGCTGCACCGGTTAGATACCGCCGACACACAGACGCGCCGGCTCCAAAACAGCATTCTTCCTGCGTCGCGCCGCGCGGAAGTGCTGTCCGGCGGCGAGCTGCAGTGGCACAAGACGGACGTACTGGGCAAGATTGGCTACAAGCTGGGGCAATACAACCACGTCCTGTCGTCTTTTACCGAGACGCAGCACCTGGCATCGCCCACCCTGTCCGACATTAGCGACTACCGCTCGTACCTTGACACGCAGCAGCCCATTGCCGAGATCGAGACGCGGTTCCTGGACGCCAGTGAAGATCTCGTTACTCTCGCCCCGCCACGCCACGAGCGGACAAAAGTGGCAGGTTCGTCGTCCGGTCTAAGCTCACCATCGACGTCGTCCTCCTCGGGCTCAACTGCAAGCCTGCCGTCTTCCCGAGCATACCTTCAACCACTCACAGAGGAGCCCACGCTCATGGGCGCCATGGCGCACGCAAATTTACTCTTCCCGGGCCTTTGCAGGCACAACAGCCCACCCTCGCCCGCACCGTCGTCCACATCCGAGTCCTCCGAGTCTTCCGCCCTCTCGTCCCCTGCGTCCCCTTCGTCCCCTGCCACGACGGCCATGTTTGAGACGGAGGAGACAGCCACAGACAAGGTAGCGTCTCCATATTCCCCGACGACAAGATGATAGCAGTTCCCCGACCCCCCGCGCCTCTCTTGCTTCCAATAACGTCCTCAACCTCGTCATTGCCACGACCGTGGCCGTTCTCGTGCCCGTCCTGACGTTTGCCCTCGTCCCCGGCGTCGCTGGCCGCTTGACCGTCGTGCTCTTGGTGACGTTGACCGCCTTTGGCGCTCAGGTGCAGGCCGGCACCCTTCGCGTGGCGCACACGCAGAACAGCCAAAACGGACAAAACCAGAGCAGCCGGGACTTGCTCTGTAGTGCAGCCGTCTACGGCGCCGTCGTGGCCGTCGTGGCCGTCGTGGCGGGTGCTGGTTCGTGAGACGAAGCGCTTGCTGATTCTGACATGCTGTGCTCGAACACGGGCATGCTTTTTGGATTTGTCAAGCTTTCTTTCAATTGTCCTCAATCGTTCTTATTCTTCAAATCTGCACAAACACGTCTAGCGACTTTGTTATTTGATGATTCTTCGTTTTCCTCTTTGTTGTTTCCTCTCAAGCACTGTAACATTGCCCCACTACAGCACCTTGAAAGCGGCCTGCAGGGGCGCAGACTCCACTGCCATGGCCGCGGCCGTCTCCGACCACAGCTCCAACGAAATTGCCCCACCTTGCGGAGAGCTCTTATCAGTACTTCGTACAACAACATCCAACATCTCACCCGCAGCGGCCGACATCGACTTTTTGTATTCGCCAACTGTGTTCCAACCCAGCCTGCAAGTGTCTCTTCTGCTGCATACCTGCTCCTGCCGCCATGGCACCCCCGAGACGTACCTCCTTTGGGCACACGGCGAAGAGCGCAACGGACAGGCGAGCCGTCCGTCTTCCGAGCCCCGTCGCTTCTCTTACCAGATACGCCTCGCTAACAGCAGCAGAATTCCCATTGAGAACCCAGCCACAGGCGAGATCTTTGCACTGTATGTCTCTCCGAATCCCAGGGTGTCGTGCGATTGCTAACACCACCAGATGCACAGTGCCTCCGAAGCCGACGTCGAGGACGCCGTCCAGGCCGCCATGCCGTTTTTACCAAAGGCACCTGGTCCGCGCACCCCTCCAGACCCGCGCTGATGTTCTCGAGGAAGCAGCCCGGCTACTGACGACCGCCTCCCCGAGCTCATTGAGCTCGAAGTCCGCCAGACGGGCCGCGCCATTCGTGAAATGCAGGCCAGGTGCCCTCGCTCGTCCGCTGGTTCCGGTACTATGCCGCCCTCTTGCGCACCGACGAGCGGCCCGTCTTTCCCACTGCGGGCAGCTGCATAACTGGGCCGACCGCGTGCCCTGGCGTGGTCACGCTCATCACGCCTTCAACCACCCGCTGCTGATTGCCGTCAAGAAACTGGCGCCCGCGCTAGCCGCCGGCAACAGCGTCATTCTCAAGCCGTCGGAGCTGACGCCACTGACCTCTCTCAAACTGGCAGGTCTCCTCAAGCAGGCCGGTCTACCGGACGGCGTGTTTAGTGTGCTGCCTGGCCCCGGCCCCATCGTGGCCGCCAAGCTGGCCGCGCACCCGCTCGTGCGGTCGGTCGACATTACCGGCGCACGGCGGCAGGTCGTGCGCTGGGCGCGCTTGCCGGCAAGAACCTGGCGCGGTTCAATGCCGAGCTGGGCGGCAAGGCGCCCGTCATCGTGTTCAAGGACGCCGACCTGCAGGCCGCCATCAACGGTGTGGCCTTTGGCGCGTTTGTCGCAAGCGGTCAGACCTGTGTGGCCGCGACGCGCATCCTGGTCGAGGCCGCCGTGTACGACCAAGTGGTGGACGGCCTCGTTCGCAAAGCACAGTTTATTGAGCGGACCATGGGCGACCGATGAATCCGCAGAGCAGTATGGGCCCCCTGGTGTCGGCCAAGCAGAGGCGCCATGTCACCACGCTCGTCCAGCAGGCCACGGCGGAGGGCTATGCCGTCTCCGCCGCAGCCACAGGCTCTGCGGCGTCGTCCACGAGTCCTCTTGATGGATTCGACCTGTCTCGGGCTTCTTCTTCCCCCCACAATCCTGGCCAGCCCGCCCGACCAAGCCCCAAAGCAGACCGGCCCGCCGGCGACCCGGTCATCTGTGGCGCCCGCATCTGGCGCGAAGAGGCCTTTGGCCCGGTGATTGTGGTCGCCCCCTTTTCCGACGGCGACGAAGACACGGCCGTCGGCTCGCCAACGACGCCGAGTTTAGTCTGGGCGCCGCCATCTGGACCCAGGACCTGTCGCGCGCCTTTCGCGTGTCGGAGCGTGTCGCAGCCGGCATCGTCTGGGTCAATACGCACCACCGCAACGACCCAGCAGCCCGTGGGTGCCACTTCTGTTCCCGGGGCGGCAGCGGCGTTGGCAGCGAAAACGGCCGCGAGGCGTACCTGGCCTACACGGCGGCCAAGAGCACGGTCATCAACTATGCGCGGCCCGCGGAGGCGCGCAAGGCGGAAGATTGGTTCAACGAAGGCGCGGAGGCGGTACGGTACGGGTAGACGGTGTGTGGCGGGCGAGAATCAACAGCGAGGGGTGGGGGCTAAAGACTACGGCCATGGTGTCTTGCCGCGGCGTACAGATGAAGTGGGGATGGGGGCGATTTGGGAGTGAGCGAGGGACAAACGACAAAGTCCCGGAAGCATGTATGGAAATCAGACAAAAACAATGGTCGAAAGCGTCAAACTCGCAGACGCTCACACAAACAAGAGAAACGAGCAGACGTGCGTGGCGTCTGGCCATTTCGAACTGGGTCGCCACGTGATGCTGCAATGGCCAGCAGCCGGTCTGTTTACGAAGTATGCCGACACACAACTGCACGAGCAAGACGGCGATTCCAAGCCGTTTGCCCCAGTCCCCGTGCCCGTCGCCGGCCACTCGATCAAGACGAGGGCACCCGGCGCGGCTCTGGCGTTGGCAAGTTTGGTGGTGGTGATGGTCGTGGGGCCGGGGTGAACACCAATGACGCTTGGGTGTGCGCATCGTCTGCGTTGGCTCGACGCCCGTCCTCTTGGTCGGTCTGCATACGGGTGGATCTCGACGCCGGCTGGACGAACCAAAAGAGTCGAGAATGCGAGTGACCGAACCGAGCCCATGAGTCGACCCTGCACTTTGCTCGGCTCGCCGGTGTATGCTGATCCTCTCCTCGTTCTCTTTGACCTGCCTCCTCTTCCGAGGCGTTCCTCACCAAAAGAGCCAATGTTGCAGCAGCGGGCGCATGGAAAGATGCCTTGCAGCATATGCGTACGAAGTACTCGTAGGATCCTCTGGGGCATGTGAGGACTGCCCCACTACCAATGTAATAGCATAATAGTCTAGACGTACATGTACTCGTTCTCTCACATGGCAGCCCTGTCGAGGAGGACCGTGCTTTGCCCCTCTGTCGATCGTCAAGAACAAGACGATAAGACACGCGAGACGACAGTCATCAATCACAAACAACAACACCGCTATCGTGTGCAGGGATGGCCGCGCATAACGGCCGTCGCTTCAGCCTGAAAGCTTGAAAATAACGCACAGTTCGAGGCATCCCTCGTTCTGAAGTGGGCCGTGGAATCCACGGTTGGCGGCCGGGGATGAGTCTGTCAACGGCGTCCCCCCTGCGGTTGTGTGTCGAGGGCGTACGAAGTACTCGTACTTTGTATGGAGTGGCATGATGCCTCTGCAGGGGACAATGAAGGGAGACGCATTGGCTGAGATGAGTGCGAAAGGGACACAAAGGCAAAAAAGGCAAGGGAAGGAGCGGGAGTAAGTGGAGACAGTCCTGTTCTCCTTCCAGCGTTGGGCTTTGCGGATGCACTTTGTACTGAGTAGCTGAGGAAAGAGCGAGGCCGCGAGGCAAAGGAACAGCGCAAAATGGAAGGAACGACGTGCGTCGCAGTAGCGCTTGTGGGTACACTAGCAAAGTCGGGTGGTGAGGACAAGAGGAAGAGACAGAAGGCGGAAAGATGGAAAGACAAAAAGACAGAAAGACGCGTACAAGGACTCGGTTTCTGTGACCAGTTTTCCATACTTCGTAAGAAACAAAACATCCTGGCTGCCGCCCGCGAGACGTTGCTTACGTCTCTTGCGTCTCACATCTGCGGCCTCAACACATCTGAGTTGAGTCTGCTTTGGGCAACAGTAGCGGCGATGCGGGGACGAAGGAAGGCACGAGCTGCAGTCTCCTGCCAAGAAAAGCCGATGGACAAAGGCAACAGAAACAGGAGGCAGGACCATCAGAGAAACAGACGGCATCACACAGGGACATACGACGTACTTTGTCACCACGTTGCTGTTGCTGCACTACTCTGCCATCGCTCTCGTACGCAGACCCGTTCAGAGGACAGTTATTACACTTTAGTACGTCGTAGAGATGGCCTGGTCCTTTCGGCAGCCAATCTCTACGAGTACTCGTAGCTTGTTCTTCAGCAGCATCGCTCTTTCCTCTTTCCTCTTTCCTCTTTCCTCTTTCTCTTTCCTCTTTCGTCCCTTCTTGTGCGTTTCCTCCGCCCTTCGTGGTTGAGTAGCTCCTTCCGTGGTGGGTCAAGCGTCCTGTCGCGTCCATGCCGAAAGAGGAACGCAGACTCCAAACTTCTTGTGTCGGTTCCTGCGAGAGTATTTTTCGTCGTACTTTAAACTCTGGTGGATGCATCCTCTTCAGCTCCCAGCTCGCCAGCACGCCATCCCGCCCGGCTCCGTCTTCTTCTCTCATCGGCCCCTTGCCCAGGTTCGTTCTGGACCCTCTTCCGTAGCACTTGGCCCCTCCTTGCCTGTTCCGGTCTGTGTGTTGGACGAGTGCTGCGAGCGTCTCCTGTTGTCTACAAAGGACTGCTAATGTACGCGCCCTCTCTTTGGTCACAGTTGCTCGTCCCTTTTTCTGTATTTTCCAGTGTTTCCTATATTGTTGTGTGTTTCTTTGTAGTTCTGTCCGGAGCATTGCCTTGTTGTCTGCCACGCCACCATTTTCCATCCATTGCTCGCCACTGAAACGACAACCAGCGTCCTGCTTCCACCTCTCTCTCACCCCGCGATCGTTTTTGCCAAGACCCGATGGCTAGCCCGGCGGATCAGACCGGTGCCGGGGCAGAGGCCGCTCCGGTAGCTGTGGAACCAGGCCCATCTACGCCACCAGGGGCATCGCCAGAGGCACCGCCAGAGGCACCGCCAGAGGCATCGCCAGAGGCATCGCCAGAGCATCGCCAGAGGCATCGCCAGAGGCATCGCCAGAGGCACCGCCAGAGGCACCGCCAGAGGCATCGCCAGAGGCACCGCCAGAGGCATCGCCAGAGGCACCGCCAGAGGCATCGCCAGAGGCACCGCCTGGGGCACCGCCAGAAGAAAGAGCCACCGACCCCTTGCCGGCACCGACCGGCCAGACAGCCATTGAGGCCGACGACGAGGGCCCTGGCTCCGTGGCGTCAGACGACGAGGCGTACTCGGAGTCGATTGCCGACAGTTCGTCGACGTCGCTCTCGTCGAGCGTGCGCGACTACGCGTTTGAAAACAACCGGCGCTACCACAAGTACCACGAGGGCCAGTACGTCTTTCCCAACGACGAGCCCGAGCAGGCGCGCGAGGACATGCGCCACTGCATGATGGTGCACGTCGGCGGCGGCGCGCTGCACTATGCGCCGCTCCGGAACCCGCAAAAGATTCTGGATGTCGGCACCGGGACAGGCATCTGGGCCATTGACAGTAAGCCACGGCCCGCGCAGCAGGCAGAGGGGGTGCACCCGGCTGGCAGCGCTTGTTACTAACTGCACCCAGTGGGCGACGAGTATCCCGAGGCCGAGGTGGTGGGCATCGACCTGAGCCCGATCCAGCCGTCGTGGGTGCCGGCCAATGTGCGGTTCTGGTGGACGACGCCGAACTGCCGTGGGTGTCGGCACCCAACACATACGACTACATCCATATCCGCGGCATGGCGCCGGCCATCAAGAACTGGTCGGCTCTCGTCGCGCAGGCTTTTACCGCCCTCCGACCCGGCGGCTGGCTCGAGATTCAAGACCTCAACTGGGTCTACCTGTGCGACGACGACACCATGCCGGCCGACTACGCCGTCACCCAAATGGCGCAGTACATTGGCGACGGCCTGCGCACGTTTGGCGTCACCATCCACTCGCCCCAGGACAACCCGGCGCGGCTCGAGGCCGCTGGCTTCGTGGACATTCGCCACAGCACCGACAAGGTGCCGGTGGCACCTGGCCGCGGGATCCCAACATGAAGAAGATTGGCCTCTACAACCGCAGCACCATCTACGACGGCCTGCACGGCATCACCATGGGCCCGCTGACGCGGGGCTTGAAGTGGACGCCCGAGGAGGTGGAGCTGTTCCTGGTGCGGGTGCGCAGCGACCTGATGAACTCGCGCATCCACACCTATGTGAATCTGCACACGCTGTGTGGCCAGAAGCCGCTGTAGGCGAGGCGTGGCAATGCGCGACGACGCGCGACGAGCAGATTCGAACGAAACAAGGGATGGATGGCGTTGGGGTACGATGATGCTGGACGTGTATGGCTCGGACGCCGTTTCTGTCTTTGATATCGTTGATGTTGTTGGAGAACATGGAGGACATATCAGCACAAACATTCACGTGCCTTGGATGAACCGTTTATGAATACACTTCTTGGCAAACAGACGCAGCGCCGTGTACGTATGCAGAAAGACGGCAGGGGGTAGACAAGACGACAAAATAGATGACAAAAAAGGCGCAGGCGCGTGGGTATGGTATGGAAACATGCACAACGATGCAACCAGAAAGAAGAAAGAAAGCAGAGCCACGGTCATGCCAGCACAGCGTGACAACACGACTCCGTTACAACACCGCTACAACACCGCTACCACACCGCCGCAGCAACGACGGCCGCGCCGCCCACCAGCCCAAGCACCACCGACGTCAGTCCAAACGCTCCACCCGCAGCCGCGCCGCGCCAAAGCCCAGACTGGCCCGGCCTGGCGCTGCGGCAGACGATGCCTCGGCGGCCGTCGTTGCCGCTGCATTGGAAATCGACGCCGTCGACGGCACCGGTTGTCGGTCGCCGTGGCGGCGGCCGACGAGATCTCCGCCATGACGAGAGACGAGGCCTTGGCCAGGTCGGCCGTGTTGCTCGGCTGCTCGTCAAAGGCGCTGCACACGCTGGCGATCCACTCGCCCGAGTCGAACTGGCGGAAATTGTCGCAGTCCTTGCCCACGCACAGGCCCATCTTGACGACGAGCGAGTGCGGGTTGCCGCAGACGCAGGCAAAGTCGCCGGGGGAGCAGCCGCTGTCCAGACAGGCCGCGTGGTAGCACAGCAGGGCGCAGGGCTCGGACTCGGTGACAATCTGGGGCACGCTGGTGCCGGTGACGCGAATGGTGCCGGTCTGGAGGGTGGACGTGCCCGACGCAGAGGCGTCGCCCGAGGTGGTGGTTGGTGCTGGGGTCGTGGTGTCGTCGGCAGCCGAGGCGGCGGCGGCAAAGAAGAGCATGGTGGACGCGGCCAGGCGGCGGCGGCGGCCCGTCTCGATGGCTGCTGTCCTTGGCCGCATCATGGGGTCGGTGAGAGTGAGAGAGAGAGAGAGGAAGATGGTCGAGTGACGGACTGCAAGGGGCGGAGGGTCAGTACAGGCCAAGACGGCGTGTGGGATCGAATGGGAGATGGGTAAAGGCGGCCGCCGTTGTGCAACGCTGCGCAGCGTGGCAAGAGGCCCCGCGACGGCGCTTCTCATCCAAAGCAAAGCCACAAGCGTGCGTACAGTTGTTGGTGGTGGTTGCGTACCGTGAGACAGGGGCGAGAATGCGAGAAGGCGAGAACGCAAGAAGGCGAGAACGCGAAAGCAGTAATGGGCGTCGCCTGTTCAGGGAACCAGTTGACTTGACTGCGCCTCAAATCAAGTGTGCGAAACCCGATGCCAAGTACCGCGGGCGGGCTTGTCAAAGATGGAGGACGACAGGCGGCAGAAAAGGGTCAGCGTGCGAGTCGGAGAGCCGATTGACGAGAGCGCGGGCAATCTGAGAAGAAAGACGTCGTCGGCAGGCGCTTCTCGGCCGTTCTAACGGTGATGCTTTTCGGTCTCTTCGTGATGACGACAAGAGGCACAGAGTTGGACAAAGAGTCGGGCAAATGTCGGGGCGCGCCGTCGCTGTCAGAGATCGGATCGTAGTATCGGCACGCGTCGTCGCGCGTGGCAACGTCAATGGCTCGTCGCTGTCAGAAAGAGCGACAAAAGTCGTCGCGATAGGAGGTCGAGGTGGAAGATGAAGGAGAGCGGAGAGAGTGATGAGGCTGAATTGGTTCTGGAATGGGCTTTGCAAAGTACAAAGTACTCGTAATACGTCGTACGTCTCCCCAGAAAGTAAATACGCCATTGGGCTGCCTCACTGTGGCTTTTGGGTACCTTTCTAGGCACTTTTAGCGCGGTCTGGGGCTCCAAAGCCAACCACAAACAAGGCAGATTACTCGTACGTCGCATTTGGTCTCCGCATGTCAACGGCAGCTTGAGTGGATCTGCTTCCGGTTCGTGCGCTGTCTGCTTCGATGAGGATCAGTAGAGATCTGGCACTTCCACGGCCACGACACATCGACTTTGCATCAGAACACTGGTCATTATGCCAAGATTGCTGCCCAATGTACGAGAGGAAGGGTGCTAATATGCCAGCTGTCTTGCATGTCCAACAGTCTTGTGTTGGCCCTCGAGAAAGTGGTTTGGAGGGTGGTCTCTGATATTGTGCTTATGCGCAATATCATGGCGAGTACAGACTGCCGAGCAGGTAGATATCACGGGGAGTTGATACCATCGTGGACGGCCTCAGTAGACCATACGAAAGGCCGAAAGACGAAAGGCTGAAAGGCTAATGGAAGCTGATTCATCCACCGTCGATGGAGAGGACGTACAAGGACGAAGCGTTGCTCAAGATGAACGATGCGAACTGGCTAACTGGCCGGATGGAAATACCCAGGAACGAAAAGGATGATGGAGAGGCTCTGCCCGAGGTCAGCAAGGAGAGAAAGAAAAGAAACAGAACGAAGAAAGCAAGCATACAGGGAAGGCAGAAGGAGGGACAGCTAACCTCGAGAGGTTCGAAAGGGAGCAACAGGCCAAGATCACAGACAAGAACTGCCAGCAGGGAATCAAGGCGGAATACATATACTTACTCCTCTCGTGCTCCTCGCAAACGCCCGCAGCTCGTCAGCCACATCCTCGGCCGCCGCCATGGCCTCTGTGACCCCCTCACCAATGCCCCCATTGTCCCAGTCTGGTGGCTGGCGGACGGTACCTCGTTATGCCCTTCCATCCGTTGTCGGCACGCTCTCTCTGCTGACCAGCTATCTCGGCCTGGCTGCAGGCCTCGGCGACGGCATCGGCCAGATTCCCAACCTGCCGGCCGACAGCTGTATTCTGGCCGTTTTCTTGGCCTCGGGCCGTCTCGAGAGCATTCTCGGCCGCCAGATTACCAGCTGCGACGCAATCCTCGCGGTCGGCCGTCTCCGTCGCAGCATCCTCCTGCATGCTCACGTTTACGGCATCCAGCGCCGGCACCAGGCATCACCTCACGTCACACCCTATGTCAGCCATGCGTCACACTTGCATAGAATCTTGTTTGCGGAGGAGACTGTACTCACGCGTCCTGGTCTTGTTCTTCTCCATCCTCTCTTCTTCTCTATTTTTCTTGTCTCTCATCCCTCTTCTCTATCTCTGTTGTCTTTTCTTCCCATCTTGTTTTGCCGTGCTCTTGCTGATTTGCAATGGCCAGTGATTGGTCTGTGGACTGGAATTTGGCTGTAGACTGCATCGTCTTCCGACATCTCTCGGTCTCGATCTCCATTATCTGTTGACACAATTCATTATACCCACCAGAAACGGATGCCGGCTTGGAGGACGGCGGCAGGCTCGTCAAGCCAGCAAGCAGCCGGCGATAGCCGCGCTTCACGGTGACAAAGTTGACGCCGTCCACCGGCCGCCACGGCTCAAGATGGATGACGCGAGGCAAGCACGCCCGCAGAACGTGGTGCAGCGTGTCGGGTACACAGCGCGTAGAACCGGCGGCGCATCATCAGGTCGTCACGGCGACCGGGGGCAGTGCCGTCACGGTCTGATACCGCCGACGTCATTCTTTACCATCACCGACCCCGTCAATGTCCAGTGCGGGGGCCGTGTGCTGAACCTACGGCAAAGCCTGCGTGCGGCCACCGGCCTCTCGAGAATCAGTACTCTCTGCGGCGAGGAAACGGCACACATCCGTGCCGACAGTAGCGGCGTCGGTCCCGGGTATGATAAAAGTACTGCTGTATTGTTCGGGCGTACGGAGCGTGCCGTACGGATCGTGCCGTACAGATGCACGATGCGGTACTCTTGCCACGGATGGCAGACGACACGGATTATCACCAACAACGGACAAAAAACGTGCTCTGAGGTGGCCGAGCAGCTCGCTGCCTGTGACCACTGCCCAAGACCTCGCTGTCCGACAGGTGTACTCTGTGCGTCGTATATGCATCTGTACATGTTTCGGCCGTCCAACGACAGACGACAAAACGGCTGCATCTGTTCAACTGGTCAAGAGCCAACCATCCAAGCTGTACATGTACATGGGGGAGGACAAATACCAGCCTGGTGGTTGTATAACAGGTGGAAACTGATATGCACAAAGTCATGACTCATGATGAATGACTATAATCGCAGCCTCGCGGGCTCGAAAGAAGAGACTGCAGAGAGAGCGACAAGCCCCGGGGGACGTGATGATGATGTTCCTTTTGGCTTCCCGCAGGTTGCACCATCATAGAGCGAGCAGCACAGCATCATCCGAGTGATGTCTGGGATGGCTGTCTTCTTGGTATCGTCGAGAGTCCACCACTTGCCTCCCGCCGCAGCGCCCGGGAGATAAACATCTGATCCCAACCAGATGGCCTATTTTCCGAATTCGACGGCGCATTGCATAGCGCGTACGACGTCCTCGACGGTCAGTACTTTTCTTGTTGATTGAAACGTCTTCCGACTCGAACAGCACCATGTCTCTAGCGCCGGCCATCGATACACGACACAGACACACGCACTCGTCCAAAGCCACGGCTGGAACGGACACATCCGCACGCGCTGACTGTGCGGACAGAGCTGACGGAGCATCTGTCCTACGGGCACTCTGGTACAGCACCACCTCCCCAGGTCTCGGACGCACAACTCCACGGGGTCGAGATACTCCTACTTTGTACTACTTTGTAGTCTCCCCATCGTCCCGCCACGCGAGAGACTCCACAACAAATGAGCTACGCCTTCTTCGTTCCGCAATCTCGGGGGACGGAGTCGATGCAGCGCCCGTACGCACTTTGGAAAGAAGCGGTATATTTGACGGCGTGTTTCTAGATCGGCTCTAGCTTTGCCATCCATAACGGTGACGATCCTTGTACTTCGTACGCTCCCCGGTCCGTCGACGCAATGCTAGAAGCGTTTCACCCTGGTCCACTCGGTCTCTTGTTCTGCGTCTCGCCCGAGACGTCTCGTTCGAGAGTCGTGGCACCACGGCCGTTTCTCGGTGGCAAGCCACTGGGAAAGGAGGGGCCAATCGAACCATTGTACATGTACGAGTACGAAGCACGTCGTACATGGCTTCGTCTACGAGTACGATATGCCCCCCATACGCATCACGGAAGCCAACAAGCAAGTGGGGTGGCATGGGGCCGCGCCGAGCAACGGGCAGCTTGACGTGTCGGTCTCGTCAGTCTCGTCGCTCTCGTCTGTCTCGTCGCTCTCGCGTGTCGTGCGCGTAGCAGACAGTACGCCTCTGGTGTGGCCCATGGCCTAGCCACGGGGACATCTTGGCAGTGCTGTCTACCCGGTACAAAGTACCTGCTGCCCGGCACAACTTTTCTGACTGGCCGCTTTGTGTTTTCTGTTGGCTGGCAGAGTAGGGCGGCAATTGCATCGGCGCTTTTCTGATTGGATTCTGACGTCGTTCTCGCACGCCAGTTTTGTATTGGCTCGAGCGCCTGCTCCAGCTCCTGCAGCAAGTCGGTCCGGTGCAGGGTGACGGCGTGCTGCTGCACTGCGACCTGTGTGTCTGTGTGTCTGCTTCGTACTCGTACTCTGTACAAAGTACGTGTCGGTGTGTGCAGCTGATTGCACCGAGTGCCAATATGGACAGGGCGGAACAGCAGGCTTTCCGGTGCCTAGACGGATCGTTCCGTGTGACTGCGGAGCATTCCGCCCTCTCGTCGTCCTCTCGTCCTCTCGTCCTCTCGTCCTCTCGTCCTCTCAATTCAGCCAACGGCGTTGGAATGCGAGTACTCTGGCGGGCAACCTCCGCTCAAATCAAGCCAACGCGTTCCGTTCAGCACCAACATCGCACTGCGTACAAAGTACGAGCTGCTGAAGAAAAAGGGCACTCGCCACGCAAGACTGCGTCCTCACGTCGTCTGCCCCCTGTCTTGAGAATGCAGCAACAGGCTACTGCAGGACAAAGTCCGTGTTTGCCTACTTTGTAGAGACGGCCCTTTTAACGGGGCCAGGTGGGCGCTGATGGGCGATGTGGACTGGGCCAAGTCCGGCCACGCTTTTGGTCGCTCGTCAGGCGCCGGTGTACATGTAAGATTGCGTCGAAAGAGAGAAAGTTAGAAAGTAAGCGGTCACCTGTCGTGCTCACCAGGAAGAGAGCAAAGAAAAATAGAAGAAATAAAAGGAAAAACTGGCTCTCGGCGGGGCCGTTCTCGTGTCTTGTGGCTGGGCGGCCTTTTTGCCCCATTTTCCGCTTTGTGGAGTATTCGTAGTACGGAGCACTCCGTACTTTGGACATACTGGGGAAACGCGGATCCACCCTCACCCTCACCTTTGTGATCACTGGACGCTTCCGTATCTTCCCCACTGTCTGGAGAAATAGGAATAGGGCTCTGGGGGGCAAAGCATAATCTACGCCGTACGGCATTGATTGGACAAGGGCGTAACCTGGTCTAGCCCGGTCTGGGGCGAGACATGGGAATGCCAAGGTGGAGGAGGGCGCGGAAGAGAGTGGTCTCGCAGGCACGAGGACGAGGACGAGGACGAGGCGAGGCGAGAATGGGCATGAAGAACAGAGGCGAGGACGGCTGGGATGAGAAGAGGAGAGAAAAGGCGAGGAGTCAAGGAGGTGTTTAGGATTCGTAGATGTAGGAAAGCGCACGAGAAGGCTGTTGGCAGCGGCGGCCAATCAGAGGGACGGAAAACATTGCCAAAAGGTCACATGGGACGGGGCCTGACAAAAGGACAAAGAGCACAAAAGACGGCGAGAAGAGAAGAGGAAAAACAAGACGACTCAGCGTGCGAGTCGAGGGAGACGACCACGTGAGAAACAGCAAGATGTTCAAGATATGGCAAGAAAGGCGGCCAAAGACCGCCAAGACACCACGAGAGCCGCTGCAAAGAGACGCGCCCATCCGTCTGTGTCGACGCTTCGCTCTCATTCAACGGCCATGGCAATGCCGTCATCTCGTCCGAATGCACGTCTGTCGCGGAGCTATTCAGTGAAGAAATCGGCCCAATGGAGACGCCCGGCAGACCAGTCGGCAAGACGGGCAGGGGATTCGAGTGCTCGAGTGCTCGCCAAGGGTGCCAACACGCCCTCCCTGCTGCAGGACGCTGGTGCGTCTTCCGGGCCGATTGTCGATGCAGGCTCGAGCTCATTTGGGCCTTTGGCGTCTTTGGCGTCTTTGGCGTATGGCCCTTGCGCCACTGGTCCAGTGCTACGCAGTGGTCGAGAGCCGGCACTCGAACAACGAACAGGACATTACCACGTTCCATCCAATCTGGTCTGTTTGCTGGGTAAACAATGCTCCACACTCCGCACTCGACTCCAGACTCCAGACTCTCGACTCTCGACTCTCGACTCTCGACTCTGGGCCTAGGCGTAGGCTCTGCATCGTGTACTGCGTCGCCGCTTTGCCCTCGTCTGTCTCGCACAGCGCTCCAGACGGGCACACCGGAAGAGCCACCCCATCCCAGTCACAATACCGCGGCCGCCATGCGAGTCTGAGCAATTGCGGCGTGGCTCTGGGAACAAGACCATTGTGCACGCCGTCGCCGCAAATGGCCCCAAGGTGACGTAGCCGACGTACTTTGTAAGGCGAGACAGATGGACGAGGCAGAGACACAACAAGGCAGGGAGAGTCAGACCGCCCCCGACCACGAGGATCAGAAAAGCACGAGAGACACACCATGACACACCATGCACACCATGCACACCAGGCAAGCAAGCCCACTTGGCTCTGATCGGCTTGCGCTGTCTCAAACCTGGCTTCCGGCTGAGGCTTGAGATCGTCGAGGACGTGTCGGGATTCCCCTGCTGCAGTTCCAACGGCAGCAGTGTACTTTGTATCTGCATCTTTCGCGGCGGAATGTCGGGGGCAGCCCCATACGAGTACATATCGTAGTATGAAGTCACTCTGCATCGTTTGGGCTGCAACGGGTTCTGGGCGGGTATTTGTGTATCTCGGCCCAGTCTGACCTACTTTGTACATGTACATGCGCTTTTGATCAACTTGATGCACGGAAATGCACCGCCGCCGCCATCGACAGGCCTCGCGGCCGTCCGTCGGTCCTCCAGTGTCCGTCTCGTTTCCCGTCTCGTTTCAGTCTTCCGTCTTCCGTCTTCCGTTCTTCAGTAGCATTCTGTCCCGTCGGATCGCGTGTGGTGATCGGCAGTCGATTCTTCTCCTGGAAATGAAAGGGTCCTGCCAGCCGACTCTTTACCTTGCTGCATGCTCTGCGGAAACACGCCTGTCCACGCGACAGGCATGTTAACGGCCCGTTTTCATTTTCCATTTCTCAATGTTTGTCTTTCGTAATGAGATACCGATCCGCGTCTTCCGCCTGTCGCTCGCCACGAGCTCGCAGCACACTTCTGGAAGCGATAAACGCGAATCCGCCAAGCAAGGCTTGTTTCCCTTGTTTCCCCTTTTCTTGTTTTTCCTGTTTTTCTTGTGTGTCGTCTCCCCGTCTCCCTCGTGGGTCTCGTCAAAGACGCCAGAAGAAGAGGATGAGCACGACGATCTGTTGCCGGATCCAGCAGTCTTTAGCGAGAACGATGTACGAAGTACGAAGTACTTCATATGTTGGCATTTGGCAGACGCCCATCCCACAGACACTTGCTTTCCAGCCCTGCAAAGTGCGACGCAAACACACATGTGTACTTTTGTCAGCGAGCCCAAACGCGTGGCGTGGCCATGACGGCGACAAAGACAAACAGCATCGCAAGTCGGTTCAGAGTGCTGATGACTGTCAGGCGGTCTAGGTCGTTGAGGTGCCATAACGACCGCGTTTAGGGGACCGACCAGGCTAACGTGCACTGGAGGCGCAGCACATGAGGGGAATACTGAGTACAGGCCTGGACTGCCAGGCCCACCACCCTACAGGACCATACGATGCGACTTGAAGGTAAAGAGAGAGCGCTAACTTTACAACAAGGTACTACTTTGTACGAGAAAAAGGTAAAATATAAAATCAGAAAAGGACAATAGGGCCGGATGTGGCCCCTCGAGTCTTTGAAGGACTAGTCTCCTCTGAAACAGAAAAAAACACAAAGGACGGTCGTCTGCCGCTAGCGTCTTGGAATACCGCCGAGCCTTGGCCCATTTGGGTGGAATCCGAGGGCGTCTGCCCACCAATTTGCGAGTACGAGTACATGTACTGGAAGAAGGCCTAGGGCACGTCGCCAGCGTGAGAGTGTGACCTGACAGGGCGCTTCTTGTCGAGACGACGTCCAGACGCAGGGCGCTGACCACCAGGGAGCGATGGGACGCCATCCTTTTTAATATCGAGTAATCTCAGATTTCATGTTCGGAGCAATGTACGGATGTCTCGAATCCCCGATGGACTGCAACGGTCTATTGTCACGATGCCACTGCACGGGACGCCATCTACATACATACGACGGTGAAAGACCAGGGCAAGGTGTCGACAGGGTCAAGGGACGACAGATTGGACAAAGGACGGCGGCTCCAGACACGAGCTCGCCTGCGGCGACGAGCGTGCCGGCGACGGCCACTTGCACCAAGCGTCGCCTTGTTCTGACAGAGTCCGGAGCAATTCGACGCCCTTTGCATGGCAATGTCGACGTCGTCGCCAGTCTCCAATTTCCCGTCTCCACACGTGTATCTCGTGTGCAGCTTGTCGGGCCGTTGTTGATGCATCGACTGCAGCCAGACCACGCTACTCCGTTCTCCGCAGAGACTTTGTCCTGTGGGCACCCCGTGGGACATTGGGGAAGGGGATGCACGCGAGGGGGCACACCTCTTCTTCCCCGTATCGTACCAGCCAGGCCTGTCAACCGCTCCACACGGGGTGCAGGTGGAGGGAGGTGGCGGGCAGGCGTCGGCCGTATCTCGTAGCTACTGTCCTTTTTCTCGTCTTTCTCGCCGAAGCGCCTTGGCAGCCTTCCCCTCAAAGAGTCAAGGGTGGTGCCGTCCAGTGATGCTGCTGTCCACGGCTGTCTCTGCGCCCACGACGTACGAGTACGAGTATTGGTGCCCGCTTGCATTGTCGTTCCCAGAGCCGCTCCTTGCTGCTACAGAGCCACGCTCAGAGGCGGGCTGACAGGCGATTTCACAGCCAACCGGTATCGATCTCCAGCGCTGTCCCAGCTCCCCGTAGCCAGTGTCCAAAAATAGGTGACTCTGCGTCTGTCTCACCCAGCTTGCCATGTGCTCCCGTGGCACACAGTCAATGCCCATGCCCATGGTCATGGCCCATCACGACCTCCCAAGTGTACTCAGTATCCAGAGGTCGCCAGGCCTCCTGGCCGTACCGGTGAAGCTGGCTCAGAGTCGGCCTCGACTTCGTAGCTCTTGCCGAAAGCTGGAGAAGACTCTCCACAGGACACTGGTGCCCAGACTTGTCAGGGCTGCACGACCGACATTAGACCCGGCAGTACTCCGTAGCGAGGAGAGAATAACACCCAAAGGCCGCCAATGACGCCCCCATGCAGCAATGAGCCAGTCCCCTGTATGTATCTTGCCTTTTGTGTTCGCTTCTTCAGTCGTTCATCACTCGATCCGCGTCCAGCGCTCAATTGGCATACCGAGACGGTCGTGCTCAACGTCCACCGAACGTCGTGCGGTTCTTGATGTGAAGCGCCGCCGATACAATGTTGCCATACGTGTATTGGACAGGCAAATGGCGTCGCTGGTCCGCAGCATGGATACTCGTATCTTACCCAGGCAGTCTCTGCATTCTGCCCTTCTGCCCTTCTGCCCGCGAGGACACGAGGCGCTGGCGGGTTACGCATGTCCGTGTCTCAGTGCCTATGCCTACAAAGTACGTACTACAAAGTACAGCACCGCGCCTCTCCCACCGTCCCCCGCGTGGTTCCCCTGTCGCTCCTTGCCAACATGTGGCAGTTATTGGAGCGTGAGGGCTTGGGCGCCTGAGCTTGTGCACTGCTGCCGTCCCACGGACCACACGCCTATTCTGGTCAAGTCCATTACTCGTACTCGTACGTCGTACTTGATACACACTTTGTCAGTGGCTGACTCTATTGCCTGGCATTCTTTACCCGTTCCCCTTCACCTCTCTGCTTTCTTTTTCCATTCTGCTCTCGGCGAAGCGTCTGGTGACCTTTTCGTAGGGCCGTCTGAGCTGAGTCAGGTGGGCGGCCGTCCGCAAACAAGCCGCCATGCCTGCCAAAGTCTCAACGAGCCACCCCAGGCTCGTCTAGCCCCGCAAAGGGCCGCTGGCTGGGGCTAGCGTCGACGCAGCTTGTTGGGCATTTGAAGCGCCCCCGGACAGGCGCCGTTTCTTTGACGTGCCCCGGTCGTCGTGACAAACGTCGCCTCACACGTCGTATTCCCGCCCTTTCCGTCCTTTTCGACAGCACATGACCTGGTGTCCGTATTGGCCGCCGCCGCTGCTCTTCGCTCCACGGCCGCTGAGGCTCGTGTCCCTGTGCGACTTGCGCCCACTCCGTAGCTACCTGACAGAGCACCGGATGACGAGACGCGACAGAAACGGAAACGGAAATGAGATTGGAATTGAGACTGGATACGAAGGCGAGACAAGGCCGAGAACGACGTCCTTTGCTGTTTGCAGACAGGATTCCTCCATTCGCTGCCTCTCTCGTTCCGCCTCTGCGTGCCCTGGCCTGCCAATCCATCGCTAGACAATGGCCAGCACGTTCGTCCCGTAGTCGCGGGCCAGCCGCGGTGATGGCAAAAGGCAAGAGACGCTGCGCTGGCATTGGCATGATCTGACAGTGCAGGCGGGGCGAAAGTGAGACGATCTCGTGTCTACTTCGTTCAAAGTACTTCATACGGCGTACTCTTTGGTCCAGCTCTTACACGGGACTCGACATCGTGAGATGGGGAAACAGGGGAATGGTGCGGGACAGAGGGCGTGCGCATTGTGGAGAGCCACTGGAGGGTGGGGTAGCCGCCCAATGCACCATGGTCGTTCTTCGGCGCGCCAAAATAATGCAATGCAAACCAAATTACAAAAGTAGCGGGTGGGGCGAGTCCCCAGTGTGGCATACCTTGGAGGCCACATTCGATCGACCGCATCGTGCAAAGTGCTTCGTGTAGTTGGAGTAGCTTCAGCTTTTGCTGTGCCAGCTGTCTCCTTGTCCACTTTGTCTGTTTGGTCTGTTTGGTCAATTGATTGCATTATGCCGTCTTCGCGCGGGCTTTTGTTCCGTCCAGAGGAAGCTCAGCCGCTGAGGTGTACTTTGTAGGGATGTGAAGACGGGAGACACGGCGATCGTGACATGGCTCCATGGCTACTGTCCAAGGTCAATGGCCGTCGTGACTGGATGAAACAAGCAAGCCTCGGGCGAGAAGCGCAAGAGACGCAGAACGGAGCACGGCGGCCACGATCAGACTACTCGCAGACTGGATAGCAACGCCGCAGCCCACAGCCTCTCACGGGGCTCCATCTCGTCTTTCTTTTCTTCTGTCGTTCTCATGCTTCGTCTTCGATTCGCTCTCCGTCTGGCCTTCTGGGGTCGCCACGCACCCCGCTCCAGACTCGACGCCGTACGGAGCCATTGCCCCAGCTCTCGGCGCGATGCAGAGTCTCTGGAGTCGGGGTCTTGTTGTTTCTCCTTTTTCCAGTTCCTTCATGCACTCCCTCGTTGGCGTCGACTGCCTCGGCCGTACTTCGTGCTATGGCCCTCCACCATCCTTTGGGGCCCCCCTTCTCCACGACTGGCCTCTCCACAATTGGCTGTCGTGGTAGCACCTTCCCGTAGTGTCCCCCGGACAAGAAAAGGGAAGCGCAGACGGACACCGCCAGAAAGAAAAGGGACGACCTAGCCTAGCCAACGGGCGTTGGTACATGGTTGGCAAGAATGTACATTCAGAAAAGGCACGCACTCGCTCCGTTACAAGTACACGTCCACAGAACATGTACACACCTCCGCTCACACGACATTGTCTGGCTGTTTGGCTGTTTGGCTGTTCGTGGAACCCACCCCCAGACGAGCTCCTTCCGTTTGCACTTTTGCTGCTTTGCTTTTTGCTCTTCACCCACCTTTTTCTTTTCTTTTCCTTCTTTTGCCCCCTGTCTCTCTCCTCTTCACCATTCTCCCTTCTCCTCCTCCCCATCCACCCCAGTCAACCACACGACAAAGAACTGGGGACACAGAAGAGGAAAAAAGAAAAGAAACCGACAAAAGGCTCTAGTAACAGACGCTCCACCCCCGGTCTCGTCTCTCTTACCCTTCTTTTCTCGTCTCGTCTCCTCATTCCCCTCTCCCCACCTCCACTCGATCAACGAGCGGGTTCTCTTCCCATCTCGACATATAAGGCCTTGGTTCCCCCTCCAACTCTACACGTCCCTTCTTCTTTCACCCATCTCTCCTCAAGCATCTTCCCCTTCTCTCTTCCCTCTCTCTCCTCCTCTCTCTCCTCCTCTCTCACAATTACCAAATCATCCTCGCATCTCACCATGTCCACCACCGAGAAGGAGGCCCAGCACCACAACTCCGTCGCCGGCCTGCACACCACCCGCGATGTCGACCTCATCGAGGCCCCGTCACCTGGAAGGCCTACGCCATCTGCGTGTTTGCCTCCTTTGGCGGTATCTTCTTCGGCTACGATTCTGGCTACATCAACGGCACCACCGGTATCCAGGAGTTCATCAACATCATGGAATACCCTGGCGCCAAGGCCATTTCCTCCAGCCACCAGTCCTCATTGTCTCGATTCTGTCCTGCGGTACCTTCTTCGGTTGCATCATCTCCGGTGACCTGGCTGACTGGTACGGCCGCAAATGGATTGTCGTGGCCGGTTGCGTGATCTACATGGTTGGCGTGGTTATCCAAATGATTCCCGGCCCGAAGTCCACGACCCGCTCGGCGTCATGGTCGCCGGCCGCCTGATTGCTGGCTTTGGTGTGGGCTCGTCTCGGCCATTGTCATCCTGTACATGTCCGAGATCTCGCCTCGCAAGATCCGCGGTGCCCTCGTGTCGGGCTACCAGTTCTGCATCACCATCGGTCTGCTGCTGGCCTCGGTCGTTTGCTACTCCGTCCAGGACCGCACCAACACGGGCGCCTACCGCATCCCCATTGCCATCCAGTTCGCCTGGGCCATCATCCTGGCCATCGGTCTGATGCTGCTGCCCGACTCGCCCCGTTACTTTGTCAAGAAGGGCCGTCTCGAAGACGCTGCGCGCTCGCTGTCCATCCTCCGTGGCCAGCCCCGCGAGTCTGACTACATCCAGATGGAGCTTGCTGAGATTGTCGCCAATGACGAGTACGAGCGCGCCCTGATCCCCTCGACCACCTGGTTCGGCTCGTGGGCCAACTGCTTCAGCGGCTCGCTGTGGACCGGCAGATCCAACCTGCGCCGCACCATTCTCGGCACCTCCCTCCAGATGATGCAGCAGTGGACGGGCATCAACTTCATCTTCTACTACTCCACCCCCTTCCTCAAGTCTACCGGCGCCATCTCCAACACGTTCCTGATCTCGCTCATCTTCAACCTGATCAACGTCGTGTCCACCCCTCTGTCCTTCTGGACCGTTGAGCGCTTCGGTCGCCGCCCCATTCTGGTCCTGGGTGCCCTGTCCATGCTCATCTGCGAGTTCGTCGTCGGCATCATTGGTGTCACTGTCGGCTTCAACAAGACGCACCCCGCGCCCACCGAGGCCGACCCCGACAACACCCTGGCCAACAACGTCTCGGCCGTCAACGCCCAGATTGCCTTTATCTGCATCTACATCTTCTCCTTTGCGTCTACCTGGGGCCCGGCTGCCTGGGTCGTCATTGGCGAGGTCTTCCCCCTGCCCGTCCGCTCGCGCGGTGTCGCCCTGTCGACCGCCTCCAACTGGCTGTGGAACACCATCATCGGCGTCATCACCCCCTACATGGTCGGTGAGGACAAGGGCAACCTCAAGTCGTCCGTCTTCTTCATCTGGGCGGTCTCTGCACGTGTGCCTTTGTCTATTCCTACTTCCTGGTACCCGAGACCAAGGGCCTGACCCTGGAGCAGGTCGACCGGATGATGGAGGAGACCACCCCCCGCACGTCGAGCAAATGGAAGCCGTCCACCACCTTTGCCGGCGACATGGCCGACGGCGGCCTTGTCGGCGTCAAGAACGAGAACATGGCATAAGCCACACGGCTCATTCCATCTGTCTCATAACGTCTCCCTTTTACGCTCACGTTTGTCGTGCTTATACCACTTTGTCACTTAGTAGCCGGGCTTGCTGAGAATAGGATGCATCTTCTCTTCTCAGCCTGGGTCCCGTGCTTTGTTTCCAAGATTTGCTTTGTCTTTTTCGCCGTCCTGAGAAGAGTCGTGGCCTAACCACCTCTGCCTTTGCTTCGAGCCAATTACCATATACCACTTTGTTATCCAACTAAACCGGATTGCCTCTGCTGTGATTTGTGACTCTTACACCGGCCTTCCAGCCACATTGACGGTCCGTTTACGCCAGCATCGCGCGGCAACGTTGCCGCTGTCCTTGCGCTCCCGGACGGTCTCGGCTCACACAGAGCAGACTGTCTCGCAAACACGTAAAATTTAGGCGCATGCCATGTCGTGGCAGTGCAGGTTGTAAACGACATGGGGCGCGTCTCTCAAGCAACGATGGAACAAAGGAGCGACGATAGATGGTCGTTGCACACGCGTGGCTCACTTTTGTCTCACTTTTGGCTCACGTTTGGCTCACTCTTGATAACCTCTGTACGGTGCACAGTCTGACGCTGCCGGACACGTGCATATGCCGAGTATCTTTGTGCGATGAGCCAAGCCTTTTCTGCGACAAACCCTTTTGCGACAAAACGGATTGAAAATGTGCTAGAAACACAAAAGAGGCACAAGACAATCTCGAGTGTGAAGAGGACTGTGTGCTGTTATGAGCGATGTCGCCATGAATCCGGTTGCGACATCCGACGACACACACAACCGTGACGGTTTCTTCTAGTAGACTCTTTTGTGACAACACTACCACGGAAACGTCCTGGTCAATTTATAAGGGCTATGAACAAATCTGTGATATTCTATCCATTTTTAAGAAGGTGAATGAGTTACGTACAAGTAGTATTTCCATACGCTATACAACAAAAAGCAGTATTTATTGGTACATCTCTATTATTCCAACAGCCATCTCAGACAGACTCATAGACTTTCTTGGCCGTTCCCAAAGCACATCGAATTCATCAAGGCCATACAAACGGTACCATATCATTTCAAAGACAAACACACCTTGAATGTCTTCTCTTGATACATCGCCGAGATGTTGAAGATGTTGTTGGTCCACACGTGACCGAGACCACTAGCCACATTTCAGCGCAGCCTTGTTGGCGCCAGTGGCTGTGACAGCGGAACCCAGCGCTTCCCTCGGAGAAGACGAGACCCACTATTCTCCGCTAATCATGTGCCTGCATTCTGCCTTTTGCATTGGCGCAGCCGCTGAGTGCGGCCGCTTGCCGCTGGCTGCAGGCAGGTCCGACTGCCCCTGCTCCTGCCCTCTCACCACACCACAGGAAAGCACATCCAAGCAGATCCAACAGCAACACAGCAACACAGCAACGACAACGACAACAACATAGACGAACAATCGCCGCATTGTTCATGCACGACTCTCCTGCAATTGCCTGCCGATGACGTGACGCCGCAACCAGTCACCCGAGCAGCCGGCGTGCCTTTTTCGTTGTTCCCCCGCCTTTCGGACATTGCCTTGCGGCTATCCGTTCGATTGATCCGACTGCCGCCAATTGATGCGACCGCCCGGCTCTCTGCGCAACCGGTCGACGGACAACACCCTCTCGCTGCCCTATCCTCCCCTCCTGGCCGTTTGGCGTTCTGTTGTCGCAACCGCCAGCGGCCAGTGGCCCAACGCAGGCCGAACTTTGCTTTCGAGCCTCTTGACCTTTCGCGACGGCCTCGTCTCTCCTTCTCTCCTTCTCCTTGGACCTTCTCGCCCTCCTGTCTACGTCGACATGCCCATGGCAACAACGGCCAGCCTCACCTTGCTGTCGATCCGCCTAGCTTCTGGTAGCTACGCCTACGGGGGCTCCACCCTTGTCCATCGACTTCTCCCCCACCCCACACAGCACACAGCATCCGACCTCGCGACACTGCCGCCACTGCCGCTGTCATTGTCATTGTTGCACATTGCTCCTTCGTTTGAGGGTGGACCGACCGACGCAATCCTGTCTGCCGTCCGCCATGGCGGCAACAACGACAAGGCGCCGCCGCCGCCGGCCGTGGCACAAGAGGCCGTCGGGCAAGGCCTCATTGTCGACGTCGACGTCGACGTCAACGCCGACGGCTTCGTCCAACTCCAAGACCACCTCCAGGACTGCAAAGAGTGCTTCCAAGGCTGCCAATGGGCTGCCAATGGGGCTGCCAATGGGGCTGCCAATGGCACTGCTAGAATCAGCCGATCCGATCCGCGGCTGAAGCTGTCGCTGCGCGCCTTCCACCAGGTGGCAAAGAAGCGGCCACGACAGGACGCCTTTCTACACAGCGACATCTTTGCACTGATCGAAGCAGCTGCCGCCGCGCAGCACACGCAAATGCAGTCTCTGCAGTCTCTCCAGGCGCAACAAACGCAGCCCGACACGCTCCCAGAATGCTCCCAGGAGCCACATCTGCCCTCCCTCTCACCCTCCTCATGTCTCTACGACCCGGTCTCGCCATGGGGTGTTCGTGGTATCGCCTACGACCCGGCGCTGCCGCAATGGACGCTGCCAGACGGCGTGGCGGTGGCTGCGGGTGCGCCTCTTGCCTTCCAGTTCTTGGCCGGAGCGACGACACCCGAAGCCAATGGACACAACGGACAGCCACTGCGCGCCGCACAACCAGAGGAGACGCCGAGAGCGGGGCCCGAACAGGAACGGCTCTTTGGCCCGGGTCTGCGGGAAGTCCTGAGCATGATCCCGTCTCGTCCCTCCTTCAACCACCCCAACCAACACCTCTACAACAGCAACAGGTCGTCCTGTCCCGTCACGACCAACAGTCGACCGTGATGGCTACCTGACAGACAAGCGGTTTGTTCTGGCCGACCTCGGCCAGCAGCCAGGCCAGCAGCCAGGCCAGCCCGCACTGCGACAGGCACCAGTACAGGCACAAGCACAGGCACTGTCTGCACTGGTGACGCCGGCCGCACCGGCCACGCCCAACACATCAGACTCGACATCTTCAGCCGCGGCAACGGCAACGGCCGTCACAACCGGCAAGCGGAGGAGAAAGCCGTCCATGAAGGCTCGGTTGTTAAGACCGGCGCCAACGCCCATCACACCCTCGGTCTCCTCACGCTGCTGTCCCATGGAGGTCCCGTCAATCCTCCACATGATCTTGGACCAGACCACCGACCATCTCAAGCCGCAAATGGTCGACTCGTACATTAGCGACGTGCCGCGTCTGTGCCACGACCACAGGAAAAAGTACGATCGGCTCAAGGCGGCGATGAGGGACGGGCATGCGAAGAGCACTGCTAAGGGCCTCGGGTCGACCACGTCCATCCTGCCGCCGTCCTTCCCGTCGTCATATTCGTCGCCACGGCCGCCGTCAGCGCCTCCTAAGAAGAGGCGCAAGTCGTCGAGCCATGTCGCTGCGGTTGTTCCGTCGCCATCCTTGCCACAACAACCCCTCCCGTTCCATCAGCTGCACCTGCGCCTCCCTCCCACCCGCCGTACACACCCGACCCCCACGGTGTCCGCCCTGCCATCAACGCCGCCCGCGACGACCAGTACCGTCTCGCCATGCTCGCCGAGATCCAGCAGCGCTTTTCGGCCAAGGACGGCGTCGACAGCTCCCACGGTGGCGTCACCAACCGCGTCATCCACAGTTTGTTGACGATTGCCCGCCAGCCCAACACCGACCCTTCTCGCGGAAGATTGGACGTGCACGCCCTCACTGGCAAGGAGGCCTGGAGCATGCTGGACAGTGGCTCGCCGCGCGAACCTGTGATTACGACGGCGAGCAAATGTTCCAGTGGCGGCCGCAGCAGCGGCCGATTGCAGAGCTGTTTCGGCGGATGGAGAATCTGGATCGGCGGGTGTCGGTGCAGGTGCCGTCGCGGCACTGCATGGACGACTCCTTTGAGTCGAGGAAGTTGACACAAGTGAGGGACCGATTCTTGGGCCGCCCGAGCGGTGGCGAGGAAAGCAGTAGCGAGGACAACAAAGACGACCCCTGGAACATCCTGGACCTGCGCAGCCCGCTGCCGGCGGCGGTGCTGCCGCGCTTTCTGACCAACGAAAACTGCCAGCTGCTCCCGCGTCTGCGCGACGAGGTGCTCAACCCCAGCCGGGCCGAGCGCGACACGGCCACGCGCGAGCAGTGGAACGAGTGGCGCGACGTGCTCGAGTGGGTCTTGCTCAGTCAGGGCGGCCACAAACACCTCGCCGCACACGGACAGCCACGGCCTGGCCACGTGGATCACGGTCCAGGAGGGTCTGTTTGGGTACGGCTGGCTGTCGCACCCGACGCCCGACGAGCGCGCCGCCTGGATGGCCAACCCGCACGGGTTCCGGGGCGGCAACTGGCGCTACATGGTGCTGGAGCCGGGCCAGACTGTCTTTTTCAACTCGGGCACCGTCCACTTTGTCTTTCGGCTGCGCACCGAGCCCACCCTGGCGCTGGGCGGCCACGTCCTGCAGTGGTCCGGCATCGAGCGCTGGCTCCAGATCGTCGCCGCCCAGATGCAGAACCCGCACATTACCAACGAAGACATGGAGTGGAGCGCGCCAAAGTACGTGCGCGTCGTTGCGCGGCTGGTCGAGGCACGGCGGCAGGGCGGGCGCGTCGACGAGATGGGCGGTGCCGCTGCCGTCGACCGCCTGCTGGGGCTGCTCAGGGACTTTGACGACCGCTTTATCAAAAAGGCCAAACCCAGGACCCCGAAGAAGGGCAAGACCAGGATGCCCAAGACAAAGCCGCCGGTGCCGCAGCGCTAGTCACCGCGGCATTCGTGCCGGCAGCGGTACGGACTGCGGTACGGACTGCGGTCCGGACCATCGGAGTAGCGAGAAGGGCGCTCTCCACTGTACGAGTGATTGTAACTGGTTTTATGCATGGGATCCAAAGCGAAAGGAAGCAGGAAACGGGGCAACGGGGCAACGGGGCGACGGGGCGACGGGGTGACGGGGTGACGGGGTGAACGGAAAGGCGTTTTTTTCTTCTGTTTTCGACAAACTATCGTTTGCCTACTACATTCCTTTCTTGTATCATTTGGGATTCAGGACAGACGGGCGCGCGGGTTTGTTGAACGACGGAGGTGGTGGACCACGACCCACTCCTGTCCTCGGCTTCCACTTTGGTTTATTTTACCTGGATCAGCTGTACGATACACGGGCGAGCAGGGCCGCGTGCATAGGAGCTTGGGCAATGTCCCGTACAGCAAACGACCTGTGCATTATGATATCATGGCATCTTGGTGAATGCAAAGCACTATGTGATCGACACACAGAACAGGACAGTGAATACGGGATACGAGGGCAAGGGGCCCAAGTCGGGGTATATTGGTGGCTCGTCCATGTCTCTGCGTGTGCTGTGCAAGAGGGCCAGCCGTTTGTACGCGCGCAAGTCTAGAAACGGACAATGAAAGAATGGCACAGAAAGGAAGGCTGGCTGAGACGAAAAGCAGGCCCTTTTATTTGACAGCGCCACATCACAGCGGCTTCTGTCCATAGATGACGACGACGGAAGGTACACGTGGATGCGCCGGTCTCGCAGGTCTTGGCGCACCTTGGTCAGAAACACCTCGACCGACTCGACGGACCAGCCCAGCACCTTGCTAAAGACGGTCATGGTGATGCCGTGCGCCACCTCCAGCAGGTTGGTCATTTCCATGGCGCCCAGCAGCTTGTTCTCGCGCCCGCGCGGCCACGGGTTGATGGGGAGCGCGTGCCGGCGCTCGACGATCCCGGTAAAGCCAGCCTGCTCCATCCACCCCCGCAGCTTGAGGGCCGCCAGGGGGTCCCGGCCCATGCGCCGGACACCCGTGTTCATGTGCTCGTTCCACTCTTTGAGGACGGTGCCCTCCAGGGAGCCGTCGACGGACTGGAACAGCATGGGGCCTTCAAACAGCTCGAAATAGCCGCCGGCTGCAGGTGGTCGTAGGCCTTTTGCACGACGGACGGCACGCTCTTGAGAAAGGGGACAATGTACCGCCCGTGGATGTAGTCAAACGTGCCAGCCCCCCCAAACGCCCAGTCGTCTTCCATGTCGTCAATCTCAAAGCGGCAGTTGACCGGCACGTACTCGGGCTGGATGGGGCTGAGGTCGGTGCCCAGGACGTCGGCGGTGGGGTGGCGCTCGGCAAAGTCGATGGCCCAGATGCCGGTGCCGGTGCCAATGTCGAGCACTCGGTGGGCAGCATTCCGTGAGTCTGCCCCGCCCGGGGCGGACGCCGGGGCAGACGCGGGGCGGCAGGCTCTCCACTCTTTGTGGCCGAGGCACCGTCCCGTCCTTGGGTACCGTCTTCGGGGGCGCCCTTGGAGGCGTCCTCGGAGGCGCCTTGGTTTGGCGGCGCCAGCCCCAACTCCCCCCCAAGACATGCTTGGCAATGGCGTGCTGCAGATCCAGCCGTTCTGCTCCTGCTCGTCGTTTGGCAGATAGTACTTGCCCTCCTTGTACTTGTGAAACGTGCGGCCAAACTCCTCGACAAACTCGTAGACACTGGACGTGGCCGACCGTGTCGACGACTGTGTGTCCATGTCGCCGAGCGACGAGTCGTTGTCGTTGTCCCTGCCAGACGGGTCTGTGTCGATTGACAGATTGACCGAGTAGCCGCTCATGCATTGAGAGAGTGGGCAGAGTGGGCAGAGTGAGCCGAGCGGCGGAGTGGACGGAGGCGGTGTCGGCGTCGGACGTGACGGGCGCCGACGATGGCGCCGACGATGACGACGATGGTGCCACCGGTGGCGCGCCGGGCAACGCATCGTGGGACGGTTGGATGCCATTGCAGTCGGTGGGACGTGTGATGGACGCGCGAGAGACGGCGGATGTCACGAGCGTCAATCTGCGATCAAGTCGGACGTGAGACGGGCGGAGGCGATGGGCGTGAATGACGTGACGTGAAAGGAGAGAAGAGAAAAGGATCGCCAACGTGGTGAACTAGGAGAGGAAATCAGAAGAGAGAAAAGAAAGGGAGACAGGGGAAAGAGAAAAGAGGAAGAGGAAGAGATTTGGGGCAGCACGTGGAGAAAGGGGACACTTTGGAGAGAACGACGAAGACGGAAAGAGCAAGAGCCCCCGCAGCCTGCAGCCGAATGCACAACGGACAAAAAGAGAAGGTGCGATATGCAAGGATGCGCAAATAGTACAAATAGTAGAAGAAGGGAAGGAACGAGGGACGAGCGGCTGCGGGACGGGAGCGGGCTCTTCCTGTCTGGGTCTAGTACGAAGAAGGGTCTCTTCTTGTGTCAACGACACTAAAACAAGACGAGTGAGACGACGAAAGTCTACAGAGAAAGGGAAAGAGAAAAGGAGCAAGACACGACATAACGAAAATAGCGCAAAGCTGCATCAGTAGCGCGCGACGGTGTCGTGCTCCGTCCCGGAGATAGCATCCGAGGTGGAAGGGGCATTTGCAGTGGATGTGCTTCACGTTGTACAGCGTACCTTGCGGTATTGTCATGCTGTGTCTAATGTACATGTACAAGGATCCTCGGTGTTGAGGCTCGTCGCTCTTTGCTTCGCCCTCTCGGGGCCGCGTGTCTCTAGGCCGTTGTGTCCATAAAGAATGGGCGCCGCACTCAGCCCGTTGGCTTCGCAGGCGTGGACTGGCCGTCCTTGACCCACCTCTCAATGGCCGCGCGCATGGCCGCTTCGGCATGGGGCGGGTGCGTGCGGCCCTCGGGGCCCATGTGCAGCATCCGGCCCACCAGGAACTGGAGCTTGCCGGCGGGGTACGGCTTCCGCTTGCGGTGGGCCAGCGCAAACTCCTCCAGCGTCGAGGACTGGCCCGCCATGACCTGCTGGCCAGCTCGTCGTACTCGTCCTGGGCAATCTCGTCGAACCAGAGCCCGCGGTCCTCGATGGCGGCCGTCACCGTGACGCCAGGCTCGCTCCGAATGTCACCGCGATAGACAGAGTACAGCAGCTCCTTGGCCACGCTGGCGGTGATGCGGTTCTGGTGGAGGAAGGCCAGGATTTCGGCCAGGCACGCCACGGGATGCGGCGGCAGCGCCCATCGGGCAAGAACTCGAGGGACTTTGCGTCGGCGTCTTCGTCGCCGGTGGCATTCTTGGCCGACGTCAGCCGGCCCAGCTGGTGCAGCACCCAGTTGGCCACAAATGGCCGGACCGCCGTTGTGTTGTGGCGCGTCTCCCCGTCTTCTGCCACAAGCTCGTCCCTGCTCCGCTTCCGTCTTTGTCGACGCCCAGCAGACTCTCCACCGCCTCCACACGTGGTAGTAAAACTGCACCCGCGCGCCGCCGTCCAGCGCCATCAGCGCAGCCGCGTCCGTCGTCGACAGCCCAAAGTTTTGCACCAGGTCGTCCAACTCCTCGTCGGGCGACACGCCCATGGTGTCGAACAGGTAGCGCACCAGATCCTCGCCAATCACCACGGGGCCCAGGTCCGGGTCCGGCATGTACCGGTAGTCCACCTCGCCCTCCTTGCCGCGCAAGCGGTGCGTCTTGCCCTCGTCGCCGCCGACGCAGGCGGTGTCCAGCCCGCGTCTCGCTCACAACCGCGTCGCGCGGCGAAGGGTGGCCCGCCGTCTCGGCCGCTGTAATGGCCGCAATCTGCCGGTTGCGCTCCGCGATGATGGCGTCCTCCACGGCGCGGAAGCTGTTGAGGTTTTTGATTTCAGTCCGCACTCCCAGCCTTGCGTCCTCGCTGAGTCTATTGTCCTCGCTTCGCTCGCTTGGTCTATTGTCCTCGCTTCGCTCGCTGGGTCTTTTGTCCTCGCTGAGTCTATTGTCCTCGCTTCGCTTGGCGGGCTCGGGCACGCGTCTGACCGACACATTCACATCGGCCCGCAGCCCGCCTGCCTCCATCCCCGACGTACACGCATCCACCGCCACCAGCAGCTGTTGTACTTCCGCACAAACGCCGCCGCCGTCGCCGGGCGGTGCATCTGCGGCGCCGTGATAATCTCCACCAGGGGCATGCCCACCCGGTTGAAGTCGATCCAGTGCACGCCGCCGGGCTGCGCCACCGTCTTGGCCGTGTCCTGCTCCATCTGCACCTGGACAATGTCCACCCGCACGTGCTCGCCGTCCTCGGGCGCGATGCCGTCTCGCGCATACAGGTCGACGCATCCATGCTTGGCCAAGGGCTCGTACAGCTGCGTGATCTGGTACCCTGCCGGCTGGTCCCAGTGGAAGTAGTGCTTGCGGTCGAAGCGGCTGACCGGCTGCACCTTGCACCCCAGAGCCAGCGCGCCCGAATGGCCGGGATCAGCGTGGCCGGCTGGAAGATGGGCTGCGCGCCGGGCAGGGCGGCGTCAAAGTAGGCCACGTGCTGGGGCGAGTTGGGCTCAGCGTCGGGGGTGGCCGCCCTGGCGCGGGAGAACAGCTTGTGCTCCGTGTTGAGCTGCGCATGGATCTCGATGCCGACGGTCAGCTCCCAGCCCGCACGGTCTGGGCGCGGGCGGCCGCGTCTTTGCCCTTTTTCGCCGCCTTGCGCGCCTTGGCCTCTTCCTTGAGCTTCTTGCGGGGCGACAGGGGAGGCTGCGCGGAGGGGACGGGTGGCCTGTGTGGAGCTTGTCGGTTCCAGAGGAGGGGGGCTGTCGAGTAGAATCGGGGGCGAAAGGCAAGCCATGGACTGCATTTCGGACACACTCCGCCGTGGAAAAGAGAGTCACGGGCATTGCGGACCCGTAAGAGGCACCGCCCGAGTTGTCGTGCCGGCAGTCCGCCATCGAGCCGTGTGTCGTCGTTGTTGTCGACGTAGTTGTGCGAGTGAACGTCGACCGTTCTTCGGCAAGCTCTTTGGGAGCTCTGCCGGCCAAAATGCTACGACGGTCGTTGACAGACCCACTTATCTTGCTTATGTAACACGGACATCAGACAAGGCGGTTCAACAGCTGTTGATACCATTCAGCAACCCCATCAATGCTCTAGAAAAGGTCGATACAATAACTTAACGCCAATCGAGTGAATGCCTCTTCTCAACATATCCAAGTAAAATGGTCCTTCCAGTCCCCAAACGCCTTCCAGGTTTGTATTTTACAATATCGCTGGTGTGCATAGATGAAACGATATGCCTTTGTCTCTTGTCCTCGCTGCGCCGCCTTCTGTCCTCTGCGCTCGCCTGTCGTTTTTTGCCCTCGGTCGCTAGAAATTCCACAAGCACCATTCCCGCAGCGGCGGCACCTCGGGCATCATGCCCACAGCAAACCGTCCTGTACTCAAAAACGTCTGGTACTGTGCAGGCACGGCACTCCCGGTGTCTGTATAGAGGCTCGGGGCTTGCGCTCCGTGTCTTCGTTGAACGGCGGCGCGCCCTGGGGAAACCAAATCTTGGCGAGCTTGCCATCGCCGGGGCGCTGCACCATGGGCACCTCGACAGCATGGCCGGCGGCGTCCTTTTGGGGTTCGTAGACGACGCGCCGGTTCTGGAACGTGAGCAGGCGCTGACTCGAGGGATCGCGCTGGGCGTAGGCGTCAATGGGCGGGTGCTGTTTGGAGGCATGGGGACCGTAGGCGTTGACAGCAGCAGAGCCGGCGGCGCCGCAGCAGCGGGTGCAGCGGGTGCAGCGGGCGCAGCTTGTGCAGACCCAAAGGGCGACGGGGCCTGGCCTGCCTGCTGGAAACCGGTGGCGCCCGACGGCTGGCCAAAGGGGTTGGCGTTGGCGGCGTTGGTGGCGGCGGCGGCTGTCGGCGCACTGGCCTGGCCAAAGGGGTTGGCCGCGGGCGTTGCCGATGCTGTCGACGGCTGGCCAAATGGATTGGCCGGAGGTGTAGAGGCGGCGGCGGCGGCCGGCGGACCGAATGGATTGGATGGTGCTGTGCCTGTCGCCGTCGCTGGTGCTGCCGGCTTGCCAAAGGGGCTGGCCGATGCTGCTGCACCCGACGCGGCGCCAAACGGATTGGAGGGTGCAGCAGACGCGGCGCCAAAGGGACTGGGTGATGCGCTCGTGGTAGCCGCTCCAAACGGACTCGGCGACGCACCTGTAGCGGCGGCACCAAAGGGGCTCGTTGTAGTAGTAGCAGCGGCAGTGGAACCTGCCGCCGCCGCAGCAAACGGCGACGGACCACCGCCCAGGGCCGACGGTTTGCCAAATGCCGACGCTGCACCACCACCCAGCTGTGAGGGCTGGCCAAAGGCACTGCCTCCGCCGGCCGTCGTCGACGCGGCAAACTTGGAGAAGCCGCCGCCGGCGGCGGGCGCGGCCGCACCAGCGGACGGCGCACCAAAGGCACCCCCGCCTGGCTGGCCGAATGCCGGCGCTGCGGGTTTGCCAAAGGCCGATGTTGTGCCGCCGAGCTGGGACGGCTGGCCAAACGTGCCTCCGCCACCAAGTCCCCCTGCCGGCTGACCAAACGCGGGCGCAGCCGGCTTGCCAAAGGCCGACGTGGTGGCGCCCAATGCCGACGGTTGGCCAAAGGCAGAGGCCGCGGGTGCACCGCCGCCGAGTTGTGACGGCTGCCCAAACCCAGAGCCGCCTGCCGGCTGGCCGAAAGTGGGCTTGGCACCAAACGGCGAGGTTGTCGTGGTCGCTGAGGGTGCACCAAAGGTGCTTGTGGTCGATGGCTGCCCGAACGGGTTGGCCGGCTGTGAGGGTGCGCCAAAGGCGGCGCCGCCGCCACCCCCGAAAGGATTCGACGGCGGCTGCGGCTGGCTCCCTCGCAGCTTGCCCTCGTCAAAGACGCCGGGCGATGGGCTGATGGAGTTTTGGGCACACTGGTCCAGGCGGTTGGGATGCTGCTGCTCGGCCTGCAAGACAAACGTGGCGGCTTCCTGCGGGTTCTTGACGGCGGTTTCGATTTGCTGCTGAATCTGCCGGTACAGGGAGTCCATGTCTTGGATGGCGCCCTGGGGTTGCCGGCGGCCTGCGCCTTGTAGTAGTGCAGCCGCAGCTCTTCAAACGACTGCTCGGTCTGGGCGCCGCCAAAGAGCTGGGCAGGGCGTTGCGCCCTGGCCCGTAGGCGGAAAAGATCCACGAGGGGCGGTCTTCGGTCAGGTCCTTGACAATGTTGGGGGCGGAGACATTGTAGGCGTTTGCCGCAGAGGACGCTGTCGTCGCAGGAGTGGCCGTGTTGTTTGTAAAGGGAGAGGAGCCGCCGGAGCTCTGCTGGCCAAAGGCGCTGAACCGGTTCTGGTTTTGCGACGGGTGTTCGAAGCGGCAGTTGTCTGCAAGGGAGAAGAGAGTTAGTGGCGGTCGAGGACAGAGAGGCGACCACAGGGGGGAGAGAGGCTGAAAGAAGAAACGAGACAAGAAAGGTGAGAGGGAGGAGGAGAGGGAAACGACAGAAGGAGAGGAAAGACGCACCGCCAAAGCGGCAATTGCCCTGGAGCCAGAACTTGCACACCACCATCGTCAAGCGTCGAGCGTCGTGTATCGTTTCGCGGTCTTGCGCAGACTACAGAGAGCGGTGGATGTATCGCGAGAGGTGTCGTCAGTTGTGTTGAAAGAATGGACAGCAATGGGTTGAATTGAATTTGTGGTGGCGACGACAACGAAAGAGCTCGATGCTCTTTCCAGATTCGTTTTTTGGCCGGCAGAAAGAGCACAGACGCGTTGGGACAGAAGTGGGTCCATTCAGGTCAGCTCAGGCGGCAGGTGCGACCGAGCTTAGTGCAGCAGCGCAAAAGCACATGACTCCTGAAGCTGTGGATAGCATCGAGCCTCTTCCGACAACACCACATGGACTACAGCTTCAAACAGGCGCGTCTGATGGTGTTTCCTCTCTTCCGCTTTGCCAAGTTGCTGATCATAAGATACGTCATGTCTGCCGGCTTCGCCGACACTGCTCGTCGGCCACCTCCCACCTCACCCAATGTGGCCCGAATCATCGGCTCCAGCTGCGCCTTGACAGGTCGGATTCCGCCAGGCGCTCCAGTCGTGGTTAAAGAGTCCCCAGGTCTCGTCAGAGTCTGGCTGTCCCGACCGGACATGGTAGCGCTCTGGAACCGCAGGCCTTGGCCTTCGGGCAGCATGGTGTCGGCAGCCCCGGGCCAGCTGGTGCCGGCATAGGTGACGTTGTTGCCAGCGGCGTCGTGGACCCAGCGGCCGGATGTGACGAGAGGGCCTTTGGGCCAGGCGGCGGCGCCGATAGTGCTGGCAAGAGACGCGCATCGTGATGGGGTGATGCCTTTGTATTGACGATGATGAGACCGGTGATGTCGCGGAATCTGACAAAAGCAACGCAGACAAGACGCTCGAGACACTACATTCTACTCTCGAGGACTGCGATTGCGCAGTAGCTACAACGACCAACAGCCAGCAATCACAAACAGTCACAACAGCCGAGTACGTGTACACAGACCTTGGCCCGGCTGAGCCGGCCAAATGTCCGAGGTCCTTTTGCGGTCACTTTGGGTTCTCCTGGGTGATTGGTCGTGCCATCACTGCGCCATAACTGTACATCAACTGACGGGTACTGATACTTGCCTTTCTCTTGCAGACTGATCACAAAGACACAACCGTCCTCAACGGCCATCACATGCGAAAAACCGTTCTATTCATTCTATACGATCAAGGTCGAATGCTCCTAGGCATGGCCGTGGCCGTTGGCCTTGGGCGTCTCTCCACTGTGCAGCCCCGTCCACCAGCGCGACTGGTCGACGGTGAACGTCTGCGAAACGGTATTGTCGCTGCCCGTGCCGACGACGTGCACGGTGTACTCGCCGGCCTCGCTGAGCCAGGCGTCGCGGTTCTCGTCCAGAAGCTGGTGGCCAGCGCCAGCGAGATGGGCGGCAGAGACACGCTCTTGGTCTCGCCCGGCTGGAGGGCGAGCTTGTGGAAGGCCTTGAGCTCGCGCGGCGGCGGCGCACGCTGGAGGTCGAGGGGGTGCCACATAGGCCTGGAGGACCTCGCAGCCTGCGCGGTCGCCGGTGTTGGTGACGGTCAGGGACAGGTGGAGGGACGACGTCTTCACGGCGCCCGCCGCGACATGCACCGCCAAGTCCGTGCTGGCAAAGGACGTGTACGACAGGCCGTGGCCGAAGCGGAAGAGCGCGGCACGCCCGTGGCGTCGTAGTAGCGGTAGCCGACGTAGACGTCCTCGCCATACAGAACGCGGCCGCCTTCCGAGCGGTAGTTGAGGAAGCTGGGGTTCTGCTCGAGGGTTGCCGGGAATGTGAGGGGCAGCTTGGCCGCCGGGTTGACGTCGCCAAAGAGAACGTCGGCAAGGCCGTTGCCGGCCTCGTTGCCGCCGTACCACGCATGCACCAGCGCCTTGGTGGCCGGGCCCACTTCATGGTGACGGGCGTGCCGCTCTGGACGACAACGACGGCGTCGGGGCGGGCGCGCAAGACCCGCTGCACCAGGTCGTCCGACCCCGCGGGCAGGTCCATGTGCGGGCGGTCGAAGCCCTCGCTCTCCCAGTCGCCGTTGAGGCCGACGCAGACCACAACCTGGTCAAAGTCGGCGCTGGCCGCCAGCCGCACGGCCTCGTCGGTGCCCTCGGTGGGGTCGATGCGCTTGGCGCCGCCCAGCCGCAGCCCGCCCGGGCCAAACGAGACGACATTCTTCACCTGGAGGGACGAGGTCGGCGCCGTGCCGTAGTCGACGTGCACCTTGTAGGCCTGGCCCTGGGTCAGCTGGATGGAGCCGCGCTCCTCGACCGTGCCGATGCCGAAGAAGGAGGTGCCTGGCGCTGCTTCGTCTTGTTGTCCACCACCAGCTGGCCGTCGACGTAGAGTAGACCGGTGCCGGCCACGGTCAGGCCAAAGTCGTAGAGGCCGGTCGCGTCGGGCACAAAGATGCCGTCCATGGTCACGTAGTAGGTGTCGCCCTTGACCTGCGGGTGCATGTAGTCATCAAGAAGGCCGAGCTGCTGGTCATGTGCAGCTCGTCGACGGCTGTACGCGCGGGGTTCTGCTCCAGGGACTCGGTGTAGACGCGGAACGTGTAGCCGACCTGGCCGTCGTCGGTCCGGAGGTGCTCGCCCAGCAGGGGCAGTTCCTTGTGGCCGTAGGCGCCCTGCGTGAACGTCACCAGCTCGGGGCCGCCGCCGCGCTGCGGATGCCCTGGAGGGGGTGTGGTGTAGTAGGCCGGCAGCGCTGCCGAGCCGCCGCCGCAGTACGTGGCAATGTTGGCGTTGGGGCCCAGCACGAGCGTCTTCTTGGTCTTGTCCAGGGGCAGCACGCCGTCGTCGTTCTTGAGCAGCACCACCGACTCGGCGGCTGCGCGTCGCAGCAGCGCGCGCGTCGCGGGCGTGTCGCGCGTGGCCTCGGGCGCCATCTCGGAATGCCCGACGGCAGCGTGCGGTCCACCAGCTGCAGCACGCGCCGCACGCGCTCGTCAATGGTAAACTCCTTGACCTTGTTGGAGGTGACGGCGTGGATCAGGGCAGGGCCCGGAAGCCGGACATGCCGGCATCTCCAGGTCCAGGCCGGCGTTGACCGCCTCGCTGACGCTGTACGTGCCGAACCAGTCGCTGACCACGAGGCCGTCGAAGCCCCACTCGCGCCGCACAATGTCGCCCAGCAGCCGCGGGTGCTCGCTGGCGTGCGTGCCGTTGAGCTTGTTGTAGGAGCGTCATCAGACAGCCGGGCGACGCGGCCAGGGCCAGCTGGAAGGGCAGGAGGTAAATCTCCCGCAGCGCGCGCTCCGTCACGACGGCATTGACGGCCACGCGCGCGTGCTCCTGGTCGTTGCACACCAGGTGCTTGGCGTCGCCAGCACCTGGCGCGACTGCACGCCCTCGACGTAGCGCGCCGCCAGCGTGCCCGACAGCACCGGGGTCTTCGCTGAAGGACTCGAAGCCGCGGCCGCCCAGCGGTCCGCGCTGGATGTTGATTGTGGGTCCCAGCAGGACGTGGGCGCCTTTCGAGCGGCACTCGTCGCGAGCAGCCCGCCAGGTCGCTGATGAGCTGCTGGTCAAACGTCGCGCCCAGGGCGGTCTCGCACGCAGCAGGCCGCCGGGACGCCGTTGAAGAAGCGCGTGCCGCGACACCGTTGGGCCCGTCCGACATGCGGATGACGGCACATGGAGCCGGGAATCGCCTTGGTGTGCCAGCCGTCAATGCCGCCAGCAGCGCCACCTTTTCGCCCGCGACAGCTGCGCGAGCACCGCCTCGACGTCAATCTGGGGGGTTTTCATCTTTCACGGCGGGGGGTGTGGTGGAGTGTTGTGGCGAGGGGTGGTTTGAAGATGAGGGTGGTTAAGGAGAAAGGAGAGACGAATAGAGCTCTTATAACGGGTCGAGAAAACAGACGAGACGACGCAACGTCACCCACCGGCTGGCACGGGGAAAGAGAGGCGGTCGCGCGTGCCGCCCGCGGTTTTCCCGATGTTCTGCCGCGGCGACATTCTCCATCTGTCTGAGGAGACGTTCCCAGTCTTATGTGCAATGTACTATGTAGTGTATGGAGTGCGTACACTGTACATGAACGTAATCTGTACTCGGTACGCGCAACGGATTACGTTTTGTACCAAATACGGAGGTTGCGTCTACAGCTGCTTCGTACAGAACAGCTTGCCCATCTTGCAAACGGCAAACCCACTTCGCCGCCCGCCGATCCGTTAGTGCGTCTGCCGAGCATGTTGGAGAAGCAGTGGAGTACGAAGTACTCGTACTCTGCAGTTGCATGGTGAGAAGAAGGTGAGAACGAGGCGGGAACATGGATATTTGTGGGGGATCGTACGTTGCCCGACCGAGCCAAAGAGGTCCAAAGTACAACCGCCAGCAGAATTACTTTGTATGCGGTCGACGGTATGCCAACTGGCTACACTCAATGCCATGTAATGACAACGACGGAGAGTCGGGTCGGAGTATCTCGTCGTAGACGGAGTGCCTGAAAGAGGAAGCCAATCAGCCGTTCCTCACGCTCGCATTGCGGAGTATCGGGTAAATATCGGCCTCGTTAACGCTCAGTACGAGTACTTTGTAGTGCGGTCGGGAACTGGTGGGGCATGCAGTACGAAGTATCGGCCCGCTATTCCGCAGAGGCTAGCTGACCTATTTAAACAGACCCTGTCCGATAGTCCGCGACAACGTATGGAGCAGTGCAGCATGACGATGCGCGCAATTTTAAAGGTCCGAGAAGCTCCAAGAAGCTCCAAGAAGCTCCAAGAATAGAACAGCCACGAGGTCTTGACGAGAGACCACGCGACAGAAAAAAGGCATGAGAGTGTGGAGTGGAAAGTCATGATGCAAATTACGAGCACGGCAAGCAAGTGTAAATACAAAGTATGAGAATGGAATGCCGTCTTGTCTCGACAAGAGCAGATGCAGGAGTATCCAGATCAACACACCCGGCGGTAGTGGCTGGGGCCTGAATATGACGAGATGATCTGTTGACCCTCTCACTGCCAAAAGAGGCGCCAATCCACCTGTAGCGGAAGAGTCCTAGATGCACGCCCCACAAAATGCTGCTCGCGTCCCTTCCATTTTTGGCCACGACACGACTGCGCCCGGGCCGCACTTGCCTGTACATGACGTGCAATGGCAACGATGCTCGTACAATCGGCACAGGCGCAGGCGCACCAAACAACACAACAGGTTGTTTTCTGGGAAACAAGCAAAGGCAAAACGCTCGACATGTCTGTCCAGTTTCTGGTCGGTCTCACCTGACTGGCACGACCGAGATCGCGGTAATGCGCTGGACGGCGATGCACGCCAACTACCTCATGGTGCGTCCACGCTCATCGCTCCTTCCTTGCCGGTGCTTCGACGCTTGTCGTTCCTTCGTTTTCTGTGCTTCTGCGCTCATCGTTCCTTCCTCTTCTACTGTTTCCCCAACAGTTCAGCTTCGCATGAGAGCAAGACTTGTTGATATATGGATTGCGGTTTCCCATCTGGACTCCCCTCGCTTGTTCACGCACTAGCAGAGGCTCGCCTGCCTAACAATGACAAATTTGTCCATCTTCTTTCTTCCTCGCTTTCCTCTTCCCTCTTCCCTCTTCCCTCATCTGTTCCGTTATTCAGTCTTCGTTCTTCTACCTTTTCTTCTGCCCTCTATTCTCGCCACATAACATACTTCCCACCACATTCCACGCAATCCCTCGGCCGCCGGCCAACGAGAACGACAACGACAATCCCCAACTCGTGGCCCTCGACAGAATCGCCGACGCCGCCGAGAAAATGGCCAGCGCTACCGAAGAGCCGACGAAGCAGAAGGAAGACCCCGTGGCAACGCCAGGCGCGCCCGTGGTGATCGGGTTTGCTGCTGGTCGTAGCGGGTGCCGTACTCACTTGGTATCTCACGCGATACCACAGCACCCCAGTCACCGCCCCGGCCCCCGATTCTGTTGACCCGACCCGGCATCAAAGGATAAAGGGGAAAGGAGAGGCGGACACGGGGGTGGCGGGAGCAAACTGCCACGGGGACCGCCTGCATCGGCAGTGACGACGAGGTCGGGGGTCGGCGTCTATTGTGAGGTAAGTGCATTGTGATATCTTTTTGATTCTGTCTGTTTCGGTTTTTTTGTACCCAGGACAATGGACTGGCACCTTCTCGTGGTGTTCTGGATAAGTACTTGCCCATTCGCAAGGAAACTAGAAGCAGTCGCCTCCAGTTTCTGCCTATTTTACCTTTTCTCTGTTTGTTCCTTACTCTTTTTTTGGTGTTGTATGTACGATGACAGAAACTTGAAGCTGGCATCATATCTACAAAATCTCAGCCGTCTGTTGGCCAGCAGTCGTGGCCACAGCTGATGGACTGACAAGCCCAACAACATGACTTTTGGCCAGGACCCACCCTACTGTTACCAGTGAGTGGTCAACAACGACAAGGCTAGCTCGCGATCTACGGCCTTGGGTTTCTCATTGTTTGTTCGTTTTGCACTTCGTCCTCTTTTTTCTTTTGTAACCAGCCACACGGCTCCTGGTCCTGCATATCTCGCATGACTCGACCGCCATGCAAGGCACCCACACCAGCAAGGGTGTGCAAATCGCAGACACAAGCGCACCACATCCGACTCCACACCATGGCAGACGCGCCCGGTCGTGCGCCGCGATCGATTCGAGCGGCACTGACACGGGCCTCGACACGAGCAACTGGCTCTTCGCCAAAGGCATCGCGCATCCCATCATGTGAACCTTGTCGAACGTCCAAGCTGGCCTGCGACCACGGCCGTCCCGTGTGCGCGCGCTGCAGCCGCAAAGGCACAGCAGATCAGTGCGTGTACCGCAAGGACCCGTTCAAGCGGACGGCGAGCAACGGTGGCAACACGACTGCGCGCAGGCGCAGCGTGAGGTCGCCCGCCGTGCAAATATCCCCATCTGGCGATTACGACCGACTGGGGCCACTGCCAGAGCTGGCCAATACGCAGCCACCGCTGCAGCTGACACTCTATCCCAATCCCGGATTCCAGGGATCGTCATCGCTCAACACGATCCTGGACACCGTGGAACACGGCGCAGCAAGCTACGAAGAGAACGAGAGCGAGGATGCAAATGCAAACGGTCAAGACGAGGCCAACGGCACCCACAACGACAACATCGATGCGTCCCATCCCAGACCACGGGCACCAGCGGTCGGGATGCCATGGTCGCCGGCGTCCTCGATGACGGACCATCACCACTCCAGGGCAACATGCTGGTCATGAGCGGGACGGCCATGATTGCGGAGGGTGCGCAGGTCCTCCAGCTTCTCACGCGCTTCTTCACCCAGGGCGTTCTCCAGCATCTCTTTGACGAGTGGATGGCAAGGGTCTCGAGGTGCACGTCGGCTCTCTGCTGGTGCGGCCGTTTCTCGACACTTTTGGCAGCGTCATGGACCGGCCGACCGCTCTTTCCCGCCGTCTCTTCCATGCAACCAAAGTGTCCACCGACATTGACGGTTCGGCGTCTTTAAGCGACTTTGCCGACAAGTACACGGGCCCGAACCTGCGCTGGGAGACCGTGGGCCTGGTCTTGGCACTGGCCGGCAACGCCGTCAGCAAGCTGCGCGCCCCGCATTCTGCGCTCTACGGCACCGAAGCCGAACGACACACCCTGGGCCGCAATCTTCTCCAGGCCAGCAACACCTGCGCCGCCTTTTGCGAGTCTCTGGACATTCTCAACGACGTGCAAATCATCTTTCTGTACGAGAGTTTCCTGCTGCACTCGGTCTACTTTGGCCACCAGAGCTTTCGGGTCTGGGGCCGACTCAACACGGCCATCAACGCCTTGTTTGGGCGCGGCATTCACCAACGGCTGGACCGCGACAAGGACAGCAGCGGCCTGCCCTTCTTTCTGGTCGAGCTTCGCAAGCATGTGTTGCCCTGCTGTACAGCTCCGACATCAACTTTTCCGTCTTTTTGGGCCGGCCGCCGCGCATCAGCAAGCGCCACTGTGTTATCCATATGCCACTGGATGTTGACCCGGACGCCTACACGTTGCCACCGGCGGACCTGAATCGGCAGCTCGCACAGCTCAACGACCGCGGCTGGAACACACTCGGCCAGATCCGCACACACGCGGTCATCCGGTGGTCCATGATCACATCGCAGATCCGGGAAGAAGCACTGGAAGCGATCATCGGCCCCGAGATTCCGGACCGTGATCAGCAAAGGCACGCGCTCACATCTCTCCGCACAAAAATTACAGATGCCTGGCGGAGCTGCCGTCGTACCTGGCCGTGCCCCCAAGGACGTCTGGCGGGCGCGTCGGCCGGGACAGCAGACGGACACCCTCTACCTCGTTCGGCTCTACTACCTGCAGACTCTCTTCCTCATCGAGTGGACGGCCTCCGTCCACGGCACATCCAACCTGGATGCCCTCTTTGTCGTGGCCAGTGACTTGCTGGCCTGGGTCAACGAGGCCATTATCATGCGAGAGCGGCTGAACCGGCTGGGCCTCAACACCCTAGCTTGGCGGTGTCGGCGTTTGGCCTGCCGGCAGCGGGCGCGCTGGCCAAATGTTTACTGGCGGGCAGCTCGTCTAGCAGCTCGTCTGGCACATCGACCGCCACCTTTACCAAGGCCATCCGCGACCTGTCCGTTTTAATCGCCCACATGGACTATCTCTACGACTCCAGCGATGGCAACGACAAGCTGTTTAGCCGGGCCAAGGGCATTCTCATTCGCGTGCTGGAGTCGACACTGTCGCCGAGGCGGCGACGCCCGGCCCAACGGCGACAGCAGCCCCAACGGCCACGCGAATGGAAGACATCTCGCCGAGCATGCCCATCATGACACCGCCCCAGACCCACGGCCACAATGGCGGCGGCGGCGACACGCTTGACCAGTGGGAATTTCGGCCGGAGCTGTGGATTGGTTTGCCTGGGCCCAATTCGACGGAAGTCAACCATTTCGACTTTATGAGCGACTCTACCCACTTTTGGACGCATAGGTGGATTCATCGGCTCGGACAATCAACCCATTGAAGTCAATGCAAACGTACCATTCATTCAGGACAGATCGTAGCTCGCAAGGCCATGTGCCCGTGCGTGTGTAGCGTGTGTGGAGAGTCATGTCAAATGATAACGTCGGAGTAAGGACTCGACTTATCAGAAGGTTATGTGGGTTTCGGTGCCGGAGAGAGTATCGGAGAGAGAGTGTCGGAGAAAGCGCTTTCGACTTTTAGCGCAGTCTCCACGAAGACGAAATGGACAGAGCACATGGGCAGGTGTTAGTCCGAAGTGCCATTCTCCTCCAGCTGCAGTTGTCTCGAGTCCCTGGAGGTAAAAGCGGCATATCTGCAGGACCGACGACGCGTTGTGCGGCCATCTTTCACGTTGTGAAATATAGCGCCTTGCTTGCAACATCGTTGACATAGCCACGGCAGCCACGGTAGAAGCATTCCACATTCAAACAACGTCACAACGGCCCCGTTTTCAAAGAACCTCGACACACCACATCGTTTTGAATGCCGTCCCTCACATCGACCATGACGTCCGACCTGGCCGAGTCGCTCGGCGACCTGCAGACCGAGCAACGGAACGCAAAGACATCGCAGATTGATACTGTCTCGACCTTGGAGCTGTGTCGTACGTGAAACACGGGATCGCCGTGAAGATACATAGGCCTTTTGCTTGCATGCTGACCACACCGCCAGACATAATCAACGACCAAGACCAGGGCGTGGCCAGCGCTGTGAAACTCTGCCTCCCCGAGGTTGCCCAGGCCATTGACCTGGTCGTGCCGCGCATTGCGGCCGGCGGCCGTCTCGTTACATTGGTGCCGGCACCAGTGGACGACTCGGTGTCCTGGATGCTTCGGAGATTCCACCCACATTCTCGGCGCCGCCGTGGCAATTTGTTGGCCTGATTGCCGGTGGCGACCGGGCCCTGCGGACGGCTGTCGAGGGCGCCGAAGATTCGGAGTCATTGGCCAAAGACGAGATGGCGGCGGCGCTTGACCCGCCGCTGGGACAAAGGACGTGGTCCTTGGCATCGCGTCGTCGGGACGGACGCCGTACGTTCTGGGCGGCCTGCGGCATGCCAAGGCCGTCGGCGCCGCCACCATCGGCCTGGCCTGCGTGCAGCCCAGCCGGATGCGGGAACCGGGCATGTGCAATGTGCTCATCGAGTGCGTCACGGGCCCCGAGGTGGTGACGGGCAGCACGCGTCTCAAGGCGGGCACGGCCACCAAGATGATCCTCAACATGATCTCGACGGGCGCGCAGGTCCGGAACGGAAAGACGTTTGGCAATCTGGTACGTCACGACGCACACAACCGATAACAACATGGATTGATGGACGTTCCGCTGACGTGTGTAGATGATTGACCTGCAAATGTCCAACGAGAAGCTGCGGGACCGGGCACGGCGTGTGTTGCGGACTGTTGTGGCGCCGACGGGAACACAAACGGCAACACAAACGGTGACGCGAGTGGCAACACAAATGGACACGGCTCATCATTGCCAGTACATAGCATCGACGACGCCGCGGTGGATGAGTTGTTGGCCGGCTGTGACGGAAGTGTCAAGCTGAGCATCCTAGTGGCCAAGTCCGGGCTCTCACCAGGTCAAGCTCGGGTGGTCCTACAGAAGAGTGGCGGCATGCTGAGCAAGGCGCTGCGGAGCATCGACCAGCAAAGGATTTGATTTGGTTGCATGACAGACTAGACACCATACGTCGGACGGGCGCTGGAAGAATACAACACCGTGCCGTGACACGGCGTTTGCTGCGGAGTATAGGATTGGTTATTCGTCTTGCTTGCTGCTGATAGCCAACATGCCCACATGCTTACGTGCCTTCTAATCGACAGCCAGCCAGAAACTTTGCGCCTTCCAGAGCTGGTGACTGCACCTGTGCCCTCCAGCGAAAGTCCAGTTTCCTCTCCTTGAGCTGGTCTCCAACCATCCCATTGTACAGTGGGTGGTTCAACAGTCCACCGGCCATGATGAGTGCCGTTTGGGCGGGATCCAGCTTCTTGATCTCGACCAGCGCAGATACCAGGTCCGCAAGACTGGCGGCCCCCTTTTCGAGGATGCATCTTGCTCGGTCGTCTCTGTCCGCGAGAAACAAGACCAGCCGTGCAGCATGGGCAATCGTTTTTGTCGGCGACGGAGACGGAGACGGAGACGGAGACGCGGCTGGATTCGACGATGCTGCCGACGGCGCTGTCAATGTCAAAATGCTGGACAGGAGATCTCGCGGGTGGAAGACCGTGGTGCTCCCTGCTCGTTGTCTCTCCTCTCGGAAGGCGTCAAATACGGCCTTGCTCAACATGGGCATCTCCGTTTCACCGTGGCCAGGCCCCTGTCCGACGACTGCAGCGCGTCACTTGTTCGCAGTGCGACTCGCAGAGCGTCCCGCCCAATGGCAAAGCCCGACCCGTCGTCACCGAGAAGTGGACCCCAGCCACCAACGCGACCGGTCCGGTCAGGACATTGTCATGTCCGTGCTCCTGCTTGCTGTCGCCGGCCATTCCATAGCTCATGGCGACCGAGCCTGTGCCGGCAACGAGGACAATCGCCGACGTTGCCTCCCATTGCGCCGCGTTCACCGCCAAAAGGTCAATGTCGGCTGTGACGCGCAACCGCGGGCCCAAGGACAGCCCGAGAAGCGTCTCCAGAGCCTGATTGATGGCCGGTGCCAGTGTTGGTCGATCGTAGCCGGCGATGCCCTACCCAAGCCGAGGCGATGGAGACGTTTCTGAAGCTGTCAATATGCCCAACATGCTCAACATGCCCAAGATGCTGTGATGTCGATGCAGAGTCTTGTGTCAATGCCGAGCAGATGGCACTCCGTATCACCTGGATGGTTGCCGCCAGACCAATGGTTGACGGGTTGCAAGAACCGGCCTCGCCGGTGAGAGTTGTACCGTCCGAACGGATCAAGACGGCCGTGCATTTCGAGCCGCCGCCGTCGACGCAAAGAAAGTAGTGGCGTTGTGACGCGGCTGTGCTTGCTGTTGCTGCCATGCTCGCTGTGTTTCTGTTTGGACCATGGGTAAGACTCGGATGCATTGAGACCAACAAAGAATGACACGATAACAGCTGGCCGTGTCCTTGGATCAAGTTGCCGTATGGACGGCTTGATGCGGGATGCGGACCTCTGTTATCGTCGTCGTCTGGGCAGTGCTAGCTAGGCGATGTTCGCGGTGGTCACAGGTGGGCCTTCTTATTGCTGGCTGCATGCGGTAGACGGATTCAGCTTCGCCTTCGGCCGCAGGAACCCGTCGAGCTTTTGGTTGGTGCTTTGATGGGTGGCTGCCAAAGCCGCACTAATCGTCGGAGAGAGTGTCGGAGTACGTCGACAGGCCCGCTCCGAGACCGCTCCGAAGCGCTATCAAGAAGTCTTCGAGTATAGTGCGGAGAGACGAGACAGGAAAGTTTGATAACGGCGGAGAGAGTGGCAAACCACAGGCCTTTTCCCATGTTTTGTTTCGACGTCTCCTTTGACTCGGTATCAGTTGAGCGTGTACCAGTCGGAGATTGACAGATATATAATATGTCAACGGTCAAGTCAACGGTGATCGGCCTTTGACCAGTCCACTCCTTCCACAGGTCTTGAGTGTTTGATCCTTTTCCTTTCCACAACGACACACTGCAACGCCTGCAACGCCTGCAACACCTGCACTATGGACGATAAGAACGGCACCGTCCCGGCTACGGCCGTCACCCCGACCACGAGCACACTGACCTCGGGAACGACAACGATGACTGGAACCCGCACGCGTCACAGCTGGTCCGCCTCTACGCGCATCCGTGGACCCAGATCATCCTCGTCAGCTTCATCTTCTTCTGCCTGCCGGGTGTACGTCTTCCCATCGCCACCCCCTTCGCCCATTTTACTTTGCTCCTACGAGTACTGACCCTCACAGATGTACAACGCTTTGAGCGGCCTGGGTGGCTCTGGCCAGATTGATTCCACCGTTGCTGCCAACGCCACTGTGGCCCTGCTTGCCGCCACGGCGGGCACCGCCCTGTTTATTGTCGGCCCGTCTTCTCGTATGTCGGCCACGCCTGTGCTTCATGATTGGCGGCTGGACCTACGCGCTGTACAGCGGCTCTCTTCTGGCCTACAACCACCACAAGAACGGCGCGTTTGTCGTTGCCTCGGGCGCCCTTTTGGGTGTCGGCGCATCCTTCATCTGGATCGTCCAGGGCGCCATCATGACGACGTACGTGCCCGAGAGCCAGAAGGGACGGTCCATTGCCGTTTTCTGGATCATCTTCAACCTCGGCGGCGGCGTTGGGGCCCTCGCCTCGTTTGGCCTCACTTCCACTCCAAGAGCGGCACCGTCACCGACTCGACCTACATCGCCTGATGGTCATCATGCTCGTTGGCTGGCTGCTCGCGTCTTCATCTGCAACCCGCACCGCATCCGCCTGGCCCAGCTGCATGCGGCCACGGAGACCGAGCGCCACACCGTGAAGGGCACCCTCGCGGTGGCCGTCAAGACCATGCTGACCTGGCGCGTCGCTGCCATGCTCCCGCTCTTCTTCTGCGCCAACGTCTTCTACTCGTACCAGCAGAACAATGTCAACGGCTACACCTTCAACATCCGCTCGCGGTCGCTCAACTCGGCCCTCTACTGGATGGCCCAGATGGTCGGTGGTCTGGTCATGGGCTGGATTCTGGACATGCCGGGCCTCCTGCTGTCCCGCTCGACCCGCGCCCGCATCGGCTGGGCCGTCTTGTTCGTCACGGGCATGGCCATCTGGGGCGGCGGTCTGGCCTTCCAGCGCTGGGCCGAGAAGCGTCTCGCCGCGGGCCACAAGCAGGACATTGACTACACCGAGGGCAAGCTGGCCACCGGCCCCATCTTCCTGTACATCTTTTATGGCGGCTACGACGCCCTCTGGCAGAGCTTTTGCTACTGGCTGATTGGCACCGAGTCCAACTCGGCCGGCCGTGCGGCTGTGCTCGTCGGCGCCTACAAGACCTTCCAGTCCACGGGCGGCGCCATGGCCTGGCGCGTCAACGCCCTGCACAAGTCGGGCATGACGCAGTTCATCATGGACTGGTCGCTGTGCATGGGCAGTCTGGTCATTGTGCTGCCGACGGTGTGGACCGTGACGGCGCACACGGCTTTGGAGCAAGAGGCCGGCTTCCTGCCCAGCGATACCAAGGAGGCCGTGGCTGCGGATGCCCATGACGATAAGTAGGGAAAAGTAAGCATATGGGGTGGAAGGGTGGAAGGTGCTAGGAGGACCAGCAGGGTCTGTTGCCGAAAGGCTCATATACCGCGCGATGCAATAGACTACGAATTGTATTAAGAACAACCCGACTTGCTTGTTCATGTCACAAAAGTGAGAATGTCGACATTTCTTCTTCGTCGGCTCTATATTTGCACTCGGTGCGTATGCTCATATTGTCTTCCTAGTTCCCCACTCAACTCACTCTTTCGAGCGCTGGGAAGGACATCTGCGCCGTGGAAGTCAGGAATGCCCGGTCTGTAGATGTCGGTGATTCCGACGTGTGCGGAGAGGGTCGACCGACGTCTGCATCGTACTGAGCATGCCTGTTTCTTGGCCGCGGCCCGCCATATCTTGGCTGTGCGCTAAGAAGCTCATGTGGGGAGATTTGTACCAGCGTTGAGGCCGGATCCAACCTCTAACTCGAGCCAACTACGACTCCTGCTCGCTGTTGTGGTGAAGGATAGCGGTCGGCGCTGACGACAGCTTCTACGAGTACCTGCTCAAGATGTCCATTTACGCTTTACGACCCCGTGCGCTTTGCCCACTACAAGGACCGCTGGGTCCTGGCCGTCGAGTCGTCCATGACGCACCTGGCGTCGCACCCGCGGGGCCGCCCCGACCTGACCTTCTTCGCCATGTTCTCGGGCACCGCCCCCGGCTTCGTCTCCCAGCACCTAGCCTGCTTCGACGCCGGCAACGTCATCCTGGGCGGCCTGGTGCGGCACGAGCCCCGCTACGTCGCCTACGCTCTCGAGCTGGCCGCGTCATGCCACGCCACGTACACCGCGACGGTCACGCACATTGGCCCCGAGGCCTTGTCGTGGCAGGACGATGGGCGGTTGTGAATTGAAAACATGTACAGGAAACTATGCAGAGATCTATCTTACAACGACGGCCTCCAACATGTCCGTCTTCGTCCGTCTTCGCTAGTCCCTCAGGCTGTCCGCCATGGGCGATGTCTGCAGCAGCGTCTCCACGACCGCCAACATGTCCCGCACGTCCGACGACTCGTCCTGCCACAGCTGCAAGCATGTCTGCGACATCGGCCACCCGGCCGTCCCACGACGCAGGCAGGCAGCCCTGTGCCGCCAGGGACGGAGACCGAGCAACCGCCAGCAGAACAAGGGCCACTCCGCGTGCTCGACCGCAGCATCAGCCATGTCCCGTGGTGCCGGTGCCGGAACCCTGTGCGGCTCTGCGAGGGATCGGTCGACACACAGCTGCAGGCCTTTGCGGAGGAACGAGGCGATGTGCTGCCGCGCGACGTGCAGGCGCCGTCTTGGCCGCCCCGCCCGTGCCGGCCCACAAAGGGCCAGTAATATTCCTTCTCGAGCAGGTGGCCGTTGAGGACAAAGCGGAAGGTTTTCGTTTTGTTGCGGGGTTTCTTCGCTCCAACGGCGCGCCGCCGCCGCGCCGCCTACCTCCGTCTCCGCCTCCACTCCACCTCCACCTCCGCCCCGCCCGCGCCCCCGCCCGCGCCCCGCCCGCGCCCCTCCTCTCCCAGCTCAAGAGGGGGCGGCAGCGACCCGAGCCAGGCGTGGATCTGTTCTTCCAAAGTCCAGAATGTACTCCATATTGCTCTCCGCGCGCGGCCTGTGTGTCTGATCGGTAGAGTGGCTGAGGATGCGGTTCTTGAGACGCGTCAGCGCAATCTCCGCCAGGTAAAAGTACCACGCCGTCTCGTCGCGGGCCTTGAGCGCGTCGGCGGCGACGGGAAAAAGGCTCGGGTACGTCAGGTCCCAGACGTCCTTTTGTGACGGGTTGAGCTCCAGCCGCAGCTCCAGCTCCGACTTGTAGCAGGCCCAGTAGAATGCGCCGCTTGGGGTTGCTGCCGTCTTCACCAGCGCCAGCACCAGCACCAGCACCAGCGCCGCCTCCTGATGCTTCCGTCGCCGGCGACGTGACGGGGAGGCGGACTCCTCGGGCAAGAAGCCCTGGCAGCAGGCCAGCGCCTGCACAAACATCTTCCACGCCTCGACCGGCCGCAGCGTCGTCATCAGGTACACCCCCGCCAGAAAGAAGCCACTGCGCATCAATCACTGCCGCTGCGGCACAGCAGCATGCCCATGCGCTTCTGGGCGGCCAAAAAGTACGCCTCGGCCTCGTGGAAGCCGGCCGACTGCCGGAAGCCGAGGGCAGCGCCACCTCGCCGGCGTAGTCGCGCCAAACATTGTGCATACCGTGCCGAGGGCGTAGATCAACAGCGTCAGACACGACACGGCATCCCAGCCAATGCCTGGAACGAATCATCTTGACATAGTCCTGGACCGTCTGCCTCTTCCAGGATCGGGCCTTGAAGACGGTGCACATTGTCAAAGAAGCTGCGCAGGACGGCGTCGGCGGCCGGCAGGTTCGAGGTCGATTCTCCAGTTGCCGCCCGCCCCGTGCATGTCTTGCGGATCCTCCTTCCGTGGCGAGGGGAACATGCGCGTCGTGAAAGCCCTCGTCCTTGAGCGGCGACCACTGCAGGACGGCCCGTCGAATGCTGACCCGCGGGCGCTTCTCGCGTGACCACACGTCGACGGCGTAGCCGAGGTCGCTTTGTGCTTGGGAGAGGGGGAAGGTGGGGCTGCCGGCGTCGACGCGGTCGGGCCCGCGCGAGGCGTGGCCGTTGCTGCTAGTGGCCGTTCGCGGCGATGGGGCCGTTAGCCGTGTGCTAGGGCGCCGAGACAGTCGGCCGGCCTGCTGGCGCCGTCCCCTCCGTCGGCCTCTCTCTGAAATCAGACCCGCTCCAGGTCGTCCAGCCAGGCTTCGGAAAGATGGTCAGTACTGGGCCGGGGGTCAAAGTGTCGGTGGTCTGCCTCCGGTACGAACAGTCGGCGCCCAGGCGGACACCGCCGCCACAGCCGGCCGGGCATTGTCGCACTTTGTTGGCCGAACCGGCATGTCAGGCACGCTTGGTGGCCGCTTGCGCGGTATGTCGCGGCGGCTCTGGGCAGCTTCCGCTTGGTGGTCGTCGTGGACGCTCTTGAGTCGTGCTCGCAGGAGGCTCGTCGGGCATGCCGACGGGCTGGGTGAGCGAGGACATGTGCGGGGCGCGCATGCCGAGGAGCGAGGAGAGGAGAGAGGAGGAAGAGAGGAAGCAGAGAGCAGGCTTGTAGACGCCGCAGGCACAACGGAATAGGGCGTCAGGACGGAGTCGGCGACAGCGCGGCGCATATCCGTGCGAGGCGTGGCCAACTTTGTAGTAGACGGGGCTGGTCGTGACGTGTGTGTGTGTGTTGTGGGAGTGGGAAGGTTGCTGGTGGGATTGTGGATGCGGATGATGCTGGTGGGATTGTGGATGCGGATGATGCTGCTGGTGCTGGCCTCCAAAGTGGCTGATATGGGCGAGTCCGTGTCCTTGTGCATTTGTCTGTGCATTTGCCTGTCCTTGTCCGTGAGCATCCACGAGCCGGGACTCGTGTACGACGACTGGTCGGTGGAGAGCGGGACACGAAGACGGACAACAGACCAACAGAGACAACAAAGACAACAGGGACCGACACTCCGCAGGCGCAGGTTGAGGCAGAACAGTCCGCCGCGAGCGGTCGTGTGGCTGCGATGATGCAAATGTTAGGAGAGGAGCCACAAAAGGGGGAAATGTCGCGATGCCGCGGAAGATAGGACGAGGCAGGGAGCAGCGACGATATGGGAAGCTGGGAAGGCGCGACACAGACACGAGGACGAGAACCGGGGCAGACACGGCAGGCACGACAAACAAAGTATGGGGATGCTGGGGAAGGAGCGAAGTGAGCAAGGAGCATGTGGAGGGCGCCTACCTCGTGGGCGACACCAGACCAAACAGGAAGGTGCGGAGTACCGGGCGAACCAGAGCGGGTCCTTCCAGCTAAAGGCCGTTGGCTATGCTCGATTGGCGGGCTGTGATTGGCTGCTGTGCTCAGCTGGCTCCACTCGGCGTGTTAGTCTTTTTGGTCCCCAGCTCTCCACACGGAATCCTGCGTGAAGCGTGAGTTCAGAGTGAGTTGAGAGCATGGAGCTTGCCGTCTCCTTTCTGCAGACAGAGAGTCGGCAGTCTCGAGGGGTTGTGCGTTCTTTATTTCGTGTCTGCAAGGTTGTCCTGGTCCTGGTTGGGTGTCTTTGGGCCAAGTTCGGCTCGTTGGCGTTCTTTCGGCTCTTCGTTTCCGTCGCGTTCTCTCCCTTTTTCCCTTTTTCTCTTTTTCTCCCTCTCTCCTTTTCTCTTTTTCTCTTTCCATTCGCACTTCACTAGGTCTTGTTCCCTGTTCTGTTGATCTCCCCTTTCCAGCAGCTGCAAATATGGGGTCCAGCCACTCGGCCTGCCGATCCTCTAAACGTCCTGGCCATGGTGCCCCTCTTGTTTGGCCCGCGTGCAGAGTATGACTGGGCATGGTCGAACGACGGCCTCTGCCCGCTCACAGTAGGGCCACAGTCGGGTGGCCGATCGGGTGGCAGATCGGGTGGCAGATCGGGAGGCAGAGGTGGCAGTTCAGGTGTTTCCCGGATCTCCGACTCTTGCGCCTCGTGCTCGTGCTCGTGCTCGTGCTCGTGCTTCGTGCTTTGTGCTTGTGCTCGAACTTCGACTGCCCAGTCTGGTCCCGTCCTTCCCCAGCTTTCGCTTCCTTTCCATCTGCCGAAGCTATTTAGACGTTCCGTGCTTGATCTGCTTCTTTCTGGCTTGTATCTGCTTTCTTTTTCCTTGTTCTTGCCCACCACCTCGTTGCCCCGTCTCCATTTTCTCTTTCTGCATCTGTTCTCCATTTCTCGTCCACCCCACCTCCATCTCTCACGGCTTCTCCTCACGTACTCCTCACTCTCTCATCTCTCGCTCTCTCGCTCTCCTACTCGTAGTTTCGTCCCCTGGGGTCGACAGCCGAAAGCGGAGAGCAAAAAGGTCGGAGCAGCTCAAGACAGCCTCGTGCAACTCCCAGTCTGCTGGGTCTCTCCCCAATGCAACGCGGAATCTCGGCTCGCGGCCGGGAGAACTCATTCCGTCTGTTATTCTGTACCTTGTACGAAGTACTGGCCATACGACCATTTCTTATTTCCTTGATCCCTTATTCCCTTTCTCCACAACCCCATAGTCTCCATCTGCAGCGTTTTGACTTTTACCTTTTGTCTTTAGCTGTGCCTCTCCTCTCCACTTTCCGTCTTCCGGCTCGCTTGTCTGGGTGCGACATCGCGGCCAACAACCTCGGACGATCAGTCGACCAAGCACGACAGACACACAGACACACCAACACCAGTCCATCAGACCACCAGACCACAAGACCACCAGACCCGACAGTATTGACTCTAGCGGATCACGATCCTTGTCTTTTTGTCTCTCTCGTCACTTTTGTCACCTTTGTCGCTCTCCTCTCACTCTCTGTCGCTCTCCCCAACCGGCCTTACAGCGTGCCATTAGAGACATATATATCGGCCATGTGGCTGGCATGTTGATCCGGACTTGATGATCCCTTTATTCTCCATCACCACCGGTCCTCGCACCCCGAGGGATAACAGACAGACACAGCATTGTCGATCGCCATTGTCTCTCCTGTCGTTATATTTTGCTCCCTCCCATAATCCATTTTCTACTGCCCATCACCTCATTACCTCACCACCTCATCACGCATCACGCATCACGCATTACGCATCACTCATCACGCCTCCCCTTCTTCACTCCCGCCATGGACGAAAAGCAGGTCGCCTCGGCCGCCCACGCCGACTTTGAGAGCCCGCAGGATGTCTCGCCGACGGCCCATCTGCCCGCCAACCAGGCCGAGTGGGACATCCGCCAGGTCCTGCCGCAGGACGCGCCGCCCTGGTACAAGCAGCGCCACCTGGTGCTGCTCAACCTGCTCATCGTGATCCCCTACTTCTCGTCCACCACCAACGGCTACGACGGCTCCATGCTCAACGGCCTGCAGTCCATGGACCAGTGGCAGGACTTCTTCGGCCACCCCACGGGCTCGCGCCTGGGCTCGCTGTCCAACGGCGTCGTCTTTGGCCAGATCCTGGCCTTTCCCATTGCCCCTGGCTCTGCGACCACACCGGCCGCCGCTTCCCATCTTCCTCGGCTCGCTCTTGCTGGTGATCGGCGCCGTCCTGCAGTGTGCGACGCAAACTACGGCATGTTCCTGGCGTCGCGCATGATCATCGGCTTCGGCGGCCTGATGGCCGTCGAGGCGTCGCCCATGTTTATTGCCGAGCTCGCCTTCCCCACGCACCGCGCCGTCCTCACGGGCTACTACAACAACCTGTGGTACCTGGGCTCGCTCATCGCCGCCTGGATCACGTACGGCACGTACTTTATGGGCCCCGGCGAGTCGTGGGCCTGGCGCATCCCGTCGCTGCTCCAGGGCTTCTTCCTCTGCTCCAGGTCGTCTTGGTCTACCTCATGCCCGAGTCGCCGCGCTACCTGGTGCAAAAGGACAGGCACGAGGAGGCCCGCAGGGTGCTGGTCAAGTACCACGCCGGCGGCGACGCGCACTCGCCGCTCGTCGACTTTGAGATGAAGGAGATTATCGCCCACATTGAGACGGCCAAGACCTCCAGCACCACCAACTACCGCGAGTTCCTCAACGGCAAGGGCAACCGCCACGCCTGTTCATCATCATCCTCGTCCCCTGCATGATGCAGCTGTCCGGCAACGGCTGACCAGCTACTACCTGCACCTCATTCTCGACTCCATCGGCCTGACCTCGGCGCCCCAGCAGCTGCGCATCAACGGCGGCCTCAGCGTCTTCAACTTTGTCATTAGCATCATCCTGGCCTCCTTCATCGACCTCTTGGGCCGCCGCCGGCTGTTCCTCTACTCGACCGCCGGCATGCTCGTCACCTACATTGTCTGGACCATCCTGTCGGCCATCAACCAGCAGCAGAACTTTGTCAACGCCAGCCTGGGCACCGGCGTCGTCGCCATGATCTTCCTGTACAACGCCGCCTACAACGCCGGCCTCAACGGCGTGCCCTGGGTTTACGTCACAGAGGTCCTGCCCACCCACCTGCGCGCCAAGGGCACCAACATTATGCAGATTGCCGGCACCTGCTGCCTCATCTTCAACGGCTACGCCAACCCGTCGCCATGGAGGCCATTACCTGGAAGTACTATATTGTCTACATTGTCATCATCGCCATTGAGATTGTCATCGTCTGGTTCACCTTCCCCGAGACCAAGGGCAAGACGCTCGAGGAGATTGCCGTCATCTTTGACGGCGAGGCCGCCTTTGGTGGCCACGCGACCGGCGCCAAGGCCCAGATGGTCGAGGACGGCCGTGTCTAAGGCGCGGGCCGCCTTGTTCTTGTTTCCTTGCTCCGCGCTTCTGCTTCGCCCTCTCCGGATGGCGCGCCTCATCCTCCTCTGGCCATGGCTGCCACACAGCGTACACCAGCTTTGCCTTGCACCCGACTGCCTGCTCTCTTAGCCTCCATCGTTTTTATACTCTTGTATCATATTTGCATTGCGTTTGGCTGTTTTATCCATGGGTTGGCCCTTGTTTCCTTATTTCCATCTTTATCCAGTGTTGCTCCCATGTCCTCGTAACGTCCATTGCCTCCCGTACAGGTCCCTCTACCCGCCCGTCTCGCCAGACCATCCACCACGTGTCCTACGCACGAGGCTTAAAGTCCACCATCACACCCTGCTTCACACTCGTAAACGTGTCCCGCATCTGCAGCTCGCCCGGCCGGTCACGCCCCCATTCGGCACCCACACGGCCCTCGCCCGGATCCACCACACCCTGCGCCCGCCGCACATCGTACATGAACAGCGCCCGTGCCAGCGTCGTCATCATCTCCGTGTACGCCAGGCCCTTGCCGATGCAGCCGCGCGGGCCGATGCTGAACGGGCAAAACGCCGACTGCGCGCAGTGCACATCGTCCTCGCTGACGATGCCGCCACCGGGCAGGGTGCTGCCGGCAATCCACCGCTCGGGGTGTACGCCCACGGCTGCGGGTAGTAGGCGGCGTTGTGGTGGATTGTGTAGTGCGGCGTGCCCACGACCGTGCCCGCAGGGATCTGGTGGCCGTCGATCTGCATGCCGCCGGTCAACACCTCGCGGGGCAGCAGGCCGCCGACGGCCGGAGACAGGCGCATGGCCTCGTCAATGCAGGCGCGGAGGTAGGTGCACCTGTCAAGGACGCACCGTGCTGGATCTCCTCGACGTCTGCAAACGTAGAGCGGACCTCGCGGGTGGCCTTGGCCAGGGCGTCGCGGTGGCGCACGAGATAGAAGAATGTGGCGGCCATGCCGTGGACGTCGTGTCGGAGCCGGCGATGATCAAGAGGTTGGACTCGCCCCAGAGCTCCGGCTTGCTGAACCCCTCGCCCGTTTCCGGTCGCGGGCCTTGAGAAGGTAGTAAAAGAAGTCGCGGCGGTCCGTGTCGTCGCCCAGGGCCATGCGCTCGGCCAGCTGCCCGCCGCTGTACTGCATGTAGCGCGCACGGCCGGCGGCGATCTTGCGGAACAGCACCTTCTCAATGCCCGTCTGCTCGACCGAGCGCATGGTGCCGCAAATCAGGTGGCGCTGGGCGGCCATGCCGACCAGATCGACAGCATAGCGGTTGTCGGGCGCCTCCAGCATGTGGAAGGCCTTGCCGAAGCACAGGTCGCCCAGAATGTCCATGGCCAGGTAGTTGCACTGGTCGCTCATGCTGACGGGGCCAGACCATTTTTCGGTGCCAGAGGACGAGGCAGACACGGGCACAGCATTCCCCGGCCCGCCCTGGCCGCCCAGGACATGGCAAAACGTCCGCACGTTGGCCAAAATGTACTTTTCGGCCTCCTTGACGGCGCTGTCCGAGAACGCGTGCGACAGCACCCGGCGCTTGCGTGCATGCTGGGCCTTGTCGCGCGTGTTGTGTGTGTTGTGCGTCGGGTGTGCAAAGGCATCGTAAAACGACGACTTGCCCACGTTGGCCTTGAACCCGTAGATCTCCTTGAGGGCCGTGTTGCTGTTGAAGGACACGCTGTTGGGGCCCCAGCGCACAATGGGGCCGTACGTCTCGTGCAGCCGCCAGAACTCGAGGTGCCGATCGCCCCTCCAGGCAAAGGAGAGCATGTAGGCATCGGTGATTTTGGCCAGCAGCGGGCCCGGGTACTTGGCCAGCGGGTGGAAGAAGAGGCGGTAGACGACGACGCCGGTGATCTGGGAGGGGGTTAGTCAACAAGTGTCAACAAGTGGCCGATATGGGAGAGCCGCGGTGTCCATGACATACGTAGAGTCCGGCTGCGGCGAGCAGAAACGCGCCCCAGGCGACGAAATGACTGAGGCTGTAGTCCATTATGGAGGAGAGGGTGCGCAGGACGTTTTTTCAATGGAGATGGAGATGTTGCTTCTTTGTGGCGACAAAGCTTCACAATGACGAGAGAACACAATAACAGAGAGGGAGGACCAAAGGGAAGGAAGGGCAGGAACAAACGACGGACAACGACATCTTAAGCTATCAGCTCTTGTTTGCTCTTTCCCTCTTGCCCTCGTGTTCGCTCCCCTCTTCCTACCTCCACGTTGTCCATCCTTTCAACTTGGCCTTGTCTACGCAATAGGAAGGCACATGCTCACAATGCGTCAGTACCACCTCCAAAAAGGTACATCCTACAAGACACAGCCCTTCCGGTTGGAACTTGGAACGGTGTATGTCAGACGGGGCTGGAGTCAGGAAACGACCTCCAGCTCTCCGTGTTTAGCCAGTCAAACAGGCGCCATTTGACCAGCTTGACCAGCAGCGGTTCACGCGCCCGGCGCGGGATTCATCCCTGGAGAATGCGCAGCTCGTTCCGCGGTCGACGGTAGGAAGTAGGAGGACTTTTGAGGGGTACTTGAAGGAGACTTTGGAGAAAGCAGCAGGTCTGGTTGGCTGCAGCGCGGCTTACAAGGTGCAATCGCTTCGGCTTTCAACGGCTCAAGCTAAAGCCGCCCGCCGAGCCCTACCCCAGACGGGGTAAACCAACCAAGCCACGGGCGCTGCATGCCCTGTAAGTGCGCTAACGTACGCTAACACATCCCTCGTACATGAACAATATCAGAATGTCTTGATTGTCTTCTGGTGGATGACCTCGATGCACCGAGTGGCCACTGTTCCCCGCAAGCAGCAAATCGGCGGCAGGTGATGCATTCTGTACATGCCGACAATGTTGCAGAGTAAATGGAATGATTTATGCCTTTTTGGATTTCTTTTGGATTTTCCCAGAGCCGACTTTCTTCGTTCATTTTTTATATTGTACCATCTGAACAGCCGAAAAGCAACAGACTGTAATACGTATGCACCATCAACGTAACTAGACAAAGTACGAAGTACACGGAGCTACACCGAAGGACTTTCTTGGAGCTTACTCTTCCAGATCCCTGTGAGGCTGCATCAAGGATGGCGACCAGCACTCTTATCGTATATGATCGTCATCCGCCTGTTCGCTCTCGAATTGAAGTCCGTCAGCATCGCAGTCTGAGTCGGCAGACGAGTCATCGGCGCTTCGGGAACGGATATGAAGCGTGACTCGCTGAAACATTGTACAAAGCTACACCCGGCACGATGAAGCTGCAATATGTCGAGGTATCGTTTCAAATTGACCAAATGCCCGAAGGCTATGTCGAGGTAGCAAAACCTGCATGTCGCTGGCGGTAGTCCTATCACGTGACCATAATTTGGCGTAGCATCCGGGTGGCGATGTTCACAATCAACACGCATGGCAACATGGCGGAAGGTATGCAAGTCACGCATTCACGCATTGGCTCACAGGTTCCATCAGAAACAGTTCATCAGCGGTACCGGTCAGCGAAAGGGCATTCAAAGAAAACTAATCGTGGCAAGACGCACACATATCTGCACTAGAAATAGGTACGTCTTTTTGTTTGCCTTGTCATCAAGTTCGTCAAAGTTGGATTTTTGCAAGCCGGCCCGGAGACAGTATGCCCTTTCACAGGCATTTGTCTCCGGCAGGAGGGCGTGCCTGATACTACGGATGGATCGTAGATGCTATGTACAGCCACTCCGGACCGGCTCTTCCAACACCGCACCCAGTTTTGCCATTATTTCCTTTTTGTTTGCCCAATCAAAAACCGTTAAAAAATAAAGCGCCAGCTTTCCCCTTTTCGCCCCTATACCATCACAAGAGAGAAAAAGAGCGAACAGGCGTCAGATTTCCCTTACGCTGATTTAAGCAGTGGGGGTCTTGGCCTGGGTGGGGACGACCTTCTTGCCGTCCTTGTTGTACCGAACACGCGGCGGGGGAGCGCGGTTGCGACGGCCGACACGGGAGCGGACACTGTAACTTGTTAGCAATTGTGTTCCGTGAGGGCTCCGTCAACATACTGGGGCTGCATGGCAGAGCAACATTACGACGTGACTCTTGTTCTGGTGGGAGCCAAAAGCGAAGAGTCCGCCGTCTGGGAGAGACACGCGAGCCGTCCAAGGTTCTTCTTTCAGCCGCTCACGCGAGAGTGGGCCGTCGACAGTTCTGACAAGAACCGTCGGCAGCCACCCAAGCGCGGTTGTCTCTCCCGGAGACAAACGTACCGAACAATCTTGCCGTGGATGGCGCAAGACACACAGTACTGCAGCTTAAGGTACATCTTGGGAACGGTGTAGTCGGCAAAGACCGAAGCGTCCGAGATATCACCTGTTTTGTTAGCGAATGTTGGACAAGAAGAGGAATATCCGAGGACAGAGAGAATGGAAACAGGCCCAAAACCGAGCGAAGCGACTAAACGTACGAATAGCAGCAGACTCGACCATGTTGCGGATGGTGAACCGCTTGATGGCCTTGTCCTTGGGCGTGCACCGCGAGCAGTTGGAGCAGCGGATGGGCTTGACGTGGCCGCGGCCCTTCTTGTTGCGGCCGCTGGGAGATGTTAGCAGGTGGTCGTAGACTTCAGTCCATGCTCGTCTCGGCGTCGACGTACTTGTTCTTTCTCTTCTTAACCATCTTGGCGATTTGAGGTCGGTTGATGATCTCAAAAAGGGTTGTTGGGTGGTGGTGGTTGTTCAGAGGAAAAGAGAGAAGAGGAGAGGAAGGGAAAGTCTCAAGTCAAATAAGGAAGCCGCCCACGAAACCAGAGAAAAGTTATTTCGCTTTTCTGGCGGGCGACCCACAATTAATGCGCAACGCACATAAAGTGGTGGTCCTTGGCGGCGTTTCGCTTTTCCAGCTCCAGTGCACCTGCACCTGTCGCACTTTTCACCCCACTGAAAATTTCGCAAGGGCATGTTCGCGCTAGCACTCAACCCTACCTGCACGTGACATCATTTTGGACACAGACACACAGTGGGCTGAGACGCTGTGTGCTCCCACCCCCATACCGTATTAATAATACAGTGGCACCAGCCCTTGCCACAAAATACATGCCAGAGAGGAGCGAAATAATTTTCGAATCTTTTCTTTGGCAGAGGGCCCACTCTTCTACGCCCCAGCCAAAACCTTTTTAGAGATATCGGAAGCCCAAAATCTTCTCTTCTCTTTTCTCTCCTTCCTCTCGTAACCCCCCTCTTCAAAAGAATCTGAAGTTTGCCTAGGACGCAATTCCTATTGCTAGGTAAGCCGCTCAAGATGCTTTCTGTGAGGCTTTCCATCATGATCATCATTGTTTGATTCGGCTCGTTCGGTTTTTCGAGTTTGTCGACGGTCTGGAGTTTCGGCGCACCACGATATTACGACTTTTATACCCACGGCGTTGCTTTTGGCGTTACTGTCTTTTTATTTCTTGCTGCAATCTCTGAATCGTTGCATTCTGGCCTCTCCATCGCAGCGCGCGAACTCGACGTCCTCGACAACTCCAAAAACCAACCGACGGAAGACGATGACAATGATGATCTGATGGAGGCCACGGAATTCGTCTCCATGCCCCGTCTTCCTTCTCCTCCCCACTAACGCCTTCAAGTAGGCAAGATGCAGATTTTCGTCAAGACCCTCACGGGCAAGACCATCACCCTTGAGGTGGAAAGCTCTGACACGATCGACAATGTCAAGTCCAAGATCCAGGACAAGGAGGGCATTCCCCCAGACCAGCAGCGCCTGATTTTTGCGGGCAAGCAGCTGGAGGACGGCCGCACCCTTTCGGACTACAACATCCAGAAGGAGTCGACCCTGCACCTGGTGCTGCGCCTGCGTGGTGGTGCCAAGAAGCGCAAGAAGAAGGTGTACACCACCCCCAAGAAGATCAAGCACAAGCACAAGAAGACCAAGTTGGCTGTGCTCAAGTACTACAAGGTCGATGGCGATGGCAAGATTGAGCGCCTCCGCCGCGAGTGCCCCAACGAGACTGTAAGCACGCCCCGAACAAACAAGCCGAATTTGCTAGGCCATTGCTAACTTCCCCAGTGCGGTGCCGGTGTCTTCATGGCTGCCATGCAGGACCGCCAGTACTGCGGCCGCTGCCACCTGACCTACGTCTTTGGCGAGAACAACTAAGGGCTGTCTGGGATGGAAATAAAAAACAACGGTTCACGGAAAATAAAACTTGAGTAGCGCACTCATGGAATGATACCTTGAGGAATTGTGAAACGCTTAACACAAATCTTTTTTACATTAAATTTTTCTGTTATGTGCGGTGCATGGAAAGGTTAACCATGGAAACCGCCTTCTCCAACGGCGTTGGGTAATGTTCTAAATAAAAGCTCGTTCTGATGCCGTTGTCTTTTTTGTCGTTCTATGTCACTACGAAGTATGTGTGAAGATTTGTGCTGTTATGCCTTCGCGGTCGAGTCACTCAAGTCCAGTCATCCAATGCCTCATATTCTCATAACTATGTCGTATTATGCTGTGCTATGCCATGCTATGCCATTTTACGTCAACGCAGATGCAGCGCCCCTGTCTACCCCGTCAGCTTTCCATTCCGCAGGTTGTCGTAGGGCGATTCCGGGTATGTGATACAGTTGGGCTTCTGTCTGAGGCTGTCTGGCCCACCCAGCGAGTCGGCCATGATGCGCACCAAGCTGGCCGGGCCCTCGCGGTCGCAGCTGGCCTCCACCACATGGCGCCGCCCAGTGCCCGGATCTGGAGGTAATGTGCCTTGGCCATCGTCGATTTCGGTGAGTCGTAGGTGATGAATGTGCGCGACTTGGGTCGTAGCAAAACGACGCAATAACTTCGGGGTCGTACCGCTCCTGGGCATCCGGAGGTGGCAGGGTACTGTAGTTCCAGATGCCCTCCTCAAAAGTACCAGGTCCAGTGCCCTGAAACGGCTTGCCCAGACCGTCGGTGTTGGTAAAAGCCCTCCCGTAAAGCGGCAGGCCGAGCACAATCTTATTGCTGGCGATGCCGCGCGAAGTGTAGTAGTGCACGGCGACGGCGGCGCAGGAGGGTGTGAGCTCGGACTTCGTCGGGTGCGGGTAGATGCCGGCCTGGTGGGCGGCGACGCTGCTCCAGGACCCAGCACAGTCGTAGCTCATGAGGTTCCAAAAGTCGAGGTAGCGGTCCATGGCCGCGACATCCAGGATTCGGTAATTCTGGGGTCCACGGGACAGGCAACTGTCAGCTCAAAGTGGTAGCAGTTGGGCCCCAGCGAGTCGCCATAGGCATCCAGCGCTTTGCGGCATTCGTACAAGAGCTGCACATAGTTGGCGGCCTCCTCCTCGTTCTGCGGGTACTCCCAGTCGAGATCCAGCCCGTCGAACCCGAGCTCCTTGACGAGCTTGACGGCACTCTCGGCAAACACGACGCGGTGTTCGGGGCGCGAGGCCGGCCCCACAAAGTTGGCCGAGTTGGTGTAGCCGCCAATGGACAGCAGCACCTTGAGGTTGCGGTTGCGCTGTTTGAGGATATTGATCTGCTTCATGCAGCCAAACATGTCATTGTCCGACTCGAACCGGAGATCGCCGTCCCAGAGGATGCCCGTGTCGGCCCAGGTGTCAACCAGGATGACCTCGCCTGTTTCGGGGCGGATGTTGGCAAAGGCATAGAGGAGGTGGGTGATGTGCTCGAAGGGCAGATCCTGCGGCTTGTAGTTACGGGCGTAGATGGACCAGTTGGTAAAGTAGAGCACCGAACGGTAGCCGCAGGGTCTGTTCATGGTGATACAGAGGGGTGTGGGATGCGGTGGGATTCTGTAGGGTGAGGAAAGAATGTAGTACGAGGATGTCGTGGAGAACTGCCGATTGATTAAGGGCGGATGTGCGGTAGATCGTGTGGTGTACTGAGTACAAAGTAGCAGGAGCTCAATGTGGAAGAAGCGCTTGGTGGTCAGTCATGCAAGGAAGCGACGAAGCTGGTGAGGATGAACGGAGTCAAGCCGTCAGTCGTCACATAACAGCACTTGACAGTTGATATCGTTTGTGGACAAGATCGGGTTAAACTCAGCCTGTCTGTTCTTTCCAGCCCTCAACTTTACTCCGCTCCGATGCAGCAGCAATGCCACGCAACCCGACTGCCCAGCTCGTATCGAGTCCCCCTCCTTGTTCTGCTCCTCCATGTGAGGGCTGCGTGCCCATGCCACGCCCAAGCCTCACTGGGCAGCTCCACTGACAGCCATAGGTCCAATAGAGTTGTTCCCGTCGTTCCTGAATCCTGAAAGCTGAAAGCTGAAAGCCGAAAGCCTGAGCCCGAGAGCCTGATTTCCGGCTGGCTTACACGGGCGCCGGGGCTAGTATTATCCGTGCATCACCAGATCATGTGACAGTTCACGTGGGCATGAGAGAATGAATAAGACCCACTTATCCTGCTCTAATTTGGCGCTAAGGGAAAAAAAAAGTTGTTGGACTGGCCGAAGGAGAAGGAGCATCCCCGACCACCAAAGAAAAAAAAGCTTCGTTTTCTGCCTCTGCTCACACCCGACTTTTGTTGTTTGACAATCGACACTCTTCCCCCCCGCGACCCTCCCATCAAACAACGCACCTCCCCCTTCGACACAATGGCGAGCGTCAACTACATCCTGTAACGATTCGGCGGTCGGCTATGGCATCTTCGAGGTGGTGCACCAGGCCGACAGCGTGGGCGTGCGCCTCAAGGAGGTGCAGGACTCCATGTCGGACCTGGCCAAGTTTGGCAAGATGATTAAGCTGGTGAACTTCTCGCCGTGGAGGTGTGTATCTCGTGGTCCCTGCCTGCTCTGTTGTTGTCGCCTTGCTGACCCTTCACCCCGTCCCCTAGAAACCACGCCGAAGGCCTCGAGAACTTGAACGAATTGTCCGAGGGCATCGTGTCCGAGTATCTGGCCTCAGTGCTCGAGCTCAGCCTGCCCAAGACGAGCGGCAAGAAGAGCAAGGTCGTGCTGGGCGTGCCGGACAAGAACCTGGCCAGCGACATCAGCAGCCGCTTCCCCGGCGTCGTGTGCGAGACGATTGAGACGTCCGAGGTCGTGGCCGCCCTGCTGCGCGGCATCCGTCTGTACGCCGAGAAGCTTCTCAAGGGCCTGCACGACGGCGACATGAGCCGCGCGCACCTGGGCATGGGTCACGCCTTCTCGCGGTCGGGCGTCAAGTTCAACATCCACAAGAACGACAACCACATCATCCAGCAGATTGCCACGCTCGACGCGCTCGACAAGACCATCAACAGCGGCTGCATGCGGGTGCGCGAGTGGTACGGCTGGCACTTTCCCGAGCTCATCAAGATCGTGTCGGACAATGTGCTGTACGCCAACCTGGTGCTGGTGATTGGCAACAAGTCGACCCTCACCGAAGACTCGCTGCACGATGTGGCAGCCGTGCTGAGCGAGGACGGCGACCGCGCGCAGGCCATTCTGGACGCCGCCAAGGTGTCCATGGGCCAGGACATCAACGCCGAGGACCTGGAGATGGTCAAGTCGTTTGCCACGGCCGTGTCCAAGCTGGCGGCCTACCGCTCGGTGCTGGCCTCGTCGCTGGAAAAGAAGATGGGCATTGTGGCGCCCAACCTGCAGGTGATTCTGGGCACGCCCGTGGCCGCGGCGCCTCATCTCGCATGCAGGCTCGCTGACGTCGCTGGCCAAGTACCCGGCCTCGACGCTGCAGATCCTGGGCGCCGAGAAGGCGCTGTTCCGTGCCCTGAAAACCAAGGGCAACACGCCCAAGTACGGTCTCATCTACCAGAGCTCGTTCATCGGCCGCTCGGCCCCGCGCCACAAGGGCCGCATTTCGCGCTACCTGGCCAACAAGTGCAGCATTGCGGCGCGTGTGGACAGCTTCAGCGAGCAGCCGACGTCGCGGTTCGGTGAGGTGATGCGCCAGCAGCTCGAGGACCGCCTCGAGTTCTTTGCGTCGGGCAAGAAGCCCATGACCAACATCGACGCCATGGAGGAGGCCATGGCCAAGGTGCTGGCGGACGCTGGTGGCAGCGGTGCCGCTGATGCCGATGTCGACATGGACGACGTGTCCGACGACGAGGAGGCCGACAAGAAGGCCAGCAAGGAGAAGAAGGACAAGAAGGAAAAGAAGGAGAAGAAGGACAAGAAGGAGAAGAAGGACAAGAAGGACAAGAAGGAGAAGCGCAAGTCGCTGGACGCAAGTGCCATGGACCTGGACGAGCCGAAGAAGAAGAAGAAGAAGTCGACTGCGTAGGGTGACCGCCTTTCGTCGTCTCTTCTTGTACTCTGCTCTTTTCCTGACTTCGTCTCTTTTCCTTGGGCTTTTTGTTTTTGCATTTCCTCCATTTTGGGCATTGATTTGTTTTGCGGCATCTCTTTGGTTTCCACCCACATCTGTCATTTGTCACAACATCTGCCTTCTTGTCTGTCATATCTCTTTGCTATCTTGTTTTTCGATTTCTCATCCTTTCTTTGGAGTTTCTTGGTGGGATTTCTTGGCTTGGAGTTTCTTCGCTTCCTCTTTTTTTCATAGGACAAAATATTAGGAGCACTTCTAGATGATCTCAAATTCTGTTCATACACGTTCACACTCTCACAACCAATGTGCTCATGAAAATGTACCGGAACAATGAACCGCGTAAATGGCGCTCGCCGTAAATGAGACACGAAGATAAGCAACAGATGTACATGAAACACAAAGAGACAAAACACCAACGCGACAAAACAAAACACAATACCGTAAACGCCGTGCTTCTGAATCACCACCCTGTTGGCGCCGACGTCTACGCACCCTCGCTGCCAAACTCGTGTGTCCATTCCTCGTTCCGCGTCAGGTCCTCCTTGGACACAGTCGGCCGGCTGCCCTTGATGGCCTTGATAAAGTCCTTGAGGTCGACCATGGGCTCCAGCAGCTCCTCCGAGGCCACGTCGTCCCACGTCAGTTCTTGTGCGTCGGGTGCACCGGGCGAACAGGGGGTCATCTTGCGGTTGCCGTCCTTGTCAGTGACGGCGTGAAAGTGGGTGGCCTGCTGGATCTTGCGCACGGGCTGCATGAGGGCGTCCTGGACGACGATGCTGATATCGGACCCCGAGTAGCCCTCGGCCAGCTTGGCTAGCTCGCGGTAGTCGCTGCTCTGGAGGGTGGTGGGGGTCTCGCCAATGGCAATCTTGAACATGGTGGTGCGGGCGGCAAGGTCGGGCAGACTAATGTGGACGCGGCGCTGGAAGCGGCGGCGGATGGCGGCGTCGAGCTGCCATGGAATGTTGGTGGCGCCGAGCACCAAGACGCCCGTGCTGTCTTTGCCGACACCGTCCATCTGCACGAGCATTTCCGTCTTGATGCGCCGCGACGCCTCGGACTCGCCCTCGCCGCGGGGACCGCACAAGGCGTCGACCTCGTCAATGAAGATGATGGAGGGCTTGTTCTCGCGCGCCATGTTGAACAGCTGCTTGACCAGCCGCTCGCTCTCGCCCATCCACTTGCTGACCAGATCGGAACTGCTGACACTGAAGAACGTGCTCTTGGCCTCGGTGGCGACGGCCTTTGCCAGATAACTCTTGCCGGTACCGGGCGGGCCGTACAGCAGGATGCCCTTCCATGGCTGCCGCTTGCCCTGGAAGAGATGCGGGAACTTGATGGGCAGCAACACAGCTTCTTTCAGAGCCTCCTTGGCGCCTTCGAGTCCCGCCACATCGTCCCACTTGACATTCGGCCGGTCGCCCAGGATGGCACCGGCCAGAGCACTGCGCAGCTTCTTGCTGTCTTCGTCGAGGCCGTCGTCGGCCGCAGGACTGCCGTCCTTGCCCTTGCCTGTGCCGCCCGTCGACGAGCCATTTGCCCCGATCAAGCCCGGCTTCTTGCGTTTTGCGTCGGCGTCCGACAGGTGGGCCTTGAGCTTCTCGGCGCGCTCCATGTACTCGGTGGTCTTTTGGCGGATCATCTCCTTGGACTTGGGGTTCTTTCCCACTTCAAGGCGAGCATAAACATTTCGAGCGAGGCATAGTAGAGCTGGTAGGCCTTGTCGTACTGGGCGGCGTTGTCGGCCTCGATGGCCTTGCGGACCTGCTCAATGGCGCGGCCGAGAAAGTCGGTGTTCGACATGGTGGGTGGTGGGGAGCGACGCGGAATGGGGGGAGGAAGGGAGATGTCGAGGTCGTGATGGTAGCGATCGGCGACGACGCGGTTGTGACCGAAGGAAGACAACGCCGACAAAAGAAAGGCCGCCAAAGTCGCTCAACAAAACCAGACTGTGTGCCGCCAGAGGGGAGCGAGTTACCGTGGCGGAGAGATGCGATGTTGTTGACTGAACTTGGGAGGAAAGGGGCAAATGGGAACGGCTGCGACCTGCGGACGTCTGACGATGTGAGTTTTCCCGGCTGCAAGAGTGACGGCGAGCCCGTCTTTCGTCTGTGTGCGCTGCATCCCTTCTCGTTTGGCGGGGTAACCGGGTGACGCCACGAGCAGGCTCCTGTATCCTGAAGAAATCGCCACCAGATGGCGCCAAATGCCAGCCTGAATTGCCTACAGGGGCCTTGACTGCGCTATATTGCAGCGCCATACCATAAGGTTACAGGCGGCTCCAGAACCATTGGCCGAGAATAGCTTGAAAAGGGGCAAGGCTAGAGTCGCTAGGCGAAATTGTGGAGCTTTTCTGGTGGTGGTTCTGAAGGGGGCAGCAGAAAACGATGGGAGGCACGAGCGACAGCTTGAGCAAGCTCACTTCAGACGACTAAAGGACGACCATTGATGACAGCAGATTGTCAGAGCATTAGAGTTACTTGACTCTTCCTCGCCCCTGATCTATCATCTCGCACTTCTGCTGTTGGACGACACGCCGCAGCCGGACCCATCCCAAGGCTGTGCCGATTCAGGCTGTTGCGATTTCTCGTGTGGCCATCTGAACCAAACTGCGCTTTGCGCCGTCTTTTCACCTCTCCCACTGCAGTCGCACACACATCGCCGACGTCATGGCGGCACCGGCAAACGACGCACAGGGCAAGCTCCAGGGGCTGACGGACGCATACTCGAAACTGCAGCAGGGTGAGTGAGGCGGCTTGGTATGCGTATGCGCTTGGGAACGAAGCGTTGCTAACAGCATCCAGAACAGCAGACGTTGATTGTGGCACAGCAGCGGCTCAATGCCCAAAAGACGGAGAATGAGGGTGTCAAGAAGGTGGGTGACCGTCCCGTGCATCTCGGTCCTGTTCACATGCTCACCGCCACTGCAGGAATTCGAGAGCCTCAAGGAGGGCGAGAACATCTACAAGCTCGTGGGCCCCGTGCTGTTGAAGCAGGAAAAGTTTGAGGCGGATAGCACCGTCAAAGGCCGTCTGGATTTTATTGACAAGGAGATGTGAGTCTTCGTCGCGCTCTACCTAATTCTGTGCACAAAAAAGCTAACGGCACAGCTCACGCCTCGAGGATGAGATCAACCAGTCCAACAGCAAGATGGACGACATCAAGGACAAGATCATGGCCACCAGAGTGCACCACCAGCGCAGTAGAAGGTGGGAAGACGGGAGACAAGGAAGACGATAAACGGGAAGATGGACGCCATATACCCCGAGCGGTGATGCAGAAGAACAAAGAAACCAATGAAAAAAATCAAAAGACTCAAAGAAACCAGAAAAGCTCAACACCTCCCTCAATTCAACATTATAAACTCCAGTCCCCACGGCAGACCCATGCTGTTGGCCACGGCCCGCTCCCGCTCGGAGCAAAAGACGTCGGCGCTGTAGTCGTCAAAGGACAGAGCTTTCCGCCCTCTGACGAGAGGCTCCTCGTGGCGGCCCGCATAATCAAATCCAGAATCTGGCTCGTCATCAGGCAGTCGCCAAACAGGCGGCTGTGCTCGACTGTGTCGCGGATGTGCCGCGGCCGGGCAGAGCTGGCGAAGCGGTCGAGCACCTTGGAGAGGTGGCACAGGGTTGTCGGCCCGTTGGCCAGACGGTGGAGCTCTCCGGCGATGGCCACTGCGCCGGCGATGCCCTCGACGAGCAGACGCGCCTTTTGTTGCGGGTCGAGGAGCTCAACGACGTGTGTATCAGTGTCCGTCAGTGTAGCGTCACGTCCGGCGAGGACGAGTGGAAGAGTGTCGACGTCGTAGATGGTGCGCAGGATGGCGGCCTGGGCGGCAGGCGTGGCAATGACGGCGAGATCCCTCCCCGAGGTGAGCCTGCATGCCAGCCAGCTGGTGCAGGACGTGGCCGAGAATGGTCTGCAGGGGTGCGTCGCTCTGGGTGCGGACCTGGCCAGAGACGATAGAAAAGTAGACGGGCACAAGAGAGATGGCGCCTGGAGAGGTGAGAATGTATTCAGTTATGACTGTAGGCTTGGACATGCTCGACTGACCTCTACATTGCGCTTCGTAGGTCTCTTCTCGCATGGTGGTGCCGGGTTGGTGGAAGAATGAGAGAGAGGTGGAGATGTTGTTTGATTCTCACAGGTAAACAAGGTGCTCGAAACGACACTCTGGATTTACTGTGGTTAGGATGTGTTTTTAAAAAGCCGCCGTGGCCAGCACAAGAAGCGTTCCATCATCCGATTATCGTCGTTGCCAGATCTTCAAGGCACCATAACCAGTCATTCCGGTTTACTTTCCACCCACGACTGTGCCATCCCGCGTCCGACGGGCAATCCCGGAGATGGGGCAAATGAAGAAAACTGTACCAGAGGATGCCTGCACGTCACGAAAAGGACGCACCCAACACAGAGCGCACCCGCCTTGGAAATGAGTCTATTCACACACAACAGTCAAAAATCACGCGGCCATCCCGCGGCGGGAGCACCCATGGGCCTATGCTCAAGTGGGACATGCCAGGATATGGCGGGCGACAGGGCAGTCGATAGAAACAGCGTGTCGTTGAAAGCTGACACACCACGTCGGATCCTTTGCAATTCTTGCTATTCTGCCTGTTTAACACGGAATGGTCCGTCTCCCATTCTCATACGCACCGAACAGCCCATTGTCAGCTTCTGTCTCCAGACTGCAGGTGGACAGCAAGGGTTGTGGCAAGACTGGACGAACATGGCACTCCTCTTATTAGGATGTGAAACAATCTTGTAAACACTGGACTTAACTCGTAAGGTTGGGAATAGTTGAATGCCTTGTTCCCAAGATAACCTCTTCACATGTCCGCCACATGAGACTGTTGGTGATTACACTTATATGGGTATCTTACTGAGTTCAAAGTCGAAAAAATCACCATAAATATTTAAACATATACAAACATGGAAAATGCACAGCAAACTGAAAGCCCTTTGAAACACACATCTCATCTATAGAGCTCGATATCAATGTTGCTACCCGTCGAAATGGCTACTGATACGGTGCATTGGTGGCAAAGAGAGTCCAATACTCAAGATGCTGTCTGTCCTTACGCCGTATTGCGTCGGCACAACTACCCATAAACGCCCCATTTAGGCCCTAACACTGGACCCTTCGGGTACCAGAACAACGCTGTTGCAACACGTGATTGGTCTTGACAGTCCCTGAGGCGAGGAGGGGCAATATGTTAGGATAGCTATGCTCCACCTTCCAGCCAGTTCCAGGCAATTCAGCTGCGGCAGCCCACACACGTCATTGTCCCGCACAGTCGAGTGAGGCACGACAGCAACAAGGACAGGCCAAACAAACAGGACAGCCCGACAATGTGCCTGATCCCATAACTCGCCTCCTCAATTCGACGTCAAGACGTCTGGGTGTGTGGTGGCCAGATTGAAAAACACGCGCGACGAATCTCCATCACAACCTCGAGCTGAACATGTCACGACAGTACACGTCCACGTCGGGCCCTAGCCATGGCCGGTCGACGACTTCGTCAACGTCGTCAACGGCCTACGCCCCCTCTCCGCCAAAGACTTGGCCCGGTCGGCCGAGATGTTCGAGTGCGGCCCGCACATCCCGCTCAAGTTCCACATCGGCTCGCTGGACGCCATGTACCGCGAGGCCGCACGTACCTGGGAGAGCAAAAACTACGCCAAGGCCTATGTGCTGCTGATGCGGTTTCCCATCATCACGCTGGATAAGCTGCCGACACACCCCGAGGCTGGCACGGCGGAAGGCCGGGAAATGGTGCGGCGGGTGCGGCGGCGCTCAAGACGGTGCTGGCGCTGTTGGAGTCGATCAAGGAGCAGCTGGACGAGGCGAGGAGGGGTGGGCGGCGCGTCGCAGTGCCCGTCCGCAGGACGCGTACGAGCGACAGACAGAGGGCTGGATCCATGGGACCGCGGCCAACGGGAGGAGAAGAACACGTTTGCGGAGATGGACCCGGCTTTGTCGTGGAACCCGCACGCGCAGGCGGAGCTGCTGGACGCGGCGGACAACGTGGAGCTGGCGATTTCGCTGGCCAACAAGCGGGGGCAGGGACGAGAACAGGCCGGGACGAGCAGCGCTACGAGGACTCCCGCCTCGGGCAACGACACGAGGAGAGACGCCGAGGATGTCAGTCGGGCCATGGAGCGGGCACGCTGGCAGCTGGACGAGCTGTCTCGGCCGCCGGGCTACGACGAGGGCCGAGTGAGCGGCAGCAGCCACGGCCGCCGAGAGCAGGACGCGGTCACCCCCGTGTCCTACAACTACCCGTCCATACACAAGTCGACCCCCGTCTCGTACGACTCGATGCGGTTTGATGAGAGACACGATGCTGCGAGTTCTGGCCGGCGCCCGCCCCTGCCGCCAAAACAGCCCACAGCTGAGTCTCTCAGCACGTCTGCCGCGCAACCCCCGCCAGTCCCGTTCGCGGCGAGCCGTTTCCGTCGCGCTACAACGACGACCTCGTCTTGCTCCACCAGCCGAGCGAGCCTCCACTGGCGACCTCTTCACCACCGCTAGGCCCGCCACGACTGCCACCAAAGACCAGAGAGCCCGATGCGGCAGAGGCGCCGGCCTCCCAGCCAAGACGAAGAAGTCCCAGTACACGTTCAAGCCGGCCGCCTACCTCGAGAGCGGCGCGCCCATCCGCAGCGTCTTTTTGCCCGATACGCTGCGCCAAAGCTTTCTGCGGGTGGCCCAGCCCAACACCAACAACGGCATCGAGACCTGCGGCATCCTGTGCGGCAGGACGTCCAACAACGCCCTTTTTATTACCTGCCTCCTTATCCCCCAGCAGATTGCACCCGCGACTCCTGCGAGACCACGGGCGAAGTGGCCACCCTCGAGTACTGCTCCGAACACGACCTCATCCAGATTGGCTGGATCCACACCCACCCCACGCAGACCTGCTTCATGAGCTCGCTGACATGCACACCCACGCGGATACAAATCATGATGGACGAGAGCATCGCCATTGTCTGCGCGCCCACGCGCGAGCCAGCTGGGCATTTCCGACTCAACAAACCCGCCGGGGCTGCCCTACATTGGCGCCTGCCGCCGAGGGGCGCCTTTCACGAGCACGACCTGCGCCCGCACGAAATCTACACCGAGGCCAAGAACCCGCCAGGGCACGTCTTTGTCGTTCCTGGCATTGACTACGATGTGGCAGACCTCCGAGAGAAGGAGTAGGGACGGCGTGTACGGAGGACAGAGTGCACATCTGACGAGAACCATGAGCTGCATAACTGGCGTCTTTTCTTTCTCGCCTTGGCCTATTTCTTTCTCGTCTTTGGTCTTTTTTGTTCTTCTTTTCCATTTCCGCGTCCGATCTACTGCCTTGTTTCCATAGTACAATACACAGCAGCACCTCTTGAGTGTTTTTTTTTCTTATCCCGAGACGCACTGTGCATCATCTTCCGAATTGGACCGCCAGGGCAAGAGCCTGTCCGTCGTTCCTTCCTCTTTTGTTATGCATGCCATCCATGGTTACACACAGCGGCCAAAATGTGCTCAAACAGAGCCTCTCCTTCCTCAACGGCCGTCGCTCCTTCCCTGCGAGCAATGTGCAGCACGTCAGACCGGAGAGAAGACTTGCCGTGTTGCCGTGCCGGCAGAACTCCCGGGCATTTTCGCTTGAAGGGCGCCCTGCCTTGGGGACGTGTTGACCATCGTGAGTCGTCTCTCTCCCCTTTTCCTCCTTTCGTCTCTCTCTCCCCTTTCCCGTCTCGCTTCGGCCTCTTTGACCGGCTGGCCGTCTTTCTCATGTCCTTCTTTCTGCTCGTTGTCATTTCCGGGGTTCTTGGCGTTTTCTTCAATCAATTCTATCATTTCCACTCGTTTGTTCATATCTCAAATCTGCTAAATCAAAGACACAACAACGACACGCTTTCAATCTGTCCTTCGCCTGATATTGACATCGCATCGTCAATCCGATATTCAAGTAATCTTGCTTCCTTTTACCCTTGCTTCTTTTCGCTCTGCACCGCAGTCTAGCGGCCCCATGGACTACGGCCAGAGTTCGGGTCAGTGACCCTGGTCACGCCTCGCAGTATGGTATCAACATGTTACAGCAGCAGCAGCAGTGGCCTCCTCCACAGCAACCTCTCCAACAACGCCGCCCTTCTCTTGTTCGATGGACAGCCCAGCCCATTACGGCGCATACCAGCTGGTGCCACTGGACAGTGGCAGCGGGTGTCAGCCAATGCCTCCGCAGCAGATCCCGCCCCAGCAGCAGTTTCAACAGTTTCAACAGATGCCAGAGCAACAACAGAATCAGCAACAACCGCATCAGCCGACGCTCTACACGTTCCACCAAAACCTGTCCATGCAGCACATGCCTCCACTGACGCCTTTGACGCCAATGCCCCAGATGCAGATGCCACCCATGTCGCCCATCACGCCCATGACCTCGGTCAGCAGCGGCCTGAGCCCCATTCGTCGCCATCCGTCGTTTAGTGGTGTAAGCTTCTACCAGCCATCACCGCAGCCGCAGCCGCATCCGCAGCCACAAGTATCAGCCGTTCTACCTCCGGCCGTCGCATGGCCATCACCACCACCATCAGCAGCTGCAACGTTCGCAGTCCATACCCGCCATGTCCAGCCATGTCCTGCCCGGCAGCCCCGAGGTGCCCAGGGCCTTTCACTTCAGCCCAATACGAAGGTACACCACCCATTTTGCCGTATAGTACCGCATCTTGACTTGCTTTGCTCCCTGGGGCCTGGATTGGATGAAGCGGACTCTAATTTCCTTTGTCTGGAGCACAGAGCCCCGCAGCCGCACTCTCCCAACATGGTCCTTGCCGCACCGCATCCGGTACCGCAGCAACAGCCCCCGTCCGTTACACCTGCCAGGAACCAGGAAAACACAGACGTCTTTGGAGACGACCTTGTGGAGAGCCCGGGATCACGACCCGGACCAGCATCTCTGCCCAGGCTTACCACGCGCCACAGCTCGTTCACGAACAGCCGGACCAACAAGCCCAAGCCGCTGACTCTTCAGACGTCGCACTACAACGGCCGTCACGGCAGTTGCAATGACAAGCGATCGCCGTCGCAGTCCACCGTCCTCCGACGCAAACCTGTCAGCAGCGCGCCAGCTGGCACCATCCCCGTCCCCAATCCGCGGTGCGCCACACGCCCGTGGGCTCGGACCGCGACTATGACGGTTGGCGGCTCGTCGTACAGCACGTCGCCGCTGGGGTCGGAGGCACATACCTGCATCCGGGCGCGAGAAAGAGTGCGTATGCGCATGCCACATTCCCATTCGTGCCGCGTCATGTTCGGCAAGCCACGACGGCGGTGGAAACGGTTCGGCTCCAACCCCAGCCCCCACCCCAAAGCCTCGAGCAGTTTCTGCAGGACCATATCCACTCAGATCGAGACAACTACTCGGAAGACAAGGCGGCGGCGACGGCGACGTGGCGAGATCATCTCGTCGTCGGACGAGTGGTACACGACGTCGGGGACGGATCCGATCCGGTCACGGCACCGTCACCGTGCCGAAGAAGGGTTGATGAGTCTGAGGGGTTCCGCCTTTGGCCTCTGCAACTGCGGCATGCAGCAGTGCTGCCACTGCGGTCTTTTCATCTCGCGGCCCGAGACACACGCCTGCATGAGAACAGGCGAGTCCACTGTCTGTTGAGTAAGATTACAAGAGCGACGACGAACGGCCACAGTCGCGACCAAGGCGAGCTGACAACGACGCGACCGCATTTTTATTCCAGTTGTCGCATCTCTCTATTTCTCTGATTTTGTTCGACTTGATTTACTAGTTCTTACTTGGTATGCATCTTTAACATGGCCGTTATGTAGTTTTAGGGTAGTATCTGGGACGACACAGAATAGGGGTGGTGCGAGAGGTACAGGGTGTAAGTGCTGAAATGCACGACAGTGTACGACAATGTACGGAATATACGATAGGAAAGACATGGAAAATGAGGAAAAGATGGTAGTGGAGCAGGCAGCGGAAACACAAGCGGAACTGAATGGTGTTCTTCACAGAGCTGAAAGAGTTGTCGATAGCATTTGTTTCGAGAGACTAATAATATGATTCCAATCTGACTTCTGCCACTGAGTAATGATATTCTCCGTATAGTGTGTCTTGTCTACGGCGACACAGGAGTGCGACAGGAGTGTCGCAGAAGTGTCGGCAGGCGGCGCATCACCAGCACCGCCGGGCGGGGGGCCTCCGCACGACTGGCACAGCGCCTCGGCGGCCGCGCCCACATCCGCAGCGGCGGGATCATACGCGGCGGCAAAGCAATGGCCAGCACTATCGTGCAACTTGTCAAAGCTCTGGCACTGGCAGGCGTATTCGGAGAAGTAAGTCGGACAGCCGACGGCTGCGATGGTGGCGGTCATGCAGTCGATCCGGGGCGCCTTGGCAAGAGAGGGGTCGCTCGGACAAGACGGAGCGGACGACAGCAGTAGGGGCGTTGTCGAGCGTGAAGAAAGAAGCAAGACGACGTTCATGGAACACCAGACAGCTTTGATGTCGTTGTGCACCAGGCCGAGGCTGTGTAGATGGCGGATGCCGGCGAGGAGACCGTCGTGGTGTCCTGACTTCAAGCTGTACCGTGCTGCTGGCGCCCGCCACGGCTACCGTCAACTGGCTGCGTTGCCGGCCGCGCGCGATAAACAGCATGCTTGTTTAGCCGGCCCGGGTTATTCAGCTCGAGTAGAGAGACTCGGTACCGCTGGAAGCAGAGCCCGTCCAGGTGTCCGTTGACTGACACGCAGCAGCCGTGGTAGGTAGCCAGGTTGGGGTGCGGGTGACCGCGAAGGCCTTCGCAGACGGCGATCTCGCGCTCCGATTCGATAAAATAATAAAGATAACTCACCGCTAACAGCGGGCATTAAAGCCATACGCTTCACAGTCCGCCGAAATACGGACAGGTGAAGAAACTCTGCCTTTTAATCGACTTTGCGTCCTCTCAAAGTAAGCCGAGTCTGGAAAGATTGTTCGGCCCGCTGAAACTTCTCTTAATGACGCCCTCGGTGATAGCTTTGGCAAGGATGTGAGACACAGGACAGATGACGGGGACATCTTCTTCAACAAAGATAAATCTGGTCGGTCTTGAGTGCCGCTTATGGCCCTTGTGGAAGCGATGCATGATTGTCAGGGCCAGGTGTCCCTGCCCCTATGAGGCCCTTGTCTTCAGAGCCGATGCTTTTTAGTGCCGGACGTCCAGTCGGAGAAACGCATAAACTCGCAAAACCTTTGCCAGCGTTGGCCCTTGACAATCGATAGCTTGTAGTTGTCGGAGAACTCCAAGAAGCGGACCCGGATACGTGATTTACACTGCAAAACAACGAGACTCTCCGACATACGACGCGTCTCGTACATTGGGAACGAACAGCCTCGACATGGCACTATCCTTTCTTTCCTTGGCGGCCTGGCACTGAGCAAGACGCAAGGGTAGACGCAGCGGATCTCCAAATACTGATGCAGCTGATTTGGAGTCAAGTAGAACACTGGATACCATCCTTTGTTATGTCTATTCTTGGCATCGTGCCTCATCATGCTCCCACACGACGACATGGCATCCTTTGCCCGACCGCTCCGCATGTATCACCGCCACCACACCTTCATCTCCTTGACGATCGACGGTTGGCGCCGTGTCTCTCCACCTCCGTGTCTGGCGGTCGGACAACCACCACCGCCGCCATCCACAAACACACGACGGTGGACGCAGTCGACGCAGTCGACACGGCTGACATGCCAACATACGAGTACAAAATGGCAACATCAACACCACCGCGGCCCAGCCTCGCACGAGCACGTCCAGCTGTACAGGACAACGGCCCAAACCTCTTTGATGAGGCCGGTGTCGAGCCGTCACACGTTCTCGAGCTCAGCGCAGAGTGGACACAGCGCTCTTCTTAGTAAAGTGCTGAGCCCACTGTAGCTTCGCCCTCTGCCTAGCGGCTTAGCCCTGGCCGCTTGACTCACAAAGGGACGCGGGGCAGGAGCTAAAAGTGTACTCAGTCGCAGCTTCCTTTCGCGGTCCAAAGTCACAAATCCTCGCCTCTATGGAAGGTGCTGGCTACAAGACACAACGTCGTCCGTTGAATCCAATTTGTGCTTCACAGGACGACTTTCTAGTTCGACACCTCAACCTCACACCTCACACCCCGACACGAGGACACGAGGACACCGACATCGTCTCCCCTTCTCCACCAACAACCTCGCCCGCCACCTCCACCTCCGATGGACACGGCCCTGCCCCCCTTTGCGCCGTTCCCCGACTCGGCCGCCTGGCGACAGCAAATCGGCCCCGACGACTGGGCCCTGTATCTCCATCATGGCGTGTTCTCGCCGCCGCCTACCTGGCCCTGCCCGACGCCGCCCTGGCCGCTGCCCTCAGCCAGGAGGAGACGGGCATTGCCGCATTCCTCGTGTCGTTTGCGCGCGCGGCCGCCGAGGCGGCCTTTCGGTTCTGACCCCGTTCGAGACGGGGGATTCTGAGAATGGCGCGGCGGCGGCGCTCAGAAAAGCGCCTTTCTCCTCCTCAGCCGCGCCCTCCGCCTGCCCACTCCGCCGCCGTTCGCCCTCCTCGCCTGGGACCACCTCGCCGACGTCAGCCGCGTCTACGGCCGCCGCCGCACCGGCCAGCTCCTGCACAAACTGCCGCCCGCCTCTGTCGGCGTCGCCGAAGCCTCGCTGTCCTCTTTGAAAAAGTTCTTGATTAAGAACATGGAGGATGCGCCCACAGGCCAAGGCGACACCCGCGCCATCGAGGCCCGACTCTTGCGCGTCAACTACCTGGTGTCCGCCTGGCCCGCCGCCGGGGCTTTGCTGGTGACGGGTAGCGACTATCTCGACGCTCTCGCCACCTGTTTCACCATAATGAACCCGCCGCTGCGCCGCGCCATTGTCACAAACCTCTATGTCTGTCTCGTCGGCCTCACGGAGCCCCCGACGCCGCGCTACTCTCTGCTGTCCGACCTCCTCTATGCCGTCCGCGGCGCCGCCGAAGAGCACAAGAAGGGCCCCCTGCGGCCGTCCGACTCGCTGGTGGCCGAGCTCGTCAGTGTGACGCCGCTGCTGCAGCAGATTCAGCGGCGAGCGGAGGCAGAGTCGACAGGCGCAGGAACCGCCATGAACCGGATCCTGCCCATCTTGAAGGACTTGGCCAAGTTCCGCAAGCCGGGCAGCGCGCTCTCTCTGCCGCCGGGAAGGCTAGCGAGCCGGTTCAGACACAAGGGCAAGGGGAAGGAGCCGGACGCGCCACCCGCCCCTGCCACAGCCACGCCGACGTCGGCACCAAGAGACGCCGGCGGCCTGCACCCCCACAAACTGAGCCAGATTGCCGTCGTCCAGGACCTGTTCCCCGACCTGGGCTCGGCCTTTGTCGCCCGGCTGTTGGATGCCTACAGCGACGACACCGAGCAGGTCGTGGCCCATCTCCTGGAAGGCAGTCTGCCGGCCGACCTGGAGGCGGCGGACCGGACCGAGAATCTGGGTGACGCACCACCGCCCGACATGGCCCCGCACGCGACACCGCCCTTGCCGCCCGCCCGCCGCAACAAGTTCGACGGCGACGAACTCGACGAGCTGTCTCTGCAGACATCCAAGCTGCATTTTGGTAAATCGAAAACCAGAGCGACCGCCGACGACCTGCTGGACGACGGCTCGGCTTCCAAGGCGCCCAACAAGGCCGCCATTTGGTCCGCCCTCGCGGCGTTTGACTCGGACGACGATGAGCGCGACGACACGTACGATGCAGCCGACGTGGGGGGCACCGTCGACGCCACCGCCGCCGACGCCGCGACCGTCGACACGTCCAACGACCTGACCCTCTACGCCGCCTACATGGCCACCCCAACGCGGCCGTCTTCCAGAGGAACGCCGCCACCCGACGCAGCGCCGCCCGAGCCCGCCTGCGCGACGAGACGGGCATGACCGACGAGGCCATTGAGGGCTGGGCTGTCATGCTCGCCCGCCGTCCGCAGCAGCGAAGACGGCTCGAGCTGCAGTCGAGCGCGAGCGCCTTTGGCGGCGAGCAGGCGCAGCTGGCCCGGACGTCGTGGCGGGCCAGCGAGCAGGACGACGAGGGCGACGACGGTGAAGGCGGCGAGTCCGCGTCGAGAGGCGGCTACCGAGGACGAGGAGGGCAGCGCGGACGGGGTGGAGGCGGAGGCGGAGGCGGCGGAGGCGGCGGAGGCGGCGGAGGTCGGGGACGCGGCAACGTCGCGGGCGCACCCTCTGACAAGGACACGCAGCAGGCCCGCAACCGCAAGGAGGCCAACAAGGGCAGCCGGGCGAACCACAACCGGAGAGACCAGCGGGCCAAGAAGATGGCGCGTGGAGGGTTCCCGGTTGACAAGTGCGCGAGGGATTCGTCCGAGTACCGCGGTCGCCAGTGTCCATCTTGCATGGAAGTCTAGATAGAGTTTTGACATAACGGCAATCACGACAAGTACAGCACGAAGCATCTGACAATGGGCATAAGAGAATTAAAATACTAGGATAGTGAATGCTAAGAAACTAGAAAACGACCAGGCAATATTCGTAACCGTCGCAATGAAAGCGGACTAAACAATCTTCATAATTACATGATACTTTTTACACGGCAGCTCCACCCCTCCTTCTGATTGTCTGCCTCAAGGGAAGCCCAGAATGGCATTCGCCTTCTTGGCAACGGCCTGCGCGCCGGGCGTGGCATTCTTGTCGACGGTGAAGGGCGCCAGACCCATGGCCTGGCGGGCCTCCAAGCCCTCAATGGCCGAGGGGGGCGGGCGGTTCACATGCTCGCTCTCGCCCTTGCGCGCCGGGGAAGTCGGGGCCGGGCAGACCGGTCAAGAAGGCCTCGCGCTGGACGCCATGTAGCGGGCATTGACTTCGGTCAGGGGCGAGACGGGAATGTAGAGAACGCTGGAGTCGCCGGTGCCGTTGTGCACCTTGTCGACGGCGTGGATGCCGTCGCAGTGCCAGATGACAAAGTCACCGGGGGCGACCTTGGGCACGTGGACCATGGTGCGCTCGAGCTCGAGGTGGGGGTGCAGGCCCTCGGGGTACTCCTGGCCGTGGCCGGGGGTGGCGCCCTGGAGGTCCGAGGTCATGGCATCGCCCGAGGTGAACTGCCAGTTGGCGGGCGCCAGGAACTCGGACGAGGACAGGCTGCCGGCCGCGGCCTTGGGCGCAAAGAAGGGCCGCAGCAGGGTGTAGACGGTCGCCAGCTTGGCCAGGGGGTACACCAGCAGCGTGCCCTGGCGCGGCGCGACGTCGGAGATGCTCAGCCAGGCCTGGAAGGCGCGGAAGACGCTGCAGGTGCCCATGCCGGAGTGCAGGTCCATGACGGCGACGGAGCGCTTGCCGGCGTCCCAGGCATCGTAGTCCTCCCAGCGGCCGGCAAAGATGTCGTCGTACACGTTGCCGAGGCCGTAGCCTTCGGGCTCCCAGCGCTCGACGCTGCCGCCGTCCTGGTGGGGGCCGAGGGCGAAGCGCGCGTCGCCGGGCAGGCGGATGCGCAGGCGGTCGGCGTACATGATGGGCTGCGACATGTCGACGGGGGCCTGGGGTCGGCGGCGTGCCACAGCGCCTTCATCAGCAGCTTCTGGGTCTTGATGAAGTTGGGGTGGCCGCGCGCCGCCAGCTGGGCGGCGGACCAGTAGAGCTCGTAGACCTGGGGGTTCTCGGGCGGGAAGCCGTGGGTGCGGTCCTTGTTCTGGGCGACGTACTCTTCAATGGAGAACTTGTAGCCGCGGGCCTCGTCGCGGGGATGACGCCGCGCACGACGGCGACGCCGCGCTTCTTGAGCTCGTCGTGCTGGGCGGCCAGGTCCTCTTCCAGGTGGTCGAAGCGCAGGCTGGGATGACGTCCGGGCCCAGGCGGGCAATGGTCTCGTTCTCCTCGCGCAGCACGCCCAGCAGCTTGTTCCAGCTGGCGATGATCTGGGCCTCGTCCTTGCCGGACACGAGGGACAGCTTCAGCTGGCGTAGCGTTCGGGCAGCGGCGTGGCGTGGAGGCCGGACAGCGACGCAAACGAGTCGGAGATGTCGCCCTCGCGCTTGGTGTTGCCTGGGGCGACGACGGCGGCTTTGATGGCATGGGCGGCTGGGATTGTGTCGCAGTGTCGAGGCCATGGAGGCCATGCTGACGCAGCGGATGTGTTTGTTGAGAAGACGCGAGGCACGGGCGCCGGATTTTAATGCGCCGGGCCGCAGGAGAATGTGAAGTGTGGATGACATGGTCGAAGGGAAGAGGAATAGGGGGAGGGCAGGAAAAGAGAAAAAGGGGAAAGGGGCCGACAATGGTGCAGAGGCCTTCACCAAGAGTCAAAATGTGTGATGGGTGCGTCCAGATGGTCCAGAGGCAACGTCAAATAGATGGTGATTTCGCGCAGTCGAATGGTGATGCAGTCTCAAAGACAAAGAATCATACAAAGGATCAATCAACGGCCCCGGACAACCGAGCCCAAGAGGACGAGCGTCTCTATTTATGGCTCTGTCGAAAGTGTCAAAAGTGTCGAAAGTGCCCAAGTCTCCGCATGGCCGAGGCCGAGACATGCGTTGCTGCGTGTCGGAGTTTCACTTTCGGGCCACCCTGTCTCGTTGTCCAGGAGGACTCTCGGCCCTACTCGAGCAGTCGTCCAGCCTTGGCCCCCTTTTCCCCTGCCACTGTCCACTTGGCCCTGGACAGCTGCTGGTCGGTCTCGGCTCGCCTTTGGTCTGTCTGCAGCGCCTCGTCTCGGCCATTCTAGACGTCGCGTATTTCCGTCCTTAGTGGCCCCCGCGCAGGGCAGAACGCACCTCGTGATCTTGTGACCCTGGTCGAATGGACATACCCCGCTTTTCCGTCGTCGTGTGCCGGGTCTTGTCTGCATGTCTGCAAGCCTCTTCGCCACTAGGGCTGCTTGGCCCTTTGTCTTTCGTTCGGCTTCGCTTCGTCTTCCTCGATCATCGCCAGCGGTCTTTTGTTTTGCCCGTTGACGTACTGTGCGCACGAAGGTGAGGACACGGGGACACGGGGATAAGTGGGCGCCCGGAGTTGACGCATTTGTCGTAGTGCATGTAGTGCGCCGTGTGATTGGCTGGAACGGCATGCGGATGGTGCTAGAACGAGAAAAACGCCGCCTCTTGCCATTTCTGCTGTGGTTCGTTTTTTTTCGTCTGCACGGCAGGAGCCAACGCCCGTACGACGAAAGTCAACGCACCAGACCTCGTGGCAGTGGAACGGCAAGACGTTGACACGGCAGGAGCGAACCGAGTCGCACGCATTGGGAAGGCACCCGAGAACGAGGGGAGCGACGCACACATCATACGAGACGCACAAGACGCACAAGACCACGAAACGCACGAAACGCACGAGAAGCAGCCCATTTCGCTGTCAGCATTCTTCATCTTCATCGGCCGGCCAGTTGCCCCAGCCACCCCAGTCGCCCTAGTCGCCCCAGTCGCCCCAGTCGCCCCAGTGTCAACCCTCCTCCTCATCCGCACCAACTGCCGTCGATCGAGGCACTGTCTCTGCCAGTCGAGCCTTTGGAAGCTCCGACAAGGGCAGCCCGGCGTGTCCCCCAGACAGACCCAGGCGGTCGCAGCCAGACACAGACAGGCCCAGAGACACCCAGACAGACCTAAACAGACCTAAACAGACCTAGACAGACCTAGACAGACCCAAGCAGCCCCAAACAGCCCCCGACATCTCCGACACCACGCTCCTACACCCTCATCCTTGACATCATCGCCGAGGACACTCTCCGACGCGTTCGCCATGGCTTCTGCCGCACCTCCCGCCTCTTCGTCGACACCCGTCAAATGGGTCGCCTCGGACCACGACGGACTGCCGATGAAGAGAAAACAGGTTGCACAGGCATGCGAGACGTGTCGCAAGCGCAAGGTCAGTCCCGCTTCCATTCTGTTTCTCCTTTGCCGCGTCGCTGTTCCAACACCCTCCCAGAAACGATGCATCCACACACACGACGGGGACGGCCACGGCCGGCATGGCTGCTGGTCCTGCCGTCGGACTGGCGCTGAGTCGGCCTCCCGAAAGCCCGGCCACCCTGCCGCGGCGGCGGACGACGAGACGCCACCCAGGTCGCCGCCAACCGCCTGATGGAGCTGTCGTCGTCGCGCTTCATCAGCGACCTCAACCCCGAAGGCATGCTCATCCAGGCGGCCACACCGGCCTGAAACCCGAAGGCGGCACCACGTACCGAGACAAGAACGACCTGGGCATCTGGCTGCCGCCGTATGCACAGCAGGCACAAGACGACGGCGGCAGTGGCAGCGGGAGCGGCGGCGACACTGGCGACGGCGACGACGAGGACGGCGACGACGAGCAGGATCGGGCAGCCCAGGCGGGACGCAATGCACAGAACGGCCCGGCCACCGGGGGCAGCAGCAGCCACAGTCACGACCATAGCCACGGCCACGGCCGGAAGCCACAGCCATAGCCATAGCCACAAAGACAGCCATAGCCACAGCCATGGCCACGGTCCGAACGCTGGAATCCGCGACGACAGTGCCCGCAACCTGATATCCCAGTTTGGCGGCATGAACGGCCTGGCCAGCGGTGCCCCCAACAGCCAGTCCAACGCCGGCACGGGGCAAGCAATGGCCCTGGCCCAGGTCCTGGCCCTGGCCATGGCCATGGCACGGGCAACAACCCCGGCCATCACAGGCAGCGCCGCCGCAGCCGCAACGTCCACCGCCGCCCCAATTTTGGCGGCCGGTCGTCCCTCTCCGAGGCTGCGCTCGCCTACGAGCGGGCCAAGTACACCCTCATCAAGGAGTGCCTCTCCATCTACCCGCCCGACGGACGATTTTGCGTGCTGCACCGCATATACTGCGAGAAAGTGCACCCGCTGCTGCCCGTCCTCAAGGACGCCGACCTCCAACGGGCCTTCGCAGTGCCCATGTCGCCGTCGCCCGCGCCTGGCTCGGCGGGCGCTGGGCCGTCGCCGGCCAAGTCGACGCCCTCCAACACGTACTCCCCCCACCCCAACCACCCACCGCAGTCTGCCTTCACTACCTCCATCTTTCCGACGGTGGTCAAGCAGATCATCGCCCTGACAGCCGCCATGACCGACGGCGACGCTGCGGCATCGCACCTGCGACTCGAGCCCGGCGGCCCGCTCCTCGCGCCGCAAGAGTTCCACTACCGTCTGACCGATGCCGTGTCGACTATACTCGACGCCGACATGATCCCCCACCGCTTCGACTACATCCGCGCCACCATTCTCCTGTCCTTCTTCTACCAGCCCGCCGTCGAGGTCGACCGCAACAAGCCCAGCTTCCTGTGCACGCAGGCCGTCCACCACTTCCAGACCATTGGCGCCACCTGCTGGGCTACCGCCCCGAGCAGCCCGACGACGACGTCGACCGCGTCTTTTGCGCGCTCTGGGCCCTGGACCGTTTGACCTCGGTGCTCTATGCCCGCCCCGTCATGATGCACCACATTGACAACGGCAAGGACCAGAGGAAATCATGCCCAACCAGCCGCCCTGCTTCCGCCTCTTCATGTCCGTCATCCTGTGGCTGGATCGGGTCATTGTCCTGTATCGCCCGCGCCAGGCCTTTTACATGATTGACATTCCCGTGTACGAAGCCCTCATTCTCGACGCCCAGGCCGAGAAGCTGCCGTCCATGCTGCTCGGCACCATTGAGGTCTTGTATCACACCGTCTGTGTACTGTCGTGTCGGCAGCCACTGAGCGCCTTTACCGATGCGTCGGACACGGCCACGCTCAACCGCGACGACCGCACCTATCTGCCCATCTCCATCATGAACCCGCGCCGCTCCCACTCGTCCGACCGCATCGTCTGGGTCACCCAGACCCAGCCCATCTGTCTCTTTCCCTACGTGCCCTATTGCGTCTCCATTGCCCTGAGCGTCCAGTACAAGAAGATGCGCTACAGCCGCACGCCGCTGTTCCGCACCCGCGCCCGCGTCGGCTTCAAGGACATTGTCCGCCCTGCTCCGAAGCATGGGCGATGTGTTTATCAATGGGCGCGTAAACGCCGCTCTGGGCGAGAGCATCTGGCGGCAGATGGAGAAGACGGCATCGACCTTGGCCCGAGAGGAGCTGGAGGCGGGGGGTGCTCTCGGCGGCGGGGCCGCAAACACCGCCGGAGGCGCGGCAGCATGGGCCCGCCCCGTCCCCGACGCCGCCGACGCTCGCGTCGCCAAAAAGGCGACCTTTAACCTCACAGCCAGCACGCCCGCACACATTCTGCGTCCGCCTCCTCGTCGGCCTCGTCGGGCGCCGCCCCTGCCTTTGTCTCCTCGTACGTCTCGTCCTTTGCACCGACAACGGCCGCCCCAGCGGGGACAAGCGCATCCGGTGCATCGTCGACGGCCAGCACGGCTCCAACGACAGCCGCGCCGACAGCACCTGCGCGTCTCGCCCCACCGACCGGTCACGGCGGCCCAAGGCTCGTCTTTGCCAGCGGCAGCACCACAAGCCGCCTCTGCCGCAGCGACCTCCAGTGCGCCTGCGTCCACCTCGGCCACAACCCACCAACGCGATGCAGCCGCATCTGCCGGGAGGCGGAGGCATGGGGCTCGTTGTGACCGCGCCGGACACGGGCGCCACGACAACCGGCGCGGCGGGCGCGACAGGCACACTCGCCACCACGGCGGCGCATCTCTTCCCCCACAGGTGGACCTGTCGGTCCTCGAAAGCCTGGACACGGACATTGATCTGTTTGGCAACTTTGACCCCAGCTTTGACCTGGGTGCGATTGAACACGGCCCTGGAGGCCAACGTTGGACATGCCATTCCACAAAACTGGACGCCATGGAACAATCTTGTCCTGGGTGGATCACCACGCAGTGGAAGGTGACAGAGTGGGGGCTACGACACGGCACTGTAGCCGTTGACGTGGCGTCCTACGGACTGTTGATTACGGACCCGCGCGACAGGATATGCAGGACCAGACACAGACCCGAAAAGACAGGAGAAGCATACGGAGGAATCAGCGGGGGTGACTTTTGCAACTTGAATGACAGGGCAATGGAAAACAAGAAAGGGGTTGGCCTGTGAATTGGTTGGGTAACGCCTGGTTTGGGCGTGGGCGTTGGCAGACTCGCGCACAACAGCCACAATGCATGGTTGGACGGCCAGACGGTTAGACGGTGGAACGGGACGGACTGTGTTTCTATGATTGTTTGCATTGCTTGGACGATGGCGTCGGCGTTGGTGAAAAGCGACTTTGTGCCTTATTTTGTGCCATGTAGCATATACCGGACTCCGTACAAGTACATGATTTCTTGATATCGGACCATGTTTAGACATTTTCTGTTTCAAACTGCACGATGATCGTCCCCTTTGTATCCATCCCGACACACGTCGCCCCGTCTTTACTGCGTCCGCGGCCTTGCATCCGTTCGCTCGTCCATCTTGGTGCCGACGTGAGCGGCTGTTCTTGCCTCTACCCTACAGCGTCTCGGCGGTTCCAGCTGCAAGGTCAACCTCCAACCAGCGTCACGATATCCGCTCACGGGGTTCTGGGGCTCGGAACGGCCCCTGACTGTGTCCGGGAACTTGCTGCCGTCGTTGCTGCCGCAGGATCTGCACTGCAAAGACGTTTTACAGGCTTTGCATAGACTGTGCCAGATAGCAAAAGGCCAGAGATACGTGTACGAGCAAGGCAGGTCTCACAGCATACGGCGTACAGCGTACAAAATCGACAGTGACACACAGCGGCCAGGGTCAACAAGGATACCCCAGACGGGCCGCCATCAGCGGCAACAACGACCAGAGCACAAAAGCCCTTGGCAACATAGCCTACTCGAAATGCTGCAGTCGTGTCTCGGTGGGGGGGGAGAGCAAAAAGGAATAGGGGTGCGTGTGGCCATCTTTGAGTCGGATCCTACAGGAAGCAGACAATCATGTCTTGCTCTGAACGGAGTACTGTAAGACTGTACAGTTGTATTTGTCTCTTGGCCCTTAAGACGTTTTCTCGTCCGGCCATGCTCCAAGAGGACGGACGGCCGCCTGTACTTACGTCTCCTCATCGGTGAACAGCTACAAAGTGCATGCGAGAGCAGACAACAAACGGTGCGATGGCAGTTTCATAGCGGCAGGCAGTGCATCGCTCCATACGGGCCCGTCGATGGGCCCCGATTCCATACAAAGTACTTTGTACAACAGTCAAACTGGGACACGAGGGTGCCAGATAAGAGGTGCCAAGAAACGGCTGAAGCTCTCTTGAGACAACGTGGCGGGCGATCTACAAAGTAGCTTTGGCACGCACTTTATTTGTTCTCATCGTGTGCATAAGGAGACGATCCCAATGGCAACAAGTCGACGCCGGATGAGTCTTTTCCCTCTGTACAAGTAAGTTGGTAGTGCTTCTTGCGTGTGGTTTAGCCGACTTGATATATCGAACGTCCGGCCTCACCAACAACTCTCTCTGCCGTCTGCCGTCTGTCTTACACATTTCTCCATAATCGTTCCCCGCGTCACGACTTACACCAAAATCTGCAGTCAAGCCCCATTCCATGCTCAAAGTCCACAAAAAAAGAAAAACAACCCAGTCATGGCTCGCTCCGACCTCCGAATTCCTCTGTTTCTCCGCATATGGCCACCCATGGGAGTGTATCCCCCTCCTTTTGTGGAATTCTCCGTCTTTTAGCCCTGTTTTATCTCGCTTCTCTCTTTTCTCTTGTCTCCGTGTGCGAAGCTCAACGTCCGTCGGGCCATGTCTCCGATTTGAGGTGTCTTGTCCGCGAGGGAGCACCTCTTGGAATTACTCCATTCGTACTTTGTATTCTACCCACCATCTTTTCGCCCACCATAGGCGGAGGGATCATCGATCAAGGCTGCCGGGTCGTCATAATGACAGTGCCTCACGTTTGAATGCTGTGCCATGTGTCACGACAGGAATAAGTTCATGGACAGCTTTAAGTTTGAGCTGTCCCAGTCCCCGTGCCCTCTCCGACTTCTCGCCGCGTCGAGGGGGAGCGCAGGGAGAGGACCAACCAGCTCTGTTGAGTGTGGTCAGCGTGGTCAGTGGACTCTGGGGGGTGTCTATCATCGTCTATAATAGCGGAGACATAACCGACAAGGCCAAGTCTTTCTTCTCCTCCTTCTGCTCAGCCCACCGTCAGCTCGCCCCGTTTTGCTGCATGTGGATGTACTTATACAGACGATGCAGACGGGATGCACGAGCATTCTTGTACTGCTTTCATACGCCGGTCTTGACTTCTCTTCCGTCACCGGCCTCCTCCAGTCCAGACTTTGCACCGCGGCTGCTTATGGAGCTCACGCTGCAAGTGAGAGCTTTGGGTGTCCATTGTCACAGTCCATTGTCACAGTCCATTATCCACTGTATCCATCTTCTACGGTCTGTCTTATGTGCGTCTCCCGCATCTCCTGCCTCTCTAACTCCTCCCTCGTCTCCTCTCCCGTATCCCCTTGCCGAAGCCCTTGCCCGCCACACCCACACGACCAGCACGGGTTGAGTCCTACGCCAGAGTCGCCTTTGCAGGCACACCGTCTTATTATACTGCCCCGATCACGAGCAACTGTTTCTTTGGGCTGTTTTATCTCCTTCACTGCGGCTGACTGTCTGTTCATCTTCCTCTCCTCCAGGTCTCTCGTCCTTTCCCACCCCTCTGTGCGCTTCCGTTCCGTGTCGAATTGTGCTCCGTCCAATTTGCCTCGTCTAGTGCCTTGCTCCATCTTGCTTCTTCTCTTGTCGTTCAAGAGCGCGTCGACGTGTCGTCGTTGCATGCGGTATCTGTCCTGCACTGTACTTGTAGGCATTTTATCTCTACATCCGACGATCCATCTGCAGTCCGTCATGCTATTGAATAACATCTTCCCTTCAGCTCCACAGTACAACAGGGCAGTATCGTTCCCGTCCACATCTCGCGTGGCCATCTCGAGTCCATGCTGATCCTCCATCCGCCAATGTGTGCACATTGCCTCGGACTTGGAGGAGATCGCTCTCGAGACACACTGGACAAACTGGATACCGACTACTTTGTACTTGACACAGCCATAATCTCCACAACGCACTAGAAGCCGCACTCCCCATCGTGTACTTTTCCCCTCCCATCTTCCTCCCCTCTCCTTCTCCACCCCGACCTCCACCCAGCCTCCACCCCCGCACTCTTTTGTCTTTTTACTACTTGTCGGTGGCCTCGCAACAGGGGCATTTCTTTCTGTTCATCTTTTGTTTCTTGGCAACTATCCAATATTCGCTTCATAAGGGTACTATGGCCTGTAGAGAAGGAGGTGCGAGTGGAGAGTATACATTCGTGTCGGTCTAGCCCAAGCAGCCACCAACTCGCCGCATTCGCCAATACTCGGCAGTTGAAGTCCATCTTGAAGAGAGCGCACTCCCCAAGTGTCTACAAAGTACTCCGTACGCTCGTCATTGTTCTTCCTCGTTTCCTTCTTCAACTCTGGCCAAGCCTGCTCTGTCAGGTGCTTGTCAGCACTTACCGCGTGCATTCTGCATCGTTTCTGCGCCCCATGGGTCGTGGCGTTGCCGGCCGGACCAGTTCAGTCTGGCAAAGGGGCACCAACGGCGAACCACGCCCACAGAGCCATGCTCTGAGCCAGACTTTGACATTCGATTCGGTTGACCTCCGTGTCGGTCGTTCTGGTGGATGCGATACCCCGCGTTCGACGTAGTGGACAATGTGTTTATTTTCTTGAGATGACTTTATGTCACACTTTATTTGTTCTTTTTCTCTTCTAACGACGCACCCCGTCTCTCCTGGCTCCATACCCCATCCTCGTACACGCCCCCTGGCTCTGCCCTCCTCACATTCTCCCCATGGCTCTGCCGCATATAACTTGCATCATGGCCACGTCTTTGGCTGCACATCATCTCCTCGTTTGTTTCTCTTCTCCTCCTTCACCTCCAGTGTATTCCTCTTGCTTCGTATCTCGGTGATTTAGCATCGGTGTTGAGCGCTGTCTCGTCCCTCCGTCTTCTTCTTCTCTTCTTTGTTTGCCTTTGCCCTCCACCCCACCGCTCTTTTCTTTCGCGCGACGTTCCGCCGTTCCTCCCTCCACGCATGGCCGTTCCCGAGAAAGCGGCAGCTTCCGCCACTATGTCGATTGTGGACGTCGAAGCCGCGCAGGCGGTGGCCGAGAAGGAAGAGTCGCAGCAGCAGCACCGCGAGATCACGGCGAACCTGCACGAGTACGCCGAGTCCGAGGGCTATGTCCTGGACGCCTCGGACGACGGCCATGCGTCGGCCGCACTCAAGAGAGCGCCAGACGGGCACACGATCCTGATTCCCCAGCCCAGCGACGACCCCAACGATCCGCTCAACTGGAGCTGGACGACCAAGCACATTGCGCTCTTCATCGTCGCGTGCACGGCCTTCCTGGCCGACTACGGCAGCGCCACGGGCGCCGTGACGCTGATTGCGCAGGCGGCCGAGTGGGACATGACGCAGGACGAGGTCAACCACAGTCAGGTGGGCAATGTCTTTATGCTGGGCGCCGGCGGCGTGTTTGCCGTCATCTTTTCCGCGTACCTGGGCCGCCTGCCGGCGGTGTGGTGGTTCATGGTAGTGTCGACGGCGACGGCGGCCTGGTGTGCGGCGCGACCACGTTCCGCTCCTTCATGGCGGCGCGCATCCTAAACGGCTTCTTCAGCACCGTGTGCCAGGTCACCGGCTTGATCTTTGTCCAGGACATCTTCTTCTTCCACGAGCGCGCGCGCAAGATCAACGTCTGGCGTCCTTCATCATCATCAGCCCCTACATGGGACCGCTGCTGACGGCCTTTATGCTGACGTCCCGGCCGTGGCCGGTGCCGTTTTGGGTGTACACGGCCATGACGGCGGCGTGCTTCGTGGCCGTCACCTTGTTCCTCAGAGAGACGTACTATGACCGCCGCATCGCCGTCGCCGACCAGCCGCCCCGAGGCAGCCGTGTGGAGCAGATTGTCGGCATTGCGCAGTTCCGCTCGCGCCAACCTGCGCAACGGCCTGGGCCAGGCCGCCATGCGCATTGTGCGTGTCGTGTGCAAGCCCACCATTTTCCTGATTGGCGTCTACTACATGCTCACGTTTGCGTGGGTCGTCGGCATCAACACAACCCTGTCGATGCTGCTGCAGCCAGTGTACGACTTTGGCGTGCTCCAGATTGGCTACTTTACTTCACGCCCGTCGTGGCCGTCATCCTGGGCGAGGCTGTCCGGCCACTGGCTGCACGACGCGCTGGCCAAGCAGTACATTCGCACGCACAAGGGCCACTTTGAGCCCGAGGTGCGTCTGCGCGCCATTTTTGTGTCTCTGCCGTTCATGGTCGTTGCATCGTCATGCTCGGTCAGTCGCTCGAGAACGAGTGGCACTACATGGTGACGTCGGTGACGTGGGGCCTGTACGTCTATGGCATCATGATTACCACTGTGGCCGTGTCGAGTTACAGCCTGGACTCGTACCCGGAGGCCAGCGGCGAGGTGTCGGCGTGGGTCAACTTCAACCGGACGATGGGCGGCTTCATCATCTCGTACTTCCAAGTGTCGTGGGCGACGACCGAGGGCCCAAGAGGAGCTTTGGCGTGCAGGCGCGGTGGTTGCGGGGGCCTTCATCCTGGTCCTGGTGCTGCTGCGCTGGGGCAAGGCGATGCGCATATGGGCGGCCCGCTCAACTTTGCCACGGCGTAGGGTGGGTGGACTAATGTCGGGGTGAAGGAGTGTGGCGGTTGCCGTGGTTCTATCTTCTTGTTTCTTCTCTGGTTTGCTTTTCTCTTATAGCGTCCCTCGTGGAGCGGCCAAAGACACCTGATTATCTTACTACCATCCGCCGAGTCCCTAATGAACGCCAAGTGCCGAGTGCAACGTGCAGTGCCTCCTTGTAGTACAGACTACTCTTCTCCGCTCCCCTCTTCCTCCATGACGTCGTCTGCCTCTTCCGACGCCTCCTCGTCGTCGTTGTCGTTGTCGTCGTCCTCACCGTCTTCGCGGCCCGCCGGCATCAGCTGCCGCAGCTGACCCGCCACCTGCTGCAGTTCCGCCTTCTGTTGCTGCTGCGCGGCCATTGCGGTCTCGCGCGACGGCTTGGTGTACTTGCGGATGGTGTTGTAAATGTCCGTCTTGGGCAGCGCGTCCAGCTTCAGGTACTGGCGAATCTTGCTGCCGCGAATGCCGTCATTGTGCATCATCAGGATGGAGTCGCGGTGCGCCTCCAGCAGCTTGGAGCGCTGGCTGCTGAAGCTGAGCGGGCTGATGGCTGGGTGATTATGCGGCCGGCACGTCGCGGGCGCGTACTTGTCGTGTTTGATGGTCACACTGAACAGACAGTTGCTCTTTTGCGTCTCGCGCTTGCGGGCCTTTTTGGGCGTGCCGCCAGGGCCGTCAGGCTTGCGCCTGGCGCGTTGGCCGCCCTTGCCGCAGCGATAGTTGTAGATGGTGGCGCTGTCGTTGGATGGCGTGCGGGTGCGCAAGACCAAGGTGTAGCCGTTTGCAAGGGCGTGGGCTTTCACGGCCTCTTCGGCGGCCTTGATGGACGAAAAGACCTAGCAGGACGGTTTGGGGCCACAGGACGCTGCGCCGTCAAGGGGCGCGACCGGTGGTGGCGGTACCCCGGCAGCTGGGGCAGAATGGACTGTGGTCTCTGGGCATGCTGCTGGATTGCTGCTGGGCCACCGACGAGGAAGAGACTCTGATCTCTGCTTGGTGGACCCGCAGCCGATGTTCGTGCGGCGGATCGTAGCCAAAGGAGCTGGGTTGTGACGGTGGCGAGTAGCCTGGGGCCAGCGATTGCTGGAGGGGCGTCTGTGGCTGTTGGTGCTGCTGGTATTGTTGAGATTGGTTAGTGGTGGCCGAGGAAGAGGCTGTTGCTGTTGCTGCTGTTGCTGTTGTTACTGCAGTTGACTAAAGTGCTACATCTTCTGATGCTCTTGCTGCTGCACCAGTCGGTGGACTGTGCCGCCAGCTGGTTGACTTGCTGCTGCAGTAGGTCCATGGCTTGTTTCGAGCCGGAGCCGTTCCATTTGCCTTTCTCGCAGTGGCCCTGCTAAGGCCCGAAGGCGCTTTGACATCAGCGGGCACCAGTCTTCGAGGCATTGTGGACAGCGTCCGTAGCGGTCCGTCGCCTGTCGCTTGCCGGGCGTCGACGATGCGAGAGATGTCGTCGCGAATAAAATTGGAGACGGTCAACGATGGGAGCTGTTTAAGCAGAGTGTAGTGCCTCGATTAGGGGAATGGTCCCTGCCTGAGGCTGCTATTGGAGAGGTGTAAGTCGGCCATGTAGCGGCTAGCCAGTTAGTGGCTTACATGAACACGTTAGCGAGCACATGAGCTGCTTTTAGACCATACCCCCTGCAATGTAAACAAAGTTCGTCAACCAAGCGTACGGAGAATTCGGCATTGACTATTCACATCCCAACACCCCTATCATGATTGGCCCTGCTCCCAGTATATCACAAATCGTACATCGCTTCGCGTCTGTCGTAACGGCTTCTGGCAAATTCAAATCTACAGCGAGTTGCCATCCCGCCTCGTCAAAGAACATGGACGTTGGTCTGGACTAAAGATGAGACCCAATGCATCCAGATCCATGGCGGCCGGGTCAAAGTTGTTGAGGCTGCTGTAGTGGCTAAAGAAGGAGGCATCGCCGAGGTCAAAGTCAAAGTCGACGTCTGCTTGGACTGCGGGGAGTTGCTGGACATGTAGGTCGGACGTCTGATGGGCTGTTCTTGCTGGCCAGTCGGCCGACGACGACAGACGGCCTGGCTGGTGGAGATGAATTTCTGGGCCGAGATAATCGGATACTGCGGGTAGGCCGACTCTGGGACGTGGTACGTATCCGCCTCTGAAGTGTATGAGACTGGATCCGGGGCCACGTCTGGAAACAGAGGCAGCGGTGGGCTTTGCAGGGGCGTCCGTTGGGTTTCCTGTGGTGGCTGGGGATGCTGGGGGTACTCTTTGCCTTTGCCCTCTTGGCTGCCCGCCTTCGCCACCGCCGACGGCCCTAGAATGGTCCGCAGCCGTGCCAGCTGCTCGTACCGCGCCGCCACATAGCCGTTGCCCAGATCGCCCATGCGCCGCAGCAGCGCCAGCCCGTTGGCCATGGCCTCGACCGTCTGCGGGTCGGCAGGGAAGGCCGTGCAGACCAAGGCCAGGACGATGGCGGCTGAAAAGGCGTGCTCACCGTCCATGTACCCGTAGGTGGCCACCATGTTGTAGCCGGCGGCTTTGCTCATGATGCGGACCGTGTTGCGGGCAGCCGCCACGCACGCGTGGATGACGGCGACCGTCTTGGCGCCAGACCCGTCTGCCAGTCGCGCTCCGATTCCAAGGAGGGATGGGCGGCGGCTCGGATCGCCGCGATGCGCTTCTGGACGACATGGAAGAGGAGGGGGCGCGCAGTCATGTTGATGCACTGGTAGTAATGCAAGTACATGGAGATGCTCTCCCTCGAAAGCGTGGAGCTGCGCTCGGGGTCGAGCCGTAGAGGCGCGGCAGGGCCTCTTCCCACTGGCTGAGCGACTGCAGGACGGCGTGCACCGTGGCCACGAGCGACGCGCCGGTCAGCATGTGGCTGTGCACGTGTCGGTGTGCAGACGGAGAGAGGGTGGCGGACTCTGTCTTTGTCGGAGGGAGTGATGTCCTCCGATAAATCAGGGTGGTGATGTCGCCCAGGATGCGCGACAGCTCCGTGTAGCAGCGCAGCATGACGACCGGGCTGCTGTCGACGGGCTCGCCAGGCAGCGGCTTGGGCATGTCGACGCCAATGTCTTCGTCCAGAATGGCAATGGGGTGGCCCGACTTGAGCGACAGGATGCGGTCGAGACTGTAGATGCTCCACCAGACCCGGCGGCGGTGTTCGCGGTCACGTGCAGACAGCGGGGGTGACGTGGACGACGGCACCTCCTGGTGCAGCCCAGACTGATGGCCATGCGTAGGGCGAGGCCAATGTAGAGATACGCCGCGTCCCGCCGGTTCATGTTCTGCAAAAAGTACCCGACATAGGCCAGCGTCTCCACGCCCAAGATCGACCCGGGCTCGTGCACGTCGGGCAAGAGCGCCAGGGCATGGCAAAGTAGCCGAAACCGGGCGGCCGGTCGTTGTCGCTGGCGGGCGCGTCGGCGGTGTCGGGTTCATGCCCATCTCCGCGGGCCGTCGTCCGGTTGACCGAGTAGAGACGGCCGAGGGCCAGGATCATAAAGAGCTTGGCGTACGTCAGGCACACGCGGGCGTCGTGGCCACCGCCGTCTACGCTGGCATCACCGTCCGCAGTGAACGCCTGCGGCCCTTGGTAGGCCAGCTCCAGCTGCCGCTCGAACGTCTCGGGGTCTGAAAAGGCAAAGATGGTGCCAATGTACATGTGCTGGGCCTGGAAGTAGCTGCGTGCCGTGTCTTTAATGGGCGGAAGAACATCCACGAAACTCTGGGAAAGCTCCGTGGCCCGTTTTCGTGTTGGCAGCATGCCCGGTCGTAAAAGACGGCGTCTGTTCGAGGCGGGCGTGGTCGTGGTCGCCGTCGCCGCTGAAGTCGTGGCCGTGTCCATCGAGGTCACGGCCCCTTTGGCTCCAGCGCCTGCAGCCCCCCATCGCCTCGCAATCCCGACAGCTTGGTGGCCACCTGGAAGAAATGGTCGGCGGAGCCGCGGCTGGCTCGCAGGTAGATGCTCATCTGCTTGAACTGGTCGGACAAGCTGTCTTGGTCGTCGGGGACGTCACTGAGGTCGTCGTCGTCTCCGTCTTCGTCGTGTTCGTCGCCGTCTTCCACCTTGTTATCGTCTGGCATCGACTTGAGGGGGATGAGACCATGGGAAGACTGCCCAGCGCTTCTGGTGGGAGACTCGCAAAGATTTCTGCAAGGCACAAGGTCAGATGAGTCCACCACACCGAGTCACCCCATGCGTCTAACCTTCATATCGCCGCAGCTTGGCTTTGAGATGGCGTAGTTTCCTGCATCATGTCAGAGTGGAACAGAGTTGAGAGAGACAGGATGGCTGGCGTACTCTTCATTCACGGGAATCATCTTGGCGCCGCGGTAGTCGCACTCGAGGCCTTGGCCTGGCATCGCTCGCACCTGGGTTTGTCCTTGGAGCAGAAGATCTTTTGCCGCTTGCATTCTCGGCAGCTGCAGCAGAACGTGCCAGATTAGCAGCCGGTCGTCATGCCGCTTTCCTGGCATCTCGCCTCGCTCTGCTCTTGTCTCTTCCGTCTCCTCTCCGCGTGACTTACGCCCTCGGCTTGGCTCCGGCGGCGACACTCTGGCGCGCCGCACCGGTGCGGCTGCTGGCTTCCGCGCACGCACCATGTCGGTCGCTGATTTGGCTATCTTCTTGTGCTGTCGAACGTATAGAGAGCTCTCACTGACACTCATCCAACGGGGCTCCTCCAGTGGGACTTATTCAAGGATTCTGGAGGAGAGTCGTGGACGACGGCTCGACAGCCGTGAAAGGCATGGCGGGGCCTTTGCGCGGCCCTTGGCGAGTAATCCTTTGGCGATACAACGAGGCGGATTGGCTGTACACAGGACTGGCTGCAGCTCAACTGTCTGTGGTTGAGACGGCTGGGGTTCAGCCTCACGTCTTGGCGAAACAATCAATATCGTTGTCTTGAGTATGCACTGAGCACAGGGCTCTGTGGCGCAGCGGAGTCAACAGCACCTGTTGATAGCGGGGGTTAGCGGCTCCAGTGGAAGCTGGTGAGGCTCCCTACCGCTCAAGAATAGTAATACGTGGGTCCATTAGCGTCGGCCAGGCTCGCCGACGTCTCGACACGATGCACCAGTCGAAACAACCGAGAGCAAGACGGCGCACAGATGGACGAGATGAATGTCACATTTGGAATCGATGCGACACACTTTTAAGAAGTCAGGGCTCAACAAATGCCAGAGGACGCAATCACCCGAGGTCGGCGGTGCGTGGACAGCCTCGTCGTTATCAATGTACTCTCAGCTGTAGATGCACGTGACTCTCGTGCTTGTGATTAGATAGTCTCACCGCCAAAAAAGTAGTGGCAGAAAATGGGCAAAAAAAAAGACCCATCTTTTACGACGACTTGCATCTCGTCGATCTAGGTTCTCGCATGTTTGACACCTACGCACCTACACATCATCACACAACATGGCACGCGTCGACGACAAGGCTCGGTACTATTTGGAGCGGGCAGTGCCCCAGCTCCGTGAGTTTGAGTCCAAAGAGATCTTCTCAAAGGTACCCCCCTCCCTCCTCAATCACTCTTCGACCTACACGAACGACCACTAACCCACGTCCAGGACGAAATCCGCACGCTGGTCCAAAAACGCACCGAGTACGAGCGCCTCATCCTCTCGCCCGGCTCCGGCCCCAACGACGTCCTCGCCTACATTGCCTGGACCAGTCCCTCGATGACCTGCGCGCAAGCGCTGCCGCCGCCTCAAGATCAAACAGTCGACCAGCTTCACGAGCCAGGGCCGCATCTTCCAGACCTTTGAGCGGGGCGTCCTTAAGCATCCGGGCAGTCTGCTTCTGTGGAGAAGATACCTGGAGTACGCGGCCGCCTGCAAGGCCACCAAACGATGGCGCCGCATCATGACGCGCGCGCTGCGGATGCTGCCGAGCGAGGGCGGCCTGTGGGTCGTGGCCGGCCGCCGCGCCTGGCACGACGGCGACATGGAGGGCGCGCGCAGCTTGTTTATGCGCGGCTGCCGCTTCTGTGTCAGCGAGCCGCTGGTGTGGCTCGAGTACGCGCGGCTGGAGATGGAGTGGCTGGCCAAGCTGGAGGCCAAGAGAGGAACGAAGCAGTTTGCGATCGAGGCCACAGTCGAGGCGTCCTCCGGGGGCAGCACGGCCAAGAACGTGTACGAAGAAGGTGAGGGCATGGCCCTGCACGACGGCGACACGGACGAGGACGAGGATGACGACGACGACGACGGCGACTATTCCAACAATGCCATGCTGCCCAAGCACTTGATGGACGACCCGTTGGCCAAGAACAAGAAACAGTCGCTTGTCTTCAACGACGACCAGGTCAAGAAGCTGCAGGCCACACCCGCGCTCGAGGGCGCCATCCGCGCGTCATCTTCGACGAGGCCGTCAAGCAGCCGTTCTTCTCGGCCGACGCCGCCGAATCCTTCTTCGACCTGTTTGCCCTCTTTGTGGCGTCCGTGCCCACGGCACAGCCCATGCTGAGCGCCCACGTCTTGGAGCTGCTAGACGCAAAATACGCAAACGACGCCGCCGCCTGGAACGTCCGCGTCAAGAACTGCGTGCTGGGCCTCCACCCGGAGACACCCACCTTCCCGCGCGCGCTTCGGACAGCCCTCACAACCCTCAAGGAAGGTCTCGAGAAGTCGACCAACAAGGCCAAGTTTGCGGCCAAGAGCGCCGCCTGGATCGACGTGCTCCTCAAGCGCAAAGAGGACGACCTGGACGCCGGCCTGCGGGCCGTTTTGGAGGATACGCGGCGCAAGGTTGAGCGCGCCGGCGAGGCTGGCGCCGAGGCAGCAGCCGAGACGAAGAAGCTGTTGTGAGAGAAGAGAGGAGAGACGCGTTGGAAAGGAAGGAAGAAAGAAAAGGTGTAAAAGTAGGCAGCTTGTTAGCGCTCGGTATGATTCCCATAGATATGTACACCCATTACTACCACGCCGGTGCCATGCTGCGCCCCGTCTGTCATCCGCCCTGCACACCCTATGTTGCCCCCGCCACGCTCAGCAAGTGCTTCCACTCGTCGGCGCTCACCCGGCTCACACTCAGCCGCGACTGCTTGAGCATCTGCATCTTGTCCAGTGGCTGGCCCGGCCCGCCCATGTCTTTGAGTTCCTTCAAGTAGATGGGCCGCTGGAACTTGCTACGGAACTCGACGTGCACCACGCTCCACTTGGGCTCTTTGCCCGCCGCCAGGTCGGCCGCCGCCTTGGGGTCGTAGTACGCCGTTTTCGGGTCGTGCGCCGTCAGGTCGGGCGAGTGCTCGCGCACAATCGTCATCGTGCCCACGATGCCCGGCTCCTTGGTGTTGGAGTGATAGAAGAAGGCGAGGTCGCCCTTTTTCATGTTGCGCAGGTTGTTGCGCGCCGCGTAGTTGCGGATGCCGTCCCACGGCTCGGGCGCCGTGCACGCGGCCAGGTCGTCGATGGAGAAGCGCACGTCGACGCCGTTCTCGAAGCGCGACTCGGGCTCGGCCTTGAGGAGCCAATACTGGCGGGTGGATGAGGTGGAGTCGGAGTCAGTGGTGTCTTTTGGCTTGACTTTCTGCTTCGCTTCCTGCAGGACGTCGGTAGCTTCTGCCTTGACGAGAGTCTCCTTGACAGCAGCCTCTCCATTTTCAGTAGCGGGTCCGCCTCCGTTTCGTCCTTGTCCTCGTCCTCGTCCTCGTCCTCGTCCTCGGCTTCACCTCGGTCGTCGCAACAGCCATTCCCTTGCCCTTGCCCTTCCTCTTCCACTGCCCTTGGCAGGTGCCTTTGCCTTGGCTGGCGCTTTGCCCTGGCCCTTGGCTTTCTTTGCAGCCGGTTCTAGCGCTGGTGTAGGTTCCGTGGCTGGCGCGGCCTGCGCTTCCTAGATGGGCCAGGAGCTGCAGTTTCTCTGGTACCTCCGCCTCGGATGATTGTCCTGCCTTTGCAGCAGGCGCCTGTCCTGTCCGCGCTCGCTTCGCTGGTGGTGTTGGCTGTGTCTCTGGCTCTTCGGTCCCGGCCGCCGTTCGCCGCGACGAACGCCGGAGCGGCGTGCTCGACTCTGCCTCGGCAGGCGCTGCGGTCTTTCGTCTGGGAGGCATGTTGGGAGCGAGACTGGCAACGAGAAACGTGTCGTAAAGATGCCAGCGTCCAGAATGAAGACGCACGTGCAGTTCCAGCTGTTCAAGGAAAGAAGTCGCTCCTTTCGTCGCAATATCGTACTGAGACGCGTTCCTACGAAGTAGGGCATGAGAGGAGCTGGCGCTAGCCTATTTAGGTACTTCATAGGCTGGGCCAAACGACTTTTCTGTGGGTACTCTCGACCTCACGCTTGGGTCTAAACCATGTGAACCATCTGACCGTTGATTTCGAGAGCCTCAAGCCTCAAATTTGACCAGAACGACCAGCGACTTGCAACTACAACATTGCCTCATGTTCCCTGTGACTGCTTGAAGCTCTGTTGCTGTTGCTGCTCGTCTCATCTGAACCTAACTAGCCTAACTGCACCCCCCATCGCTCTTTCGCCGTCCATTCATCTTTGACCCTTTCCTGCAACTCTGACGTCCGTCGCTCGTGCGTATGTATCCTCCTCACACACTCCCTTGCTGTCTTTGAATGGCCCAATGACGACTTGCGTCACCCTTTGTTCGCCCCAAGGAAGCACAGGACACACAAGGTGACGGGAACCAGAAACCAACAAGCTGCTGCCAAACAACACCAACATCCTCCGACAGACCCTGCCAAGCCTGTCTACTAACGATAACCAACGCTCTTCCTCGTGCCCGGCGATGTCCTTCTCCATCCCTCCCGTCTCTTACCGTCGTTTCTGTTGCATCCACAACTTATCTCAGCTCAACATGACAGGCTCCTTCGGCAAGGGCCGACGCGGCAGGACGAGCCGTTTCCAGTTGGTCCCCGGTTCTAGCTGGTCTCTCTTGTCTGCTGTTCTGCTCTCTTCTTCTTTCTCCTGTTCTCCGTCGATCCGACCTGGCATACCTTTAGCACGCATGGGCCCATTGGGTATCCGTCTCCCCTCTTCTCTCACCTTGATCTCGTTTATCCCCCATCCTCCCCATTCCCTTCCCTACCTCGTAGTTCCCCTCTCACTCCTCTGACTCCTCCTTCTCTTCTTACTCCCACCCTCCCCTTCCTGCCTTGTGCTCCGTGCGGAATAAGATACGATCCAGATCTCGTACAGATCTCTTATGATCGTCAACACGTTCAGCCTTGTCAAGATTGTGGTCGGAAGAAAGCATCGTGCCAAGGACTGCCGGGGCGGTACCGATTTCGGATCCATCCACTTTCCTTCAGGTCTTCACGTGCCCGTAAGGTGTTCTTGCTGCACAGGTGTTGGTGCGTTCACGATGCAACTTGTAGTCATGTATCTTGTACGAAGTAGATTACTCCCGTCAGCCAAACGACAGTCCTGTCGCCGTCGCCATTTTCTCCTCACTGACAATGTTGGTGCTAGAGTTGTCGTCTCCTCGTCTCGGGATCCTGCCGTCCGCTGTTAGAGAACTTGTACCTCCAGCACAAGGTACAATATACTGTATGATATTAGTATGCGGTCTGACGTATCTTGTGCAGCTTTCTGGCTGCGGTACTTGGTCACTACCGCTCTCCGCCCCTCCTATTGGCCATCCGCATTCGCCTAGGCGACTGTGCTCCAGTTTAGACTAGCGCCACCATGAAACCAGCCATCGCGGCGGGGCGAGAAAAAGGATGGTCCGGATTCCCAGTTCCTGCCAGTTCCCCCAGCTCTCACACGTCTCGCCTCTTCCGCCCTTTTCGCCCTTTTCGCCCTTTTCGCCCATTTTCCCACTGAGTTCCCAACCGCCAAACACACATACAAGCAACAACGCACAGCACAACTCTACGGAGTACTCGCGCGCGCATTTCGAGGTACGTTTGCCGGTCCATTGTCCATTTCCATATCCCATTTGTCGTCACTTTCTGCTTTTACCCCATCCCGGCACTTGCACTTGTCCTGGGCCTTGCATCGAGTGACACGCAGTCCGCCGTTGCTTGTCTTTGGGCTGTTCGCTCTTGCCTCTCTGCCACTTTCTGCTCCTCTGCACCTTCCCCGTCGCGTTGTGGCTTGCCTCCAGAGGCGGAACGGAACGCGACATTGCGGAGACTGCTACTCAGTACGGTGCTTTCCATTCCCCTTCGTATTTCCCGTTTCCCCTTCACTCTTGCCGGCCTCTTTCCTATTTGCTGCCCCCTCAACCGTACTTTCCCCTTCACGTTCGCGCCTGCCTGGTGCCTCCTGCCTGTCACGCGATTGACCCCTGAAAATTCTCTCCCACAGGGAGGAACAGAAGGCGCGCCCCAAGTAGCGCCGCAAATTTCTGCTCTTCAGACCCTCTGCCCCTGTATCCTGTCGTCTGTCAACTGCCACTCCAACCCGTGCCTGCCCCCATGGACGCTCGGCGGTCTGCGCTTCTTCCCCTGCCACTTGCTCCTCCCCATTGCGGACGTAAGCCACAACAAGTGGAAGGAGATGAAAAAATAGTAGCAGGAGCGACGCCCAGCAAGCAGCAAAAACTGGTCAGAAAAAATACAGGCAGCAACAAGGCCCCGAAAGCCCCCCCCCGATCCACCAAAACAGCGCTGCACCTCCTTATCGCCCCCAAATGGCCAACGCCAACCATCGTCCTTCCCTCACACACCTTCCTCGCCCCAAAGAACACACGGAGCCCCATACCCTGACACAGCCGCGACTTGACGCGACTCTCATCCTCCCCCCCTCCGCATCGCGAACACCCTCTGCCGTGTGACTGCCCATCTCGATTGTACTAGACGCTTCTTTTCCCATTGTGCATGTTTGTCTGGATGACGTGCGTGCGTGTTGTCGCCGTCCCGCGATCGCCATCTCTCGTTGCCGCGCCTGCTGACTCCTGTCGCAAAAGAAGAATCGAACAAAACACACGGAAAGACGAAAACGAGACACGCATCGAATCGAATCGACAGACTATAGACTACCATCGACTCACTCGCCAGGCAGATGGGCCCATCGCCGACGGCCGTCCTCCTCGCCCCCTCCGACGCCCTCGACCGCCTGTCCGACCTCGACTGTGCGCGACGCCGGCCATTGCGTTGAGTCTCTCGCATAGTTCACCTCCTTGACGTTCTCGACACTCTCGCATCTCCATCCTCTTTCCCATTCTATCCATCCTCCTTGACATCATCTCACCATGAGCTCCTGGATGAACGAGGCCGCCGTGCAGAACCACAATGGCAACGGCTTCCCGCACATCAACAACCCAAATGCGCCGCCTGTGGGCGTCGGTGGCATGACATGGACCCGGCCGCGTTTCATGGCCGCGAACCAGGCCCAGTTTCAATCCCGTCGCCGGCAATCCCTATGCTAGCCCACAACAGCTGATGGCCATGCAGCAGCAGCAGCAACATCAGCAACAGCAACAACAGGGCGGCACCCCCAATGGTGGACCGATGCGCATCGCGTCGCCTTCTTTCCAGAACCCCATGTTCCAGACCAACTCGGTCGTCCCATCAAAACGGCCGCGCCCACGCGAGGACAGCATGGCCGCGTCGCCGCGGCAAAACGCCGGCATGCTCCCGACCACACGCGCCGACACGCCGAACCAGTCACATTTTCCCCAACAGCCACAGCATCTCATCTCCCGCCCAACGGCTCCGCTAACGCGACACCCTCGCCCATCATGGCCAACCAGATTCGCGCCGGTAGTGCCGTTCCCCGCGCGTCGCCACGACGTCACCCCATCCCTTCTCGCCCGCCACCCAGAGCTTTGCGCCGCAAGCCTCCCCTGCACCATCCGACCCCAACACCGCATCGCAGCAGCAAAGTCCTTACGGCCAGCCTGGCGGCGGCGCTGGCGGCGGCAACTTCCCGCCTGGCTTCAACCCCAACTTCGCACCAACACCGCCGCCGGGGCGGCCATCGCCCAACCGCAACAAGCGGGTGGCCAGATGATGCCGCAGCACATGGGCCAGATGCCACCGCAAATGGGCCAGATGGGCAGATGAACCCGCAGATGGCCGGTCCCATGGGCTCGATGAACCCTCAGATGGCAGCGCAGATGGGTCAGGTGCCGAATGCCGCCATGTTCACGCCGCAGATGCAACAGCAGCTGGCCCAGCGCAGCGCACAACGCGAGCAGCAAAGCTATGTACCAGATGCAGCTGCAGCCCAGCTCAGCAGGCACAGCAGGGTGCAGCAGGACAGATGCGGCAGTCCATCACGGCCCAGCAGCGCAGCATGATTTCCAGACAGCAGCAGCAGCAGCAGCAACAGCAGCAGCAACAGGCGCAACAAGCGCAGCAACAGGCGCAACAAGCGCAACAAGCGCAGCAACAGCAACAGCAGTCGTCACAAGGCCAGCAGGGCCAGCAGCAGCCGGGTCAGGGTCAACAACAACAATCAGGCCAGCCAGGCCAGCAGCCAACACAGCAAAGCGGCACTAACGGACAGGTCGCCCCAAACACGCCCAAGACGGCACAGGGTCCCGGCGGCGGAGCACCTGGCCAGCAGCTCAACGGTCCCCAGCGCTCCGGCGACCAGTTCCTTCACCAGCTTACCGTGTTCATGCAGCGAATCAATATGCCGCTCGAGACACATCCCGTGGCAGGCGACCGGCCCGTGCATCTGATGCAGTTGTTTCAGACGGTGCAAAAATTCGGCACCTACCGCAACGTCATGCAAAACAACGGCTGGGCCCAGGTCTGCAACGTTCTCGGCTACCCACCCGCGCAAATACCCGCAGTGGCTGGTCAGATCAAGGCCATTTTCGAGCGCAACTTGCTAAAGTTTGAGGAGTTTGTTGTCACGCAAAGCCGCGCCAAGGCGAACCAGCAACAGCAGCTTCATGCACAGCAGCACCAGCAGCAGCACCAGCAGCAGCAACACAACAACAACAGCAACAGCAACAGCAACAGCAACAGCAACAGCACCAGCACCAGCACCAGCAACAGCACCAGCAACAGCAGCACCAGCTCCAAGCGCAGCAGATGAAGTTCGCTCAGCAGCAACAACCGGGTCAGCAACAGCCCGGCCAACAGCAGCAGCCATCACAGCCCAGACCATCCAGCCTCCCACGCCTCAACAGCAGCACCAGCAACCTCCGCCACCATCGCTCGACCAGGGCGGACCCGTCGGCTTGCCAAGCACCCGAAATCCGCGACGCGTCCGAACAAGCGCTCATCATCGGGCCAGCAGCCGGCGGCGCTTAAGAACGCAGCCCCCAATGGTCAGACGAACGGCTTCCCGACGCCCCACCTTCCGAACCAGCAGCCAGCACCGCCTTCCTCGCGTAAGGGCAAGGGGAAAAATGCACGCAGCGCTTCTACGCAAGAAGATTTCCCGCCACCATCAGCGGCCCAGGGCATGCCCGTGGCGGCCCCGGCAGTATGCAGGGGCCTTCCTTTGGCCACCCCGCCAACGGATTTTCTCCTATGCCGGGCCAGTACCCTCCTGGGCAAACGCCGCCAGACCAGATGCAGGGCGGCTTCGTGTCCGGTCACATGCAAGGCCCATCGCTTGGTGACACGGACGAGTACAAGCCGTGCAGCCGCGACATGCACACTTTTGGTGTGTCGACGTGCATGCGCCGGCCAACGTGGTGACTGATATTTTGCGGTTCCGCCCCGAGGTCCCTGCGCCCAACGAGCTCGGCAACATTGACATCCATGCGCTCACCCAAGGGCATCCAGTCGGGCATTCACAGCGAAGTGCGGTTGGCCCTGGATACGCTGGCAACAGTGACTATCACCAACATGCCGGGCCTCGAGATCGACCTGGAAAAGTGCGACGACCTGCTGGAGACGCTCATCGAGTACGCCGACGAGCTCCTCGAGGTCCTGGCGGAAAACACCGTCGAGGTGTCGGACGAGATTCTGATCCCGCCCTACGAAGACATTGCGCGTGCCTGCCAGATTGAGCGGCTGTCGCTCCGCGATGAGCCCGTGCTGGGTTCGGAAGAGGAGGAAATGGACCGTGCCGTCGAGTACCTGCTGTGCATCACGACCATCTTCCGCAACCTGTCTTTCAACCCGCGCAACCAGGCCGGCCTGGCCGACGAGTTCGCCGTCAAGTTCTTGTGCCAGTTCATCCGATATGTCGGCACCCGCAACATGCTGTTGCGCACGCAACTCAACATGCTCGATTTCATGAAGGACATTATCACTCTCTTGTCCAACATTAGCGGGTCCATTGAGATCCCCGACCAACAGGAAGCATTTTGCTTCTTGCAGTTCCTGCTCGCCTTTGCGCCCGCGCCCCTGCCCAGCCTCGCCGACGAGCATTTGTACTTCTCTAGCTACCAGGCCCCGCTGCAGCCGTACCTGCCCTCGGCCGTCGACGCCCTGGCCAAGCTGCTCGCCCGCGACGAGCCCAACCGCACGCACTTCCGCAACGTGTTTACGGCCGACCCCAGCGGCGCCATGCCCTACGATTTGTTGACACAGACATTTGCCCTCGCCATCTCGCCCATCCCGGACTATCTGCATCTGCGCGAGATGCGCCCGCCCCAACTGCCGCCCGTCCAGGAGGTTCGCAAGCCCATGCTCATGCAGGGGCTGCTGGCTGCCGACATTGTCGCGTCCCTCGCCCCGGCTTCGAGACGGGCGTCACGCGCACCTGGCTGACGGCCAAGAACGGCTTCGCGCAGAACCTGCATCGCTCCGTGCGCGACCTGTGTCGCGACTACGAAATGGTCGAGCACCAGATGCGCGCCTACCGCAACCCACGCGACCGTATGCAGCTGCAAAAGGACGCCGAAATTATGTACATTGTCGTCCTCGCCGTGTCCATGCTGCGCAAGCTCAGCGAAAAGGCCATGGACCGGCCGAGCCGGTCACCAGCCTGCCGCCATCGGTGCTGCCCTCTGAACAGGGCCTGCTGGAGGCGCTGGAGATGCTGAGCGGCGAATGGAGCCGTGACGGGTTTTTGCCCAACTTTGTGGCCTTTGCCTCCTTGGGCGAGAAGGTAAAGTAGGTGAAGGCGGCTGTGGGACAACATCAATGAAATCTGGACGTATGCGGTCGGCGAACGGCGAAACGTACTTGATCTGCTTACATGGGAACGAATGCGAATGAAGAAGGATATGTGGAGAGAAGATGAGAATGGAAAAGAAAAAAAAGAGGAGAGAGAAGATAGACTAACCGGACGCTTTCCTGTTGTCCCGCTTGGTTAGCTGTCTGCCTTCATCTGTTGTCTACGCTGGATTTTGTATATTTTTTCAGCTCTCTTCTGGTTTGGTTTTTGCTCCTCTCCTGTTTCATTGTTGGGTTTTTCCTGCTTTTGCATCGCTACTTTGCATCATTTCTTTTACATTGTCTGCTTCTCTTTCTCTTTATATAATCTGTATTGGTTTTATCATACTCGTGTTGAATCGACTATTTTCATTATCACAACGATTCCTCCCTTGTAGTCTGGTATAGTTTCCAGAAAGCCGTGATAGACTTTGTATCCGCCAACAAGACCAACAAGACGAACAAGCCCTAAGGCCTCATGTATTATCTGTGGTTCAGTCTTCACAGCACACAAAGTAAGATGTCAGAATTTGATTGTAATGAGGAAAAGAGAAACTAAATCGTCGTGAAGAAAATGTCTTTTTTCCCTACAGAACGCCAGAACACAAAAGAGGACGAGTAACAAAAGAAAGCCGCATCAAAACATAGGAAACCAGGGCCGTTTGGGTCACATTTCAGCCCACACGCACGCCCGCAAGTTTGTCCTTTCCCTCAAATTACACACAAACACAACTCCTTTACCGCGTCACGGCGGCGGTCAGCACCTGTGTCCGGAAGAAGCCGCCTTGGTCCGCTCAATGACCTGCTGGTAGACGGAGCTGTTGGGGTGGTTCATAATGACGGTGCCCTCCTTGAAGTCGATCTTGGCGTCGAGGCGGGTGTCCCGAATGAGGTTGACGATCCACTTCTCGCCGTCGTCGACGTTGAGGCCGAGCTGCTCGCTGACGCGCTTGAGGTCGATGCGGGTGTGGATCTTGCAGTAGGACTCGAAGAAGAGGTGGCGGGCGGCGTCGACAAAGGCGTCGGCGGCGCCGGCCAGGAAAAGTCCTGGCGCAGGACCTCCTCGGCACGCGGCAGCTGGCGCTGGGCCTCCTCAAAGTCAAAGTCCAAGAACAGGGCACGCACAAAGTCGGTGACGGGGTCGGTGTACTCGTAGGCCTCCTGCTTGATGACGCGTACAATGTCCTTGAGCTGCTTCTGCTGCAGGCCGGCGTTGCGGAAGCGGCCGCGACCGGCAATGACGGAGGCGGCGACGTAGCGCAGAATCCAGGGGCAGGCGGTCTGGACCGTGTTGATGTAGTTGGGGGAGAACATGAGCTCGAGCACGGGCTCGCGGCGATCTCAGAGTTGAAGAGGGGGAACAGGACCCAGTGCAGCAGCCAGGTGCGCTGCTGCAGCTGGGCGAGCGGGTTGTTGAAGAGCTTGGTGTCAATCATCTCCTTGACCTTGGTGATCTCCTCGAGGGCAGACTCCCAGTTGGCGGTCAGGATTTCGGACGCCAGCTTGCCCCAAGTGGCGGCGGCGACGCGGTCGTTATCCGTCGACAGCACGCGGAACTGGTACAGCAGCTCGGCGGCGCCGCCGTAGTTGCCGCAGCTGTACTGGAAGTTGCCAAAGTCGTAGAGCGCGTTGACCATGTCGATGGTGACCTGGCGGGCCGGTGTTAGTACACGTCATTCTCCTTGCATGCTTTTGCTTTTGCGTATGCTTCAACTCGACGCTTCGCGTCTCCGCTAGATCGACCACCTTTGGCGGTCTCGAGGGGACTCAGACTCACATCGTGCTCCTTCTTCAAAAACTCCAAGTTGGCCACCTTGTCGCTCCGCAGGTTGCCAACCACGTCCTCGTCGCCCAGCAAGTCGCGCAGCTTGGTCGTGTCGGCCTCAAACTGCTCCAGCTTGGCCAGCACCTTCTTTCGTGACTCGGCGTACTCGGCCGGTGGCGTGTCCAGGTTCTCAATCTCGCAGTACAGGTTGGCGACGTAGTCCGTCATGTTGGTCTTCTTGAGCAGCTCAAACTTGGCCCTGGTCACCTCGCGTGACTTGGCCTCGTCCTTGCTGCTGCCGTCCTCCTCCTCGAGCTGGCTGGCCGCAAACTCGACGAGCGGGAAGATGAGGTGGCGGTCGAGCCGCAGCACCAGCTGCGGCATGAGTCGAAGTCGGCCGCAGATGCCATGATGGAGGTTTGGGGGGGTAGAGCGTCGGTGAAGGGGGTCGTCGGGGAGGGGTCGGATGCCGTCAAGAGTGCCGTCGAGATCGTGATGTTGCTCGATGATAGGGGCCTAGAGGGGCTCTGATTTTTCGCGGCGGTACGTGGTGGTGTAATTTTTTGCAGAGGGTGTGGCACGCTTTGGTCGCTACTGCCCATTTGGCGCCTGGAAAGAATGGCACAGGGCGGGCAGGTGGGGCTACTTTCCCGGCCTGACCTGCCCGCAAATGGACAATGGCAAAATTTGCACTGTAAAATGTGGATAGCACGGGTCCAGGGTTTATCCGTAGCCGCAAACGGATTTTTTGCCGGGCGGTGAAGAGCAAGCTCCAGCTTCGGCTGACGATGATGGACGACGGACCATCTTTGCACATCAACAGCCGACCGATTGTTTGTTTGTTCGCTTTCTCCTCCATTGACAGCCGCCACAATGTCGACATTACTAGCAAACTCGTCACGCGCAATGTTGCGCTGCGCATTCGCCCGCCCGCCCGTCGCCCAGTCGATGCGACTCCTCTCCTCGACCTCGATCGCATCACAAGAAGCGTCCACATCCACCACGGCATCTTCCTCCTCAATACCGCCTGCCGGCACCGCCCTTCCCTACCGCATCGGCCGCACGAACTCGCTCAACTTCCCCGTCTACCACCGCATTAAATCCGGCGGCACCAACCGCACCACCGAGGTCAAGAAGGTCGAGGGCAACGCCGTCGTGCTGTCCAAGCAGCTGGCGCAGGACCTCGAGGTCGAGACCAAGATCAACCCGCGGACAAGCCACGTTATCATCAAGGTAGGTCCGCTTGTGGTGCAACCCGCGATGATGTATTCTCAGCGCATGAACCCGTGCTGACCTCTGACCAAAAAAACAGGGCTTCCATCGGGAAAGGGTCGTCAAATGGCTGATCGAGAGGGTCTGTGATCAAAGACTGGATACAAGAACAAGAACAAAAGAAACGAAGAGAACGAAAGACGCCGGAGACGCCGCCTGGTGCATAGCATTGTGAACAACATAACCCACCCATACTGAGCGACCATTGTACATTATTTTGCTATATTTACATTATCAACTACTTTCCGTTGAGAAGTTGACTCTTCTTTTCGACGTAGTATTATGCCTAGCATTGTGATACAGACTTAGAGTCAGGTGTTACGAGGCAGCTTGATACCTGTGGATGACTACTGCAGAAGGGCTGGTAGACTTGACCATGACGCCGTCATTCTTTTGTCTTTTTGCACCCGCTCGTCTTCCTATCACATAACTCAAGATTTATGCCTCATTTCTATAGCTTCTCAAAAGACATTTGTTTCTTATTCAAGTATATTGTCAGCCTTGTTATTTATCTTCTCGCAATATCAAAAATGGATTCGTATATTATTTTTGCAACGTTTACCGGGAGTCGAAATTCAATAAAGTCAGCCAAATGTCATTGTAAGTCTGATATTTAGTTTCATGCATCAAATATCTTGGGTATCTGTCATTGGTACTCATCGGGCATATCAACGCCCCTCTTTTATCTACCTGCCACGCTTCCACAGCCTCCAATGCCCCAAAACAGTTTAAAAAGGCCGTAAACTCCATGTTATGCAACGATCTTAAACAAACCGTCTACTCCTCCTCGTCCTGCCCAATGAGCCACACTTTGCCTTTGAGCAGGTCCACGGCCCGGTCGCTCAACCACCAGTCCATGTTGCCATCCAGCTTGCTCGTCACGGCGGAATGTCGCTGTCCTTACTCGGGGCCTTGTTGTCCACCTCCTTCTCGTCCGCCGCCCTCAACCTCTCCCGGTGGTCGACCCAGTCAAAGAGCAGCCTCAAATCGAGCAGCGCATCACGGCCCCAGGCGGCGCCCAGACTGCCTTCGAGCGCCAAGCGGGCGTCAATGGTGCTGCTTGCGCGGCTGCTGACGGCTCCCGTATTGGGACCACTCTGTCCACCTGCGCTGTCGGACGTGGCACTCCCCAGCAACAGAGCACATTCGGCGCGACTCAGGCCCTTGAACAAGTCGAGACGCAGGATCCACTCGACGGGATCGTTGATGCCTGGCTACGGAGGGCGCTAAACAGGTTGCGCGACGTCGCTGCTGACGACGAGCTGGTGCTGCTGCTGCTGGCCAGTGCTTGCAGGGTCGTGCAAAAGGCGTTTTGGTGCCCAGGACGGCGGCGTAGGTATAGATTCTGGTTGGCCTGGAAGGCGGCCTTGAGGAGGGATCTTTCTCGAAACCGACCTCCAAGTCCAGAATCCCTGTGCCGAGGCGTCCGTGCGAATTGTCAAGATGTCGTCGAGGGGTGGCAGCAGGCACGGTGTCTGTCGGCGCAGAATGGTCTCACTAGGCGGCGCCGTCGATGGTGCCCCCGAGGCAGTAGGACGGTTGAGCGAGAGCGCCGATGGCCGAAGGTAAATCAAGATGGGCACAGAAATGGGCTGGCTTGTGGCCAAGTCCTTGGTCACCAGGCAGCGGGCTCCGTGGCGAGTACCCAAAAGTGGCGGAACGCCTGCAGGTGGGAGCCGTTGTCCTGGATGCTCTTGGGGAAGATGGGTAAAAGGCCACCAACAAGGAGGCAACAGCCAAGTTGCTGTTGCCAAATGTCGTGGTGCCCGATCCCAGGAACAGCGTGCCAATGGCAAGGTGCGCCGCCAGGTGGCTGCCGTAGGTCGTGTGCGCGTCGTCGCCGCCGTGGAGCGCACGCAGCCGCCGCAGCACACCAAATCGCCGTGCCCGCCATGACGGTCGCGCTCGACAGGGCCAGCACATCGAGGCACATGCGTGCACCACTGCGTGCAATCTGGGCGTCGAATGTGGTCGCCGGCAGGCCCTGCACGATCTTGCGGAAGCAGTCGAGGTAGTACACGAGCACATCACGCACAAGAATGTTGCCCGAGCCTGCAAATCGCAGCGCGGAGGCAAAGCAGAGACCTGCAATAATGGAGAAGAGTGGAAGGTCAAGACTGTTGAGCGTGTCCACGTGCGTCAACAGGTACATGTCGCGGTACTCGGCCGGCAGGCTGCGGCGCACCCAGTCAAACGTCGCCTCAATCTTGCTCCACAGGATGAGGTTCTTGGCGAGGGTGCGCAGCAACAGAATGTCGGGCCGCACGTAGTCAAACTGCAGCACAGAGTCGGGAATGTCAATTTTGCGTGCCACAATGTGGTCCTCAGACTTCATGTAGATGAGCGCAATGGCGACTGTGGCAGCAGCGGCAGACCGGTCCAGCACGTTTACCAGCTCGACCTTTTTCGTAGACGACGCCAAGCTCAGCAGCTGCTCTGTAATTTGCATATCCAGCAGACCTTTGCGGTCGTTGCCCCGACCCAAATTGATAAAGCCGAGGGCAAATGCCGCGGCCAGGCGGTATCCCTCGTTGCGCAGCGGGTCCTCTTCGTCCTCGTCCTGCATGTACTCGATTTCGGACATCATAATCTCGCTCATGCGCCGGTGCTGGCTGTTATAGTAGAGCAGGCCGATGCCCATTATGCCCGTCGTCTGAATTTGGTGCGATAGATTCAGCTCGGCCGCGCCACGGGGAGCATGCGTGTCACATGGACCGACAGCAGACGGGTGATGAGCGAGTCCATGGTGCCCAGGTGCGACACGGCCAGGCCCAAGAGCAGACCTATCGACGTCATCATGTGCTTGGGCGTCAGGTACTTGAACGCGACCCACTTGGCAACCGACTTGAGGTGGCCGTTGAGGCCAAGGGCCAGCAGGAAACCGGCATGGCGGTGGCTGAGATCGGTGCCGGGCTTGTTGAAGACGATCCACGACGTATCGATGCCCTTGGCGCGCGCCGAGATGGCCAAGCCATAAGCCACGCCCTGGTGGAAAAAGGCCCAGTTGACTCTCTCTTCCGTAAACATGGCCTTGTCGACGCCGACGGCCACATTGTTGGGCTTGACAATGCACGTGAGGTTGAACCCTTGCACATTGAACTTTTGTGTCAGGAGCGGGAAACGGAACCCGTAGTTGAGCATTCCGCGGCCGGCTGAGGTGGCCAGTGTGCTGATCGCAATCGTCGTCACGAGCTCCTTTTGACGTTCGAGGTATTCGGGCTCCGACCACTGCGGCTCTGGGTTGAGGCGCACGACGCGTGGCTTGGACGATGACAGCAGATTCTGCGCCTCGATAAGACGTTTGTCCTCTTTAAAGAGGGCCTGGATGACAACCTGGCGCTCCTCGCTCTCGGGCTCTTCGGCCGCCTGGACGGCCATGTCTTCCTTGGCATCGTCGACGTCCTGCAGATTGTAGTTTGCTGGCGCTTTGTGCAGAGCCAGGAGGCTGCTAACGCCGAGGGCGATCTGCGAGTCGTTCTTCAAGACCGTATTCATGTCGCCACGGCCGACCAGTTCGTAAAGCTCCTCTGTCCAGTGGCTAGGTGGCCGCTGTTGGCAGCGTGTAATGGCATCCTGGAAGGGCGTGGCTATGCCCTCAGGCAGCGAGTCGAGGATAGCAAGCGTGAAGCCGCACTTGTACATGGCCTCGACTACCCGGGCGCTGGAATCGGTCGGCTTGGTCGCGTCAAAGAAGCGGCGAAACATGAGTGAGCGCGGTGTGATGTCGTTCCACACAGCATCGCCTCGGGTGGCATCCTTGTGGTTCTGCTGAGAGAGGACAGCAAACACATCTCGCAGCGAAGGGAACGAGTCATTTTGGGCGCCAATCAGCCGCAGTCGAGCCCAGTCCGATATGCTGGGGATTGTTTCTGGCTCGGGAATGCCCAAGGGTGGTGCATTGGTGGTCTGCCGAGTCGTGACACCAGGCAGTTCGACTGCGTACCACGCTGCAAAGACCGGCCAGTTGAGCCACAGACACATTTGGTAGACAGCGGCTTTTAGGTCCGTAGAGGCCAAGCTGCCACTCTTAGCAGCCATGATGTCTAGCTTATCTTCCTCGAGGAGAAGATGCAGTGCCATTGTGATGCCCCAGACTGCCTTCTTCCGTGCTGTCTCAGATACGGAGAGAGCGGTAGGCAGATATCCTGCTTGACCGACGGCTTGGAAGCCGACTTCAGCTGCCATGAATGCCTCGGCAAGACGGACGTAGTCTGCCAGTGGACCAATAGAGCCCCGTAGACCCTCGTCTCGTCTGTTATTTCCTCCACTAGACACAAGACTAGGGCTGTCTGATATCCAGTTCCATGCTTTTGATTTGGCCCACACTTGATCACCAACAGAAGCTGCTCGCCGGTGGCCAGAGATTGTGGTGAGGGAAGAGGTTGAAGTCTGGCGTCCTGGTACAATGCGGCCAGGAAGATGACGCACAATTCTGTGACTAGAGCTGTCCATTCACGGTTTTTGGATGGAACACCCGGCTGGGTCGCGAGCCATTGCATGATCTGCCACCAGCCTAGGACCATCTTCTCGGCATGGGATGCAGGGAGGATGCTGCGGAGGCAGTTGAGGATCTGGCGCACCCGGTTCGACCGTGGCTCGAGCTGGATCTGGACCTGATACGACTGCCCGTTGTCGTCAATGACATCGACCACACCCTTGCCGCGTGGACGACTCAGCCCGCCAATAGACACGCCAAAGGTGCCGGCTCTGGCCTTTTGGAATATGCTGTCTGCATTGTCGCCGGTTTCGAGAGAGGCGTAGTTGTTGCGGTTATGCAGCGACAGGGGTGGAATGGCAATGGTTGTTAGCTCGCTCCAAGGAGCCTGGATGCTGAGTTGGCGGTGCCCCTGGTCGCCTTCGGACAGGATAAAGATCATGGCCTGTCTCCATCGTAAACCATGCACGAATCGGCCACATTCTGCGCGCGTCTGTGTTGACCCCAGGTAATGGACGTGGCGGTAGCGCTGGGAGAGGCGGCATTGCCATCGTCGCGCATCTGGATATGTAGCGTCAGAAGCTGGAGGCGCTTGTCGATGGCGTCTTGGATGCACACAAGCAGGTAATTGCGGTCCGGTTCATCGACCGAGTACGGCGTGCCGACGATGATGAACACTTGCACAGCTTTGTCGCCGGTTTGTTAGACATGGAGTAGCGCAAGTTGGTGGTGTCCATGGACATGCTGTGGATCTTGGTGAACAAAATCTCTTTCGACAAGCCGTCAAACTCGGGGTCGTCGAGGCCCATGTTGTGAAATCCCTCGAAGTCGCCGCCCAAGCGCAGTTCTTCCAGCACGCCGTCTGCCTCATGAAGGCTGTTTAATGTCTGGCTGAACGCCAAATTTGCGCCTCCCAGACCGTATCCCGAGCTATGGCGACCACGCTGACTGCCGTGCGACTCAGCTCGTCTTCCGCCCGTCGACGGAAGATTGGGTTGCTCCGTAAAGAGTGGCCGTTCATGAGATGCAGAGAGGTCGGCACGGGCCAGCAAGGAGCTGACGCGGCGAGACTGGCGCCGGACACGTCTGTGGCTCTGTTCGCCTCGATTGACAGTGCCTTCTCTAGAGCTGCCGCATCTCCCTTGTCCAGACGCTCGCTCTTCCTTGTCCGCTTCATAGGCAACGGGGCGCCTATGCTTTCACGCAACGTTGCGTGGTGGGTGTCGTCGCACCGCTTGCGAGGCCGGGTGCAACAGAGCTCCGTCGTCGGTTGTTGGTACTGTGGCGGCAGCCTTGGATTTGGTGCTCGCCGCCGGCGTGTGAATTGGTCCTCGCCGCCAAGGTATGTCATGCGCCACACACTGTACATGCTAGTTTCCCGGTTTACAGTAACAGCGAGGATCAGGTTGTCTCGTGGGTCTCCATCACTGTTGGTAGCGCCGAGCGGATTGCTGCCCTGCCGGATGTCTCAATGTGTAGAATCTCATCAGCGGGGTCGAGGAAGGAGTTCTGGAAGTGCTGCTCTTGGGTAACGGTCTTTGCTGGACTTGTCCGCTGTGTCACCACCAAGCCAATCTCCGACATGGATCGGTAAGGCACACCAGCCGTGGCCACCCCGAGTCGCTGCTGGCTTCGAGCGGTGCATCCCACATGGTTCAAGGGTCGAGCTGAGGCGGAGTGGCATAGGCTTGGGCTTGCCCAGGGCGGCCGTCGAGAAAGTCTGGGAAGAGGCGCCGGCACGGCTGTGTTGTTGATGCTGGCGAGGCTCGAGGGTGGCAGGATCTGGGACGACACGAACGAGTTGGGCGGCGCGCGGGGGAACTTGAGCGTCACGGCACCGTGGTGTCGACCTTGGACTTGCGTTGGATAATGACGCCGCAAGGGGCAGCCATGGCCGAGTCGACCTCAAAGGGCATATGCAGCACATGATCGCCGCCGGAGAAGGACAGACGTGGCCTGGGTCTTGAGGAACACACGAGGGACTTGGCTAGTGGCGGTGGTTCTCGCTTGCCGTGCGGTGATGTCTTGTGGTGAGATTTGGGGCCAGAGCTGGCCGACGACGATGAAGACAAGGGTGTTTGCGTCGTACTTTGCACATCGTCCTCGCTCGTGGGAAAGTAGCGAGCAGGCGGTCGAGATTGGCTCTTTTTCCATGTCGAAGCGCAGACACCGGCCGACTTCACCGCCACGCGACCAGATGGCGCAGGTCTCTGTGGTGAGCAGCTCATCCTCGCCGTTATCATCCGAGAATATCTTCCAGTCGTAGAGGTCGGGCGAAGGATTGGGCGGCAGCAGCCCTCGGCGATGGCAAAGCGCAGTCCGGCTGGCTCATGCACCCCGAGGGATGTCACGGACGCCATTGTTGTGTGTGCGGAGGCCATATACGTGGGGCGGTGGAGGGGTGAGAACAATGAAGAGAGCTCAAAGTGAGGCCGCGATGTTGACTGTGAAGCTTCTTGTTGAGCCCCTTGCTGGGTCGTGTGCTGTTTGTTTGGCAATGTGCCTTGTTCCGGCAGTAGCTCACCGTCGTTCGCGGAAGCTGCCACTGGCGCCACTGAACGGTCTTGCACTCTGTGGCGAGAGACGCGCCGTGTTGCGGGAACGCGACAGGGGCAGGAACAAGCTTTGAAGCTAACCTTGCGCCGCCAGAAAGAGCTCTGTGGCTGGAGCCTGTGGCGTCAAATGCCCTGGCGCAAACCACGCTAAAACCAGCTATCTCAGGCTTAGGCAGGTGCGCCCCTGCATCACCGCCCAGCAGCAACCAGCTTCCCCACAGCAAGCTTCCACGTTACAGCCGATGCGGAAGGCACGACCAACAACGAAGCTAGGTCCTGATATCACGAAGCCTTTTGACAACTTGCAGCACGCAACACTCTCAGCTTCAACGGCATCGCAGCATCATGTCCACGACGAGCACATGACTGCTACGTCTGTTTGTCTGCCACCATGCCTTCAGCGCACACAAAGCAAGACGATGACGCAGGGGGAGGGCGCGCATTGAAGGAGCGACGGGATGGTGACGACGACACGACATCTGAAGGCGGCAGCCTGGCCGGCAGCTTGGCCGGTAGCAAAAGAGACAGCGACAGCGATAGCGAAGCGACCGCAGGCAATGCGACAACCAGCCGCATCGATAAGGGCAAGGGAAAGGCCGTCGGGGTCGCAGATGATGACGGAGACGAGGAGGAGGACGAAGAGGAAGACGATGACGAAGAGGGCGATGAAGAGGACGATGAAGAAGACGATGAAGAGGACGAGGAAGACGAGGACGATGAAGAGGACGAAGACAGCGACGACGAAAACGAGGAGCCGCGGCTCAAGTACGCCCGCCTGACTAACAACCTCGGCGGCCTGTACGCAACGGCGATGCGACCAGCGCGTTCCTTGTTGCCGGCGACAAGATGATTGTGGGTACGCACAATGGCAACATTCACGTCTTCCAACTGCCGACGTTCCAGTCTTTGCGCGTCTACCATGCCCATCGGCCTCCGTAACGGCCATTTCCATCTCGCCCCCAACACCGCCTCTCTACAACTCAAGACGGAACAGATCAACCGCATCGTGGCCGAGAGCGGTGCTGCTGGTGCTGGTTCTGGTGCTGCTGGCGCCTCTCGACCGGGATCGTCACAGGCGTCTGCCTCACACAACTCTCCCCAAACGTCGCCTCGCAAAGCCCGCAGCCTTCACCGATCCTTAACGTCCCTCCAACAACATTCACATTGCCACGGCGTCGATGGACGGCAACGTCTGCATCCAGTCGCTCATCGACGCTCAAGGATGTGCAGCTGCGCAACTTTGGCCGGCCCGTGCAGGCCGTAGCCCTGTCGCCCGACTACCGGCAGGACCGCACGTACCTGTCGGGCGGCCTTGCCGGCAGCCTGGTGCTGACCGTCGGCGGCCAGTCGGGACGCAGCACATCGACGACCGTAGGCACGGCAGCGGCAGCGGCGTCAGGGTGGCTGGGCAGCATGGGCCTGGGCAGTAAACACGGGCCGCGACACGGTACTGCACTCGGGCGAGGGCACGGTGAGCACGATTCAGTGGTCGGTGAGCGGGCGGTACGTGGCCTGGCTCAACGAGCACGGCATCAAGATCATGCGCACGAAGCTGCACCTGGAAAGCGCGGACGCGGAGAGCGCGTGGAAGCGCATTGGGCACGTGGACCGACCGCAGACCGAAGAGTGGGACACGATGGCGAGCGTGTGGAAGGGCCGTGCACATTGGATCGACGAGGCGGCAGTTGACGCCGACGACGATGCCGCCGAGCAGGGGACTGCCACAGCACGACCGATCCCGGCATTGCGTCGCCTGCCGCCGAGGTGCTGAAGCAGCAGCAAATCCGTGACAGTAGGGCTATCGAGCGACTGCTTGTCGGCTGGGGCAGCACGATCTGGATGGTACATGTACACCCTGGCCGCGTCGGGACGGGCAAGCACGCTGGCGAGCGATCCGTCGGCCGCGCCGAGATTGTCAAGATCCTGCGAATGGACTGCATTATTTCTGGCATCTCGCTATATACGCAAAATTTGCTACTGGTGCTCGCCTATACGCCTGCCGATCCCGAGAGGATGAGGACGAGGACAATGACAAGGACGGCGACGAGGCGACGGGCAAAGCAAATGCAACGTCAACACACACACGCGGACACAAGGCAAGCAATCGACAGCGTCGAGCAGCAGCGAGCCGACAGGCGGCATCCGGCGACGACAAAACAACAACGCGCCCGAGCTGCGGCTCATAGACCTGACCTCGCAGGTCGAGGTGGACAAGGACGTGCTCAGCGTGAGCCGGTATGAGCGCTGTCGGCGGGCGACTACCATTGGGCGTGCTGCCGTCGCAGACCGCCGCCGACGCCTCAGTTCAATCGAGGGGCGCGCTGGAGGCAATTGCCGGACTCGGGGCGGACATGTGGAATGCCGCGCTCAACCCCAGCAAGATGCTCTTCAGCTCGGGCCAGAGCATCAAGAGCAAGGACAGCAACGACGGCACGACGACAGGCAGCTCCAGGGCGGCAAGCATGGCCAGCACTCTGCGGGCGCAGTCACGATTGGGCAGTGGAACGTTGGCCGGCCAGAGCGTGCATCCGTCGCTGTCCACCAGGGGCATCAAGATCTTCATGCACAGTCCCTACGACTGTATCCTGGCGACGCGGCGTGACCTTTCGGACCACTTGGCCTGGCTGCTGGAGCACCAAAGTTCCAAAAGGCGTGGGAGCTGGTCGACGAGAACCCAGATGCTGTGCCTTCGTATACCGACACCATCGCCTGACTTACCAACGCCCGACCAATCTACGCAACCGACGCAATCCTCAGACGACTTTAACCCCGACTCGGTGCTCGACGCGCTCAGCCGCGAAGCGAATGCGCCGGCCGAGCGCGAGAAGCGGCGCATCGGCGAGCTGTGGATCAAAGGAGATTGTGGACACGGGCGCTGGGAGCGGGCAGGCAGATGCTGGCAAAGTGCTGCGCAGCTCGGACCGGTGGGAGAAGTGGGTGTGGACGTTTGCGGGCGCGGACCAGTTTGACGCCATTACAAACTACATCCCGACAGAGCCGCTGCACCCGCCCATCCCCGCGCACGATATATGAGATTGTTCTTGGCCATTACCTGAAGGTGGACAAGCCGCGTTCCGCGAACTGCTGGAACGCTGGCCGACCGAGTTGTTTGACATTGCCACGATTGTCACGGCGCTCGAGAACCAGCTCAACTACCGCGACGTGCGCGAGGACAGCGTCGAAGGACGGCGAGCGCGGGCGCGACTGGCGCATCGTCGTGGAGTCGCTGGCCAAGATGCACGAAGGCCAATGGGCGGTACAGGGAGGCGCTCAAGAGCTACATTCGGTTGCAGGACGCCGACTCGGCGTTCCGGCTCATTCGCGAAAACCACCTGGCCGACGCCGTGATTGACGACATCCCCAGCTTTATTGCCCTGCGCGTGCCCGCGGGGCAGGCCGACAAGATGTCGCGGGCGGAGCTGGAAGAGGCGACCGCCGAGGCCATGGCCTTGCTGGTGGACGAGGCACAGCACGGACTGGTGCAGCCGGCGTCGGTGGTGTCGCAGCCTGCAGGCCAGGACTTGAACCTGTACATTTTCTGTACTTCCGTGGCCTGTGGCAGGGCGAAGGCTTGAGGGAACACCAGCGCGAGTCGCACGACCGGCTGGCACTCGAGAGCAAAGCGCAGCTCGACGCCGGCGGGTTTGCCGACTGGCCGTGCAGCTGTTTGCGCAGTTTGGCGACCGCCCCTGCTCATGGACTTTTTGCGGGTGTCGACCTCGTACTCATTTGAAAAGGCAAGGGCGCCTGCGAGCGCCAAAACTACATTGACGAGCTGGTCTACCTGTACTCCAAGACGGGGCAGATGAAGCGCGCCCTCTACTTGATTATCGACCGGCCTCGGCGACGTGAGCCAGGCCATTGCGTTTGCCAAGGAGCAGGACGACCCGACCTCTGGGAGGATCTGCTCAAGTACAGCATGGACAAACCGCGGTTCATCCGCGGGCTGCTCGAAGAAGTGGGCAACGCCATTGACCCGATTACCTGGTGCGGCGGATTCCGCGAAGGCCTGGAATTGAGGGACTCCGAGATGGCCTGCAGCACATAATGAAGGAGCACGAACGATCCAGCACAGCAATTAGTTGGGCGTGGCAAGGGTGCTCAGGAGTGAGGTCTCAGACGGCGCAGGCGAACGCTACGAAGTGGCAGCGGAGGGGATTCGATTTGACCCCCCAGCGGTGCAAATGGCGGCCCAAGGCGCTGGCCGAGGGGGGCGCTGCTCGATGCGTCGACTCCGTCGACGTCGGCGACGAAAAGACGTGGACCCCCGGCCACTGCGCGCGCTGTCTCGAGCCCCTCTCGGAGTGGGACACGGACACGCTGGTGGCTTTGCGTGCGGCGCACTCGCTTCCACCTCACTCCATTGCCTGAACCTCGGAGCAGACGAAAGTCGAAGTAGCTCGGTTCGGCGTCGACAGCGAAATGATTAAGCCGCGCAACATCACGGCGACCAGAGAATGTAATGCAACGCGCGGCTTGCTGAGCAGACCGGTGTCCGCGACGGCTGTCCATATTTGTGTGAAGCAGAGGAGGGTCGTGTAGTCTATTATCCATATTATTGCCATCGTTTTCTGTATGATATCCTTTACATACAATACCTCTTAAACAATAGTTTTGTATCTGATTCACGGGCGCTAGCGGCCTTGCCTGCTTTTGTTTCTGCCATCACCCATTCCGCTAGTTGCCAAGCAATACAACAATACCACACATATGAGGGCTTAAGAACAGGCGTCCTTGCATCGCACGCTTCTAGCAACATCGAGTTCACGTCTCACGAGCAAGCTCAACGTGGCGATGGCGGAACTACGGGCGATAGCGACCTTTGACAGCTGCTTTCGCGAACCGTTTCTCAACGAGGAAGTACAGTTGGCTTGGCAGACTCAAGTGTCCGTCTGTGCAGTTGCCCGTTGTTCCATCTCTTGGACTTGGGTCTCCATCTTCTCCCTGTCTCCCCACTCCTCTCCGCTTCTCTTCCTTCCTTGCTTACCAATCTCGACGACCACAATGCAAGGCCAGAAGACACGGCATGTTCTGTCACAGTAGCCCGTTCTTCAGGTTCACTGTTTTGGCTTTCGAGAACTGTAATTGTTCCTGGTTCTTGAAAGACGGTGAGCACTTTGCCCTCGTTAGTGACCGCGCGATTTACTCTCTTGTTTTCCGTTCCGTTCCGGTCCCGTCCCCGTTCTCTCTTTCATGCGCGGTCCTTGTTGAGCGAGCCATTGATATTACGTAACCACTTGACTTGTCTCTCAGAAGCTTGATATAGCAGCGTCTGTGTCGAGCAATCGATATCCAGCAGAGTTTCCGCAGCATTCACAGCTTCCACAAGCTTCTCGATAATTAGAGAACGCCAGCCCCCCCCTGTACAAGTGGGACACTGCGAGACCCGAGGTAAAAGTGACGATCCTTGCCTTGCTTGCTGCCCCCCGCGGTCATGCGTTTTCCCCAGCTTGTCTGGCTGTATTAATAATGCACATTGAGCAATGTGCCGTCCAGTCTTGTTGTCCGGTGTGCTGTCAAGCGTTTGTCGCCTTGTGCACTCGTAGCTCGTCTCGGACAGAAACACAAGCAGTCATATGAAGGGCAGGAAGAACAGATTGCAGTCCAACTTGGCAACGGTCTGTCCAGCAATTTGTCAAACAATGCACAATGCCAGCGTTTGTGTCTCCCAACTCGTCCGAGTGTATCAGCTGTGATCTTGCAGGCCGACTGCTTGGCGGTGCAGCCGGCCCAATGCCACTCGCTCTGGGGACCCTGCGTGTCGTATTTTATCACGCATCTCGGCATGGAGTTCAGCCAAACGCACTCGCGTTGCCTTGTCTGGCTCTGTCTGCCTGAACTGGCGGTTGCACATGCACCATGCACTTGGCTTACACGCGCCTGGTTGCTCGGGTTTGTCTGTTCACCGCACTTGCAGGTCCACCAGTCTGCTTTATCCATTGCACTAGTCACCCGCAACAAAGCCCCCGAAATAAGGCGACACCAAGACAATGTGGACGAATTGTCTGTTAAGCATCGGCTTCGGTGGTATCAGAATGGAACCAACTGCGGGGCCAGATTAGGCCAGGCACAGGACAGTCCACGACGGTCCAGGACAGGCACAGACGTGTTTGTGCCTCGTTGCATGCCGTTTCGACGCTGCTTGACGATTCTTGACAATCTTGCTTAGCAATCGTCAAGCTGGCGGGGTGTTGTGTCGTGGGGACTGCTTGTTGCAAATGAGGAAAAAGGAACGAGGAAGACCGATGCTGTCCGAGACGTTTCTTTCATAGACGACCTCCCACTATTTATGTCGTCCTCCCCCCCCTTCAATCACCCCATTCGAATGACGCCATTCTTTCGCAGCTCACCCTTCCCACCCCTCTTCCATCGCAATTAACATCAGCTTCTTACATTTAGTCTCTCAATCGCCCAGTTGCCTGTTGCATATTGCACCCCTTGGAAACAAAGGTAACACTCTCCAACGTCAGCGCAGTCCCATCCCAGCCTCGCCTCTGCTCCAGCCTTGCTAAGACCATCCACAGTCTTTCAGTCTTTCAAGCACACCGTCCTCGCAATGGCCCCCGTCACCCTCTACGATGTGTCCATTACCACCTTCGCCAAGGGCCTCCAGGCCTTGAAGCACATTCTCGAAAAGGCCGTCGAGTACTCCACCGCCCAGGGTCTGGGTGCGGACGCCTACGTCAACGCCGCTCTCTGCCAAGACATGCGCGGCCTTGCCTTCCAGATCCAGGTTGCTTCGAATACCGCAAAGAAGAGCGTCTGGCGCCTGACCGGCAACGATGTCGAGAGCTGGGCCGACGACGAGAGCACCATGGCCCAGCTGATTGCCCGCACCCAGCGCACCCTGGACCTCGTGCAGGCCGTCGACGAGGCGTCCATCAATGGCAAGGATGACGTCGTTGTCGAGCTTCAGGTGGGCAAGGTCGACACGCGCAACTTGCCGGCCAAGGCGTACGTCCTGTCCTACGCCGTGCCCAACTTTTTCTTCCACGTCCAGACGGCCTATGCCATCCTGCGCAGCAAGGGCGTGCCGCTGGGCAAGTCCGACTACCTGGGCAGCTTCTTGGCATAAAGAAAAGTGTGGGAGAGGCAAGGAATAGAAACGTGTTGATGTTACGACGTCATGAGATTGAACTCTAGAATCTAAAATCAAATAGAAATAAACGTATAAGATCGAGTCACCGCCGTCTATGACAATCCCCATCTCGTCTCTCATTGCGCGAACTGTGTATTGTTAGCAACTACCGAAGTCACAAAACAGTGGAGTGTAGATATAAAGCCATCTTCGTTGTCGTTGCCCTGTCGTCTCATCGTCTCACCGTCTCATCGTCTCATCGTCTCACGTCTCATCGTCTCATCGTCTCATCGTCTCATCGTCTCATCGTCTCATCGTCTCATCGTCTCATCGTCTCGTCGTCTCGTCACAAAACGCCACAGCTTTGCCTCGCTGGTCGGCTACACCTCAACGGCCACACCATCGCCGGCCAAGACATACTTTGTCCCTACAAAGCTCGGCACCAGCGACCCCGGCACCGCCTGCTCGTAGTCAAACTTGAACCGCCAGCCCGTGCAGTGGCCGGCAGAATGACCGTGGGCGACAGCGCTTTGAGGTCGGCCACCGTCGCCTTCATCTTGGCCGGGTCATTATCCGCCATGTGGAAGCCGCCGACCACGGCGTGCAGCCGTGCCTGGACGCCATTGTCACCAGTGGCCTCGCCAGTGGCCGCCTCCGGCAGGCTCGCGACCGCGTGTCGGCACGCATTCACCACCCCGCGTGGCTGCACCCCGTAAACACCACCAGCCCCTTGCCCTTGAGCCGGCACGCCACCAGTCGCTCGTCTTCAATCAGGGGATCGGCTGTCCACTGTCCCGTTGCCTTGGAAAAACGTACCGCCCCCGCAGGCCCCCTCGTAGCTGGTGATGCGCGGGATTTCCCCCGACAACCAAAAGAACCCTTCGCCCACCGTGTGCGCCTCTGCGTGCTTGTCCACCACCGCGCCCGCCGCTTCGAGCTCCGCAAACGTCGGGTCTGCTTCCAGAGAAATGAGCGGCCTCCCGGGGAACTGCACGCCGCGATAGTCCGGGCGGGCAGGGTGGACGTCTACCACGACTTTTGATTTCCTCATTGATGTCCTCGCTGCGCTCGCTGGAGGCTTTGGCCGCCTTGGCCGCATTGATGGCCGCCACCGCAACCTCCAACCCGCCGAGTGGTCCCTATGCCAGTGCGATAAGTGAACGACCTCCACCTCGCTCACATCCGCCTGCAGCCGCCGACATTCCTCTCCCACACGGCACCTCCGGTCCGGCATCAAACAAGAGTGTGTGCGTCACGTCGCCCTTGGTGGCCTTGATCAGCAACGACAGACCGTGGGCGGCACAGCAGACGCTGTCCATGCGCAGCTCCAGAGCGGAGCCGCCGCGGCCGTGCGAGTGCGAGTGGCCGTCACCATCGTCGTTCTTGATGGGCGTCGGTTTCAAGCCGCGCATCAGTCCGGCATAGTGCACTTCCGGATGCAGGCTGGGCGTAATGGGGTCCAGCTCGTTGTCCACGAGCACCGTGATTTCAATCTTGTCGACATCGACGAGGACATGGTGGGCGGTGGGGCTGTGGGGTCTGAGGTATGGGGCGTCGTGTAGTGCGTAGTGTGTTGTGGTATTTGTTTGTATTGTGATGCTGCTCAGTCACTAATCGTGGGGTGTCTGTCTTTTATGTTCAACGACGACCCTCGGAGCATGTAAAAGCTGACGATAGGCTAATGCTCAAGCTGACGGTGAAGCTGACGGTGAAGCTGACGACAACCACCGGGAAGCCTCACGTTTCATTCGTCCGTCTACGAAGTATTCCAATAATCTATTCTTCCAAAGGGCTCGGGGCTTGGGATTCTCAAGGTCTAGTATCTCGTAGAGGGTAGAATTCTCCCTTCTTCCTTAGTCAACAACTGTGTTTTCAGCTTATTTGAAGCTGAACTTTCAGCTTGGATCGCTTTCCCCAAATCGGTGTGTCGGCTTCACTACCCCGCACTTGTTGGTATCACTTCGACATCGACACCAGACTGACTCGTCAGAAACGACTTTGGACACGTTGCCTGTGGCAGGAGAAAGCAGGAGAGCCGGTTGGGCTTTTTGACACTGGCATCTGTTAGCCTGGATGATGAGACACAATGGCTAAGATAAATGGCAGGTTTTAGTCTCTGACTTTTCAAGAAGACAAAATGGACCATAAGGGTGACTTGTGATGAAACACATGCCCTCGTTTTTTTCTTTCCTACTACTTACAAGAGTACTTGACCTCCCATCAAAGGATCCGTTTTCATGCAACAGCTGCTTAAATCATGCTCGATACTCCTCTTAATTGCTGGTTTACCAATTCGTGGAGTTGAGTCATCATTTGAAGGCTCTCTCTGCAGGCTTTCCTAGAATTGATCGCTTTCTTGTCTCCTTTGCTTCCAGGCTTCTTTTGAGCTTCCCAACACCAAGCCCGCGTGTAAGCTTCCAACCTCCCAAAGAATGGAAGTTTTGTTTAGATCCTCTCGATTCCATGATTTTTGTCCAGCCCTTCGAAACGGGCAACGCCCTGAAGCGCCCTCAAGCAGCCTCGGCTTTGGTCCGTTGACTTTGACCATGAGCTTTGTTCTTGCTTACGACGGCATCAAGGCAGCCACTTCCTTCTCGCCGTCAGCTGAAAGACATGTACTGACATTAAGTCAACCTCATCGACTGGCTCGGTTGGTCTCGTCATTGATATCCCGACGGCACTCAGTCTCCCATACGGACTCGTACAAAAATAGCGTTTCGCCTTTAGTCATAAACTCACTACTATGAGCTTCAACTTTATTATATATCTTACGTTATCGTAATCTAGTTAATACAAAGCTTTACATTGTCTATATATGTGCGGCTCGCTGTCTGGGGCTTTAGGCTGATTGTCTCAAGCCCGGCTAGACTACCAGATGGCGCTTGCCGGTCAGATTCCCATGTTTACGCGCCCCTGTACCTCGCAGTCTCCCTACTAAGATAATTTAAGACCGGTGACACTGAAGGGCAAACATAAGATGCACAACATAGGGCACAAGGCACTTCTGCCAGGCAAAATGGGTAGCTATTGGGACGGGCCGTACTAAGAAATGAAGCTTTTGACTTTGGCTGTGTGCTGTTTTGCATTTGTATCGACCTAGCATGCCCTGTTCTTTCGTTCTACTTTAAATTTAGGCCGACATGTCATTTACATTTAACCCCGACTAGCATATTTCAAAACATCGCAAGATTTGCTCAGGTCTGAATTAATTTATTCGAGTAAACTTGCCCACTAGAGGCGGGGTATAATATATAGCACCAAGGGTCGAGAACAAAAAGAGCAGCAAGGGAAGACATGGGAACCGGAGAGTTCAATAAGAGAAGCAGAGTAAGAAGTGCTCTAGGACCAAGAAGGCTATTCAAAGAATCATGGTGAAGAGGTCATGGTGTAAAGTGGTAGAAATAACAGAACAAGAAGGTAAGCGTAAACACCGAAGAAAAAGAATAGGATAAGAGTAAGAGGAGAGGAATAGGAAGAGGGGAGAGGAAGACGGAAGGAAAGAAAATAAAGAAAAGACACAGAAGGAAGAAAGGCAGAAGGGAAGAGAAGAAAGAAAACAAAAAAAAGACACAGAAGGAAGAAAGGCAGAAAGGAGGAGAAGAAAGAAAAAAAATCAAGGACGCCTCGCTTTCTCTTAGTGCGCCTGGATGCGCGCCTTGTCCATATCCTTGACGCGCAGGTCCCTCCAGACCATGACGGCAAACAGGGCCAGACCCATGATGCAGGTGGCGGCAATCAGCATGTAGCGCTGGGCATCGCCATAGGCCATTTCGATGGCGACGCGCACGGGACTGCCCTTTTCAAAGGAGAGCTGCACCGACAGGTCGCCGTAGATATGAGCCATCTCCTCGGGCGTGACATGCGAGGGAAGGTACTTTGCGAGGCGCTTGGGAAAAACACCGGTCCAGATGGCGGCCGCCACCGAGGCGCCGATGCCGCGCCAATGTTGGCAAACATGTTCTCGAGGGCGAGGCCGACGGCCAGGTACTGGTGGGGCACCGACGCCATCAAGCCATCTGGTCGCAAATGACCATGGCGCCGCCGGCAAACGAAATCAGGACTTGGCACACAATGACCCAGACGACCGAAGTGCTGGGCTGGCGGAAGTGGATCATGAGGCCGACGCCAAGTACGTTGACGGGCACGCCAAACCAGAGGGCGATCCACTTGAAGCGGCCGGTGCAGCGGACGAAGGCGCCAACCACAAACGAAAAGAAGCAGGTGCCCAGGTTGTAAATGTTGGAAACGTAGCTCGCCTCGGTCATGGTCAGGCCGTTGACGACTTGGAGGAACGACGTGAAGAAATTGTCCCAGATGAAAAAGGACACAAAAACACAGGCCGAGGCGGCACAGCTGCCGAGCACGCTGCGGTCACTCAACAAATCAAACGGAATCAGCGTCTTGGGTGCCCAGTATTTTTCGTAGACGGCAAAGAGCGCCAGGAAGGTAACACCCAGGCACAAGAAGGCCAAAACCAAGGGCGAGCGCCACTGCAGCTTCTGGTACGAGTAGATGCTGAACGGGAGCAAGAACAGGGCAAGGCCGGCAAGGGCCAGCAGCATGCCCAGCAGATCAAACTCAATGGCATAGTGGCGGAGGCTCTGGAAGAACGTGCGGTTCACCTTCGTCTCCTCGGCTACCGCCCCGGCTGCTGCTGGCTTGCCGTTGATGAAGAACAGGACTATCAGAGGCACCGAAACGAGCGGCATGATGACCGAAAACGAGCCAAACGCCCAGCGAAAGCCGGGCCCACGCATAAACGCCTCAGCGAGGGGCCGCCCAGGAAAGTGGTGGCCAGGAAGGGCGAGGTCGAAAAGGCAAACGCCAGCGCACGCATCTCCAGGGCGGACGTGTCGGCAATAAAGATTTGCAGACTGTAGGTCAGGCCGTTGAAGCCGACCCAGTAAAGACCTGGGCGGCGGCAAACGACTGCACGTTTTGGCACGCGGCCATCACGACGAGACCCAGGTCCAGCAACACAACAGACATGGCGAAACCTTGCGGGCGACCCCAAATGTCCAGAATCTTGGCAAGGGGCAGCTTGGCCAGGCCGCCAATGATGCTGGCCATGACGGCGGTCGCGGCCGTTAGCGAGTGGCTGGCAAACGCGCTCGTCACGTACGGCGTCAGGGCACCGGACATGCTCTGCTGCAGCGCGTCGGTGAACAGAATAATCCAGATGAAAACATAGGCCAAGATCAGGTGGAGACGGCTCCACGAGTGTGCGGCCGCTTCCATCTTGCGGACGCCCGCCTGGACGTCGTCGCTCAAGGGACGTCAATGAAACCAGCGGCCGCATCGTTGTCGTGGTTGTTGTAGTTGTTGTGGGCATCGACACGGGCAAGAGACTCTCCAAAGACGTCCGGCTCGTCTGACTCCTTGCCCTCTTGAGACTCGTTGGCCGATGTACGGTGGAACAGCTTGGCCACCGAATGGGCCGGGTCCCGTGTCCAGAAGCAGAGCATTGTGGAGGAATGGAGAAAAAATGGGTAAGTTTGGATGGAATCTGGGAGGAGTTTCCGAGGTGGAGAGCCGCATAAAGTAGCAAATCTGCCAATAAAAGGGCTTGAGGGTGACGGGGAAAGTGGAGGGTTGAGTGCAGACGAGAGAAACGGGAAACAGGAGGGAAAGCGAGAGGGTTTGGAGAGTAAGAACATTTGGGTTTGTGCTGCTTTACATTTTATATTTTACATGGTGCACTTCCCAATTTCAAAGAACTTTAAGGGCCAAGTTCAGTCTGAGTAAACTTGCTATTAGGAGAACTTTATGTGATGTAACAGTGTACCCGAGTGCGGTGCAAGAGTACTTGGGGTTGATGTCTTGTCAGCTCTGTTGGTTGGTGATGGTTGGTGATGGTCAATGATGAGTTACTTTGCGACTTACACAGGGTTCGGCCAATCAGAGGCCAGAGTCCGTGTAAGTCGTATCAGGCGGACCACACCTTGAGTTTTGATAAGCACTACAAAACGGTCTACACAGAGAGCGTGACACAGATTTAAAAAAATAGCATTCACAGAATATTGAACAAGCACAGGAAGTCTGGCGGATCGTGACCTTAGCTTCGACGACTCTTGTTGGGGTTGAGGCCCTGTTACCAGTACAGTGCTAGTCACGTGTCAGGGGTGGAGTGAAGATCATCAAAGCCAGCAAAGTCGTCAGCAAGCTTCCTTGGTTGTGCACAAAGCTCACGGGGGGGGGGGGGGGGGGATGGAAGTCACAAGTTGAGAACTAGTAGCTGAAACGTAATGTAAAGTATCTGTCCCTCGGAACGTGGAAGGTTGAGCCGAGAAGATTGCCCTAAAGTAGCACAAATGCAACCATAATAACCATGTTGTAGTTCTTCCACGAACCGGCCGCCTGGACCTCTTCCCCATTTACCCATATTACATGTTTCGTCAAAGCATCAGCGGTAAAATGCCACCAACCTGAGATTTTGCATAATAGACGGAAGCTCGCGTCGAGGGCCCGTCGACTGCCGTCATGGGTTGCCGAGATTGGCTAATTTTGATTCTGGATTTTCGAGAATGAAAAGTAAAAGATATAAAAGGGATACAGAAACTCGAGTACACCCTTTTGTCAGGCCCATCGACTTAATCGACTGTTGGCAGTACAGTAACTCGATTTCACTATCATCGCCTTAGTCACCCACTAGCAAGCATCGGTCTGGTCAGCAGGCTCGTCGCTCGGCACCATGGTTACCTCAAACATCGCCTCGGCCACTTTGGCCCTATTTCTTTCCTTCCTGTGGCTCGCATCCGCTTCCGAGCCTGGCACTCATAGCTGCTCCACACCCTTTGTGCCCGTGACGGCTGCTGATTTCGTCCAGCGCCTCAGCCCCGGCTGGAACTTGGGCAACACTCTCGACGCCGTCCCCGACGAGGGCTCGTGGAACAATGCCAAAGTGACGCCGGATGTCTTTGCCGCCATCAAGGCGTCGGGGTTCCGCAGTGTGCGAATTCCAGTCACGTATACGGACCATTATGTCAGCGCGTCCCCAGAGTGGAACATCAATGCGACGTGGCTGGCCAGAGTGGAGGAGGTGATCCAGATGGCTACAGACGCCGGCCTGATGGTCATCACCAACATCCACCACGACTCGTGGGGTGGGCCGACGTGACTGCTGCGGGGCCAACCAGACGGAAATCGACGAACGCTTTGCGGCATCGTGGCGGCAGATTGCGGGGACGCTCGCGTGTCTGCCTCAACGGTGGCGTTTGAGCCCATCAACGAGCCGCCGGCGACGACGGCCGAACATGGAGCGCGAATCAACGACTTGAACCGGCTGTTCTTGGGTGCACTGACGGAGGGGCACAACCCGCAGAGGATGGTGACGCTGGTGGGCGGCGGCGAGGACGGGGCCAAGACGGCGCAGTGGTTTGAGCGGCCCAAGAACACGACAAACCCGTGGGGCATTCAGTTCCATTACTACAGTCCGTGTAAGTTGAGTGAGCGACCGACGAGTGAGACAAGGAGGAGAGAGGGAGAAGAATGCGAGCGAATCGAGGACAGAACGAGGACCGACGGTACAAACGAGGCGAGGACCAAAAAAATGAAGGCTAACATGCTGATACGGTACAGACAGCTTTGTGCTTGGCGCCTGGGGCAAGACGATCTGGGGCTCAGATGCCGACAAGGCGGCCGTGGTCTCGGATTTGTCGGCGATTCGCAGCAACTTCACCGACGTGCCGCTGCTGATCGGCGAGTTTGACGCGAGCCCGAGTAACTGTGAGGCGGGCGCGCGCTGGCGGTACACGGACTTTTTGATGCGGACGGCCAGATCCCTGAATATCGGTGTCATGGTGTGGGACAATGGCCTCGACAACTTTGACCGCACCACCAAAACATGGAGGGACCCGACGAGTGTCGCCTTGATTCTCAACGTGACCAACACGGGCGTGGTCAATAGCCTGCCCGACGGGACGGTGGACGACACGGGAGCCACGGCCACGACCCAGGCGACGTCAGCCTACGTCTTCCAGCGTGTGGGAGACGCGACGACAGCCCAGTCTCTGCCGTACCTGTTCAATGGGAACACTGTCACCTCCATCACGGACGGCAACAGCGCACTTTCGAGCGCCGACTGGTCTGTCAACAAAACCCACATCTCGTTTTCCCAGCCCTTTCTTGCCCGTTATTTTGGCCCCAGCGCCACGGCCGGCGTCAAGGCCAACCTGACTGTCGCCTTCTCGGCCGGCGTACCCATGCCCATCCAGCTGGTTTTGTGGACACGCCCACGCTGGCCTCCACGACATCCGTCGCCAGTCCAAGCACCGCGTCGGGCGACCTCGCCATTCCCGTGACGTACAAAGGACTCCCCATCCTGTCCGCCGTCCGCCTCACGTCCCTCAGCGGCACGGGTCTGGTCGACAGCTGGACGCAGTCGCTCGGCCCCCTGCAGCAGCTGCGCGTCACTTATGGCGGCCAGTGGAGCTACGACGCCGGCCATGTCATCGTCACTGCCGACGCCATCAAGGCGGTCGTGGCCAGCGGCGGCGCGGGCGTATTTACCTTTGAGTTTTTGCCGCGCACGCCGGGAAATGCCGTAAACTACACACTGACTGTGTAGGCGGAGATGGATACAGGAAGACAGTAAATAAAAGGCATGCTCGTAACTGAATAGTGTTGGGTAGTGTGTATATACAGCGTCATCTTTGCTTTCGTTCTTCGTCCATCATGCTCTCGTGCGATGTGCATCTTCTCTTGGACAGCCCCACGGATCATCTGCCGGCGTTTCTTGTTAATCCATAGGATTTCGAGTCGGTCAGCGAAGCTGCATCGCTGACAAAGATATGCCGCTCATCCATCCATCGGCTTGTATGTTTTCCACCCATATGCTCCTGGCTGCGGTTTCCGCGACCTGCTGTCGATGACCAGTGTGTATTGACTGGTCATGGTAATACTGGCTCGGCCTTTAGAAGCACAAGAGCACCAGAGTATCAAGTTGTTGTCCCCCCCGTGGGGAGGATTATTTGTGTCCAAAGTGACATCTTGCGGACAAGGTCACCAGGAGTGTGGACGCGACGGAGAGGAGCGTCCGCGGCTCGAGCAACGTGTACCGCTCTTCGCTATTCGCCTCGTATTGTCGTGCCACGAGGGGTCGTGAAAGGCCGCAGGTGACTTCGCGTGGCCCGAGACGTCGCTGTCGTCGTCGCCGTCGTTTCTGTTCATCCCATCGCGACTTCACTTCTTCAGCTCTTCACTTCTTCTTCGCCGGCACGTCCTTGGGCATCTGCGTCGCCCGCCCGCGCGCCTGGTGGCTCAACTCGTCGATAAAGTGGCGAAAAAAGCTGCTATTTTTGTTTTCGGCAGAAAGGCTCGGGTCGGCCGTGGCTTCGCCTTTCTTCAATGGTTCGTTGGGGTCCCGGCCGTAGCGCGCTTCTTGCACGCCGCGGTGGATGCGGCGGACAATGCCGTGGAAGCCGGGCTGGCCAGTAACTATAGCGAGCGTAGTCAGTTGTCAGCGAAGCCAACAGCAGGAGGGCACGGGATGTTGACTCGACTCTGCGAGTCGAGCTTAGGACGTACCTTTTGTACAAAACATCCTCCATGGCCATGACGGCCCGGAAGATGAGGTTCCAGGGGGCCATTGTGGTTGTCGAAGACGGGGCCAGAATCGAAAGGGGAAGGACAGACGTCTCTAAGCGGTGCTCGTTGCGATTGTCGAGTGTTGAAGGATGTCCTTTGGAATCTTGAAATCGAGAGTCTGACCGACGGCATGATGCCGAAGTCTGAGAACTTTGGGGGGGCGATGATGACATAATCTACGATGACCCACTTATTTGCGTATACAACCAATTATCGCGGAGACGAATGCGCGACGTCAACATCGCCACGTTTCGAGTTGGCCAAGACTGGTCGAATATCGGCCAAACATGTTGTCACATATGTTGTATTCCACTCGAACTCTTGTACAATGTCGTACTCTTCTGAATGCATAGGCTCCAGCGAGCTCGTCGAGAGCACTGTTCAACCGAATGGTTAACCCGATTTGGGCGTGGAAACACCAGAGGGGAAATGCCTACCGCTCTGTCTTCCTTTGACCTCTTTGACTCCGCCTTCGCTGTTTTTTCCCCTCGATCTACTCGCTCTACTCCCGGTGTACCGACCGTCACTTGACCATAAAGCACGGCAAGAAAGAAGTGGAGATACCAGCCGCGTCGGGAATTCGCAGCATCGCGGCTTTGAAACAAACCACGATAGGCCAATCACCCAAAACAAGTTAGAAAGACAACAGGACAACCGACGAAAAACACAAAAGCAGGATTAAGACTGTCTGCAACAGACTCCTTGACAAATTATATAAAATCTGCGCCTTCGCTGTGCTCAAAAAGCATTGTGGCGCGCGATGGTCCACTCAAAATCTTGGGCGCCAGCACAAGGTGGCCATGGCCCGGATCCAGCCGTCGGAGGCCTTGCGAAAGCTGTTGATTTGTGGCCACCGTTCAATGTTCACTGTGAGGTGCTGGACCGGCCTGCGGCGGCCCCAGCTGCAGGTTGTGTTGGCGGATCGAGTAAGTGCGGACTCGTACATGTCGACGATGCCAAGGGAGAGAGCACGGCGAAAGGGGATACTACTGTGATTAAGGCTGTCAAAGTCGTCTTCGTCGAACTATGAGCTGTCGTCGTTGCTGTTTCTTGTCGTGCAGAATAAAAAGACCGCCGCTCTGGCTGGTACGAAAACACGGACGCGTGCGAGTCGTTTCCTCTGGCAGACCAGATTTCCATCACTTCGAGTGACGGCATGTGCATTGAGGTGCCGACAGCAGATAACAAAAGGTCTTGCACTAGCTGAACAGAGCCAGACCGGAGCGTTGGCGATGTGAGGGCAAGGTAGCGTAGAAGTGGCCAGCGCTAATTTCAAGGCGCCGGCATGGACCTCACCAACATGTCGAATTTGTGCTTCCAGCCGAAGGGATCGGAATCCTTCTTGGCTGCTGCTTCGGCTTCTGCAGCGGCGGTGGTACGTGCCATAGCGCGGGTCTGCCCGGTCAGTTGTTAAGTTTCAGTCTGAAAATCCTGCATTGTCGTCACTGTTCTTTATTGTTCTTAATTGTGGTGTGGGGGTAGCCCTTACAATGGCCATTGTGTTTTTCCTGTTGGGCTATTGGTCGGAATGCAGTCGTGTGAGCAAAGGAGCGAGACAATGGTGTGACGTGTGTGTTTAAAGGATCCCGAACCGACTCTCTCGTCGGTCTGCGGTTCTGTCCATATCTACGTTTCATCTTCTTGCTGTTGGCAGTCATATTCTCCCTGTCGGGCAGGTACGATGATTACGTTGGACGCCCCCTGATGAACGGGACGATGATACGATGCTTCGTCCTGGGAGGATCATAGCCAAGACTGAGAATCGATCTCTGCACAGCTCATTAAGTTCGTGGAGAAGTACAAAGATTGCAACCTTCTGAAGAAAAGGGGGGTTGTTTACCACGGTTTGCCAAGATTGTGGTGGAGCCCGACACTTTTGTTGATGGACAGGATACAATGGTCTTCTCATGATGTGAGCGCTGTTCCCATTGTTGACTCTTGTATCTCCATCGCCTTGCAGTATCCAGGATAGCCTGGGATCATACTTTAGATGTCAAAGAGGCTGGTACAGACGGCCCCATATGACTGCCGCAGTGTATTTGTCAAGCAGGGTGACTTGTACTTATGGGCATGGAACTCCTCAAATGCGTGTAATGATAAATTGTAGCAAGCCTCTGCCACTTGACGTAAAAGTGGTCATAGTGTAGGTACATCCACGGTGCATGTACATGATATTAGTTCATAACGTTATGAATTCGAGTTGTGACTTTTGCCAAAACGTCCATTCTTAGTGTTAGCTTTGCTACAGCCCTCCACTTTTTCGTCGCTAGATTTATGCGCCTCATTTGTGCAAATATGCGATCAATTCTTGAGTAGTTATGAGACATGCTTATCATTGCTTCTCGTCAGCGACGTACTTGTATCTTACATGAGGCCGATTTGAAGGGTGCTGAATGCTCTGTCCGGCGACCAATTCACGTCCGTGAGGCCATTGGGCTGATATGTTTCAACGCCCGTACCGATAAAAGCTCCGGTAGATTCTGCCGCCGTTGACCGCCAAAAAGTTTAGTTGCGGAACTTGCCTTTGTCGCGTGATTTCACTTTCACTTCAACGCCTCGTCTTATGTATCGTCTGTACATGCTTCGACGCACCCCCCGAACCAATGTTGGCAGTACGCGGAGCCCCTCGGGCGCTTCAGGGCACCGTGCCACGGCTGGCAGCGGCAACCCGTCCACCATGGCGCTTGCCTGTGTTTGTCTGCTCGGATTGCCGGGCCGAGCTGCAAGTTCAAAGACTGCCACGAAGACAGCTGCAACCAGGGCTACCAAGGCGACCAAGACGACCAAGACGACCAAGGCGACCAAAACACAAAGGAGACAAAGGCATCAAAAGCAAAAACAGCGAAGGCCGAAACTTTCGAGGGACCTGTCGAGGATGCTGCTGAACTTGGAGAGGACGAGGTGGCTGCTGCCGAGCCTACGGAGAAGCCTGCTACAAAGGCGACCAAGACGGCGACAAAAACAGCCATAAACGACTGCAAGAATCTTTTCCAGCGGCCGAACAGCTGGGCGCCACAGGCCTCTGGCACTATGGCCGCTGGACCAAGAGGGAGACGCCGGAAGACGAGGCTACGACGACCACAAAAGGGAGAGGGAGGAAAAAGGCCAAGACGGTCAAGGGCGACAAGCACCGCGTCAATATTGTCAGCGAACCGCTGTGCAAGGACATTGCTAGCTACATATCGTCATCGCTGCTGCCCGCCACGACGGCTGCGACATCCTCGACATTTACCCGGCGCCGGCCTCTGGAGCACACAGTTGCACGACCTCTTGAAGCCGAGGTCGCACATCCTGCTTGAGCCCGACGAAGACCTCTACAGACCCTTCCTTCAGCCGCTCCTGGACAAACCCAACGTCACGCTCGTCCCCAAATCCGGCATCATCTGGCGCGAGCTCAGCAACGTGCTGACGCCCGAGTACCTGCCGCACCAGACGGTGGCGCCCAATACGCGCGACGCGCCGCCGCAGCGCAACGACACCTTGCTGGTCACAGCCAACCTGGCCTTCTCGCCCAAGCGCAAGTTCAGCATGTTTGACTCGGTGACGCAGCTGGTCCTGTACCAGTTTATCAGCAGCATTCGGGCGTCCTCCCTCTTCCACAAGTATGGCCTCGTCAGGATGCTCGTCTGGGTCGAGAGCAGCGACCGCCACGCCCTGCTGGCTCGGTCTGTCCAGCGTCGCCGTCGACTGGCCGTGGGCGCCGAGCTCGCCACGGACTGGATTACCGAGATTGTCGGCCCCGACGAGTCGTCCGCCTGGTTTGTCCGTGACACCAAGCTTGATATTGCCAGCACGCGCAATACGCTGGCGAGGATGGAAGACGCTGGCATCACCATTCCCAAGGGCAGGGAGTCGCACAACGTCCGCGAAGCCCGCAAGGCCAAGCGTGGGCCCAAACCAAAGACGCCGCGAGACGGTTCGCCTGAATCCAATCTGGACGCGCCCCCCATCTACCCCCGTCCCTACCGCGACGAACAGCGCGCCCTCGAAGCCCAGTACAAGGCCGGCGAGATCACATACAAGTCCCCCGAGCACCGCCGCATGCTCCAGCTGCAGTACCGCGGCAATCGCGAGGCCAAGGTCGCCGAGACCGTTCACACGTTGCTGCAAAAAAGGGACAAGCTGGCCGACGAGCACGACGTTCACGCGACGCGCACACACAACATCCGCATCCGCGAAAAGAAGTGGACGGCCGAGATCGATACCCTGTCCAATCTGGATCGGCAAGAGTTCGTCTTGTACCGCGACAACCTGCACCTGTTTAAGCAGGATCCGCCTGTTCTGGCCTATGACCGCCGCACACTCGAGCCGCTGCTGGCCAGGGATGACGAGTTTTTCCCCAATGCGCCTTGTTCGCTCTTGGATATCCAGCCGAAAGCCGTGCATCCGCTGTTGAGAACGTTGCAGACGACCAAGGCGGCACCCAACGAGACAACGACAACGTCGACGTTGTCAACGCCTCCCTCTGACCTCGGCCACTCGGGTGACATCTTTGAGCTCATCCTTCGCGGCATGCTCTCCAATGGCGCCGATCCTGTGCGCAAATCCATTGAGTCCGTCTGGCCCGGTGCTTCCGAAGGTGTTCTGCCCCACTGCCCGAGCCTCATCGATCGTCGTCGTGGCGGCATGCCCGTCGGTGGTCCCTATGGCGAACTCTCGGCCCGCTCGCTCAACGAGACACAATGGATGGAGATTCTCGATGCTTGGATGCGCTGGCCATTCCGGCCGACCCTCGCGCAGATGGTGGCGCGCATCAGCGATGATGTCGCCGGCGACGACGAGGAAGCTATGGACTAGGGAGGACATTATGTCGTTATAGCGTTTGGGAAGGGGCTCCGCAACTTTGCCAGGCTTTCGTCACGAACGGTTGCATGCCTTGCAATATCAGGTCTCGTTTTGGTATAAAAACCCCTTCATCTTCTGTACCTACGAAGTATTACAGGGTCGCTGTGTCGTTGTCATTGTTGTCGTTATCGGCTATCGTCGTTAGAAAATCTACTCATCCATATTGTCAGGTTTTATCGATGCATAGTGCCTCTTCTCTATTGTTCTCAACTACGGATGCTGGATAGTGCCATACTACGTTTAGTGCCGTTGTGTTTGTCGTTGCGGTTATCATCTTTTCAAACGAGAGAATAGGGGCCACATGCGTGGCTAAAGCATCCAGAAATCCGATTCTACATGCTCCTTGTCTGTCCGGTGACCTTGTGGAATGCAGTTCGATAAGCATACCCGGCCCCCGCCCTCCACCCCCATGGGTCTTATTCGAACCTGTACGGCAGGTGTGTGTGGATGTTGATAGGAAGAGAGAGTTGGATAGATGGTTGGAGGATTTGGGAGAGTGGCCTGGTCGTGGTATGGTGATGTGATGGATGAATGGCTCAGAAGGGGGGATACAGGAGAAAGCTGTAAACTGGAGATCGTTTTAGATTGCTTGTATGAGAGGCCACCATTTTACTTCGTACGTGTTCTCGTGAAGAGTGGATTCTCTTCATCTTGGGCCTACACCCGGGGCATTATACCCTCTTAGCTAAGAACTCGCGGGCAATCGACTCGTACGTCGCAAACTCCACCGAGTCGCCCCAGCTTCGCAGCCAGCCGACAAAACGGTCCGCCATGGCCATGACGTGCGCCAGGCCGCTCGAGTCGGGGTGCATCAGCAGCGGGAAGATGAATGTGCCGTCCTCGCTCTCGGCCTTGCCATTCTCCAGAGCCACAGAAAATATCCTTCCAGCGCTGCTCGACGACTCGCGAGTCCACGTTGCCGTTGGTGTTGGCCACGTGCGGGTAGTATTGCAAGGCCATCATGTCTTCGTTGTTCCACCCGATAGGAATCTCGACGAGCGGGTAGCCGTCCTTGCAGTCGTACATGCCGCCAAGCGGCGTCGGCTTAAGCCAGGTGCTCGCCGGCTTGCTAAAGTCAATACGCTCAATGGGCGGGTCGTTGGGCGTAAAGTAGGCTGCGAGTCGTGGTGGCTCAGCGAGGAGTCGTACAAAAACGCAAACTCTTTGAGCAGGGCTATGCTGGTCTCGCGCAGCTGGTACATGGGCGCGCGCCAGCCTAGCACCTTCTTACCGGTCAACGCTCGCGCCGTCTTGACGCACTTGGCAAACACGTCTCGCTCCTGCTCGGCCGTCATCTGGTAGGCGCCCTCGTGGGCGTAGCCGTGCAGGCCAATCTCGGCACCCGACGCATTGATTTCCGCGCAGGTGTCGGGGAACGTCTCCATGGTGTGCGCGGGGATAAACCAGGTGACCTTGTCGGCGACCTGATACTTTTGCAGCATCCGCAGCAGACGGCGGGCGCCGACGCGGCCGGAAAAGACACCCGTGCTGTAGTCGGCCATGTTGTTGTCTGGGTGGTCGCCTGTTCCTAACAGAGCAGAGAGGGCGTCAAAGTCTAACGAAAGGGCAATCTTGACAGTGGGCTTTTTTTTCGTGAGGGTCGGGTGGACGGTCAGGTCGGAGGCGTTGGGTGCATCTCGGGTTGCCACATTCGTGTTGGCACCCCGCAGACCCCAGACGGCATTGATGGAGGTCACGCCGTGAGAGGCGCGCGACGCCGCCAGGATGCCAATGGCGGCGCCGATGGACTGCTCCGTGGGCTCCGTGGCCGTCGATGCCAGGTCCAGAAAGGCAACGTATGATGCCGCTGCAGCCACGTGACGTCACGCTGCAGCTTGGCAACAACGGGGTCCAGAGCGCCGTCAAACATATCCCGGTAGCCGACAATGACCAGCAAAAAGGACCGGAGATTGGCGCCGGCTTTTCTCAGCGCGAGCTGTTGTTGCAGCAGCAGCTTGACCTGCAGCAGGGTGCGCTGCTGACGACTGTGTGGCGGCCTTGTGCTGGTTCCATTCGTCTAGGGGCACCTCCCAGATAGGATCACGGCCGCTAGGCTCAAGGTTGCGGGCGTCAATCACAAACAGCGAGACATCATTCTTGAGGTCGGTGAACGCGGCCTGGACCTGGCGGGTGGCCTCTATCTCGGGAGTGGGCGTGAGGCTGCCGCCGTCGGCCAGCACGGCGTCGAGGTTGAGGGTGGCCGTGTTGCCCTCGCCACAGGCGGCGACGAGCTCAGCATGGAGAGCAGTGGCATGTGGGGCGAGGGTGCTGGACAAGATGGCCTTGCAGCCGGAGAGGTAGACTGACATAATGTGGTGGTAAGTGAATCAAGAGGGTTTAATGCCGGTGAGGAAGAGGAAATGTCTTGGCTGTGGAAAAAGGAGACAGCCTTAAGTATGATGGCGATGGGACGGATGGATATGGGACAGACAAGTTTGACCTCAGCGAAGATGACACGACCTGCACGCTTGACCTTTGACCAGTAGATCACGAACGCAAGACCCGGCAATGCCGTTCCGGTTGGTATCGGTATCTCTGGCCACGTGCGGCGGTGTGACGCTTCTCGATTGCATGTTGTCGATATTGCCAAAGATGGCACTTACAAGTCGATTCTATGTGTGGAGGCAGACTCGTAGATGAAGGATGACATAGTATGCGCCAGTCGAATGCAGCTTTGGCGCAAATAGGTGGTGATGGAAAAGGGAAGCTGACTGCGAGCCAATCGTGGTGGAAAGAGCTCGGTGACTGGCGCGTTCTTGCCGGTTGAGCTGGTATTGATACCATAGAGCTGCTTCCGGCAAGCGCAAGTTTGTGCTTCTTGTGGCTCCTTCCTTCTGCAACAAGCCCACAATTCTGGCCAGGGAAGTTGCCTGCGAGCACGACGGCAGGCGCGAATGAGGCAGTTGCCTGCGAGCCCCAGCAGACCAGCCCCCAGACAGGGAAGGCACGAGGAAAGCCACGAGCAGGAGCGGATGAGGAAGTTGCCAGCGACCAAGTGTGGCCCAGACGTGTCGTCGTAATCGGCAAACAACCGTTATCCACCTCCACATTTCCAACAGACAAGCATGACAAGCTTTGTCGGCGGGTGCTTGGACTGCGTTTTCCGAGAACCGCCATGCACTACGGCCGATCCACCCCGTTTGGAGACGGCTCCCAGCGTCCCAGAGATACGGGCGTGGAGCATGCGGTTATTATTGGAGTCGTAGACGAGTAGCGTGAGGATGGCAAAGCTCATGATACAGATATGGATATCGGGCGATATGGCTCGATGTGCCATGATGGGACGGCCGAACGCGATACGGACAGGCCACGACACGGACAAAGCCTATCGAGCAACAGAATCAATGGCAGATGTACGAGGAATGAAGCTGGAGATTGTCGACGCGACATATAAGTCGATGAGTCCGCTTCCTTGGGTGAATGAAAGTCAGGTCATCATCGTCACCCTCTCCCAACACATCTCGACATATATCGACATCGCACATCCACACACATCCGCACAACATGTCCAATTCCGACTTTGAAAACGGCGATGAGCCCAAGACGGTGGTTATGCCACCGCTGACTTCGGTCTCGGATGACAACGACGGCCCACTGGCGACTTTGCCGAGGGCACGCTCGTGTTTGCTGGCCACGGTGAGGTCTTGGGCCGCAGCTTCAACTTGCTGAGCGCCTGTGCGACGGGCATCACCACGGGCAACTCGTGGGCCGTCCTGGGTGCCGGTATTGTTGCTAGCATCTACAACGGCGGGCCTCCGGGTGCCATCTATGAATAGTACGTGCTGCCCTCGTAATCATATATACCACGTCCTCTGTCGTCACTCCCTTTAACGTGCTTTTCTCGTCACCCTCGTCACTCCCCTATCGTCAATCGCTAACACTCGCTCCTGTATTTCAGCACCCTCGTCTCCATCTTCTACTGCTTCATCGCTGCCTCCGTTGCGGAGCTCGCCTCCTCTGTGCCTCCTCCGGCGGCGTCTACCACTGGGCCCTCATCACTGCCGGCTCCAGTTATGGCCGCGTCTGTGGCTGGTTCGCCGGCTGGCTCAACGGTCTTGCCTGGGCCTTTGCCGTCGCCGCCAATTGCGTCATGACGAGCAACATTTTGGTCTACTGCTACTCGCTCTACCACCCCGACTACCAGTACGAGAGATGGCACGTCTTCATTTCGTACCTCTTGATGTCCTGGCTCTGCTGCTTTGTCGTCATGTTTGGCCAAAGGATTTTGCCCACTCTGTCGCGCATCGGCTCGTTCCTCATTATTGTCGGCTTCTTTGTCACCATTATCGTCGTCGCCGTCATGCCTGGTCGTCCCGGTGGCAACGGATATGCGCCTAGCCACACGATCTGGGCTGGCTGGGAGAACGACACGGGCTACACCAGCAACGGCTTTGTGTTTCTGGCCGGCATGCTCAACGGCGCCTTTGCTGTCGGCGCCATTGACTGCGTCACGCACATTGCCGAGGAGATTCCAATGCGCGCAAGAACATCCCCAAGGCATTGGCGTGCCAGGTCGGCATGGGCTTCCTAACTGGCTTCTCCTACCTCGTAGTCATTTTCTACGGCACCGCAGACTTGGCGTCTGTCATCGACTCCGACCCTTTTGCCCCATTGGCGACATTTACCTCCAGGCCGCCGGCTCGCGCGCCGGTGCCGTCGGCCTCCTCATGATCCTCGTCCTGCCCATCCTGTGCGCCACTGCCGGCTGCTACGTCACCACCGGCCGTACCATTTACGCTCTTGGCCGTGATGGTGCCACCCCTTTTGCCAGCAAGATTGGCTCCGTCAGCCAGCGCTTCCAGAGCCCGCTGTGGGCCACGTTCGCCTGCGGCATCTTCATGACGATCATCGGCGCCGTCTACGTCGGCTCTCTGCAGGCCTTTGATGCCTTCATCGGCTCGTTTGCCGTGCTGTCGACCATTTCCTACCTGCTCGCCATCCTCCCTCACATGCTCACCGGCCGCGCCAACATGAAGCCCGGTCCCTTTTGGATGGGCCGCTGGGCTATCTGGTCAACGGCGTCGCCAGCGCCTACATTGTCGTCTCCATTGTCATCTACTGCTTTCCCTACAGCCTACCCACCTCGGGCGCCGACATGAACTACACGAGCGTCATCACGGCTGGCCTGGCCTTCCTTGTTGGCATCTGGTGGTTTGTGCACGGCCAGCGCAACTACAAGGCGCCCAAGATTAACATCTAGAGGTGCTTGGGTGCGTACCAGGCAGGTTTTTCTAGTCGTGGTGGTTCGAGGCTTCACTTTCTCTATGATCATTGCTTCCATGTACATCGCTTTCGATGGCTGTCTTGGGGTTGCATCTTTACATTCGTTTTGTCAGTTATTTGTACACGATTGAAGAAGCCTCTTATCCTTTGCAATCTCTGACACGTGGTTTAAGACTGTACTTCGTACGAAGTAGATACCGGGAATAGTAAGATGTTGCCGCCGTTCCACTCCGTATTGCTTATATCCACTTCGCATCTGGGTCTAAACACAGTCTAGACTCTCCGTTTTATTGCCATTGTTGTTCTTTAGCGACTTACAGCAAGGTATTCAGTTGATGCGCCGTGGCCTGGCGCGTTGGGTCTCGTTTTAGTGGTAATCATGGCGTGCCGGCCGCGTGGAACGACGTTGGGGCGTGGCATGTGTTTCAGAGTCTCCGAACAGCCGCCGTCAATGCCAAACAAAGGACAAACTACTTCGTAAGGCGCCAATCGCCTGGAAGATAAGAAATACTTCGTAGGCCAAGAACCGCCGGCAGTGGCGGTAGATAAGGCATGGCGTGTGCCAGGCTGTGTCAGTTCACTGAAAGCTGGGCGTCCCAGGCGGGCGTCATAGGCGGGGCGTTATTGGTCACTCTTTTTTGTCCACAGACTCTAGACCCAACGCTCCTCTCTTTCTCGCTTCCCAAAGAACATGGAAGAAGAATTAAAAAGGGCCCAGAGAGTCCACCAAGTGCCAAGCAGACACGAGGTGAAAGTCCATTTGCAGTCGCTTCACAAGCAGTCAAAGTAATCGATAGTCGACAGCCGATCCAGGAGCCGATCCACTTCATCCGGAGGCGCACCACATTCGGCAGCGTATTGAGAACTCCTGCATCCCAATTTTGCTTCACCTCAAACATCACCACATTGACAATGCCTCTCGATCGGTAGCAATGGACACCACACGGTCCACGAGAACGACACAAACGGCGACGGCAACAAGAACGTCCCGTCTCAAAAGCCTCACATTTACGGGCTGCTGGACCTGCCGCAAACGCAAGGTCAAGTGCGACGAGCGCGAGGCCAATGGCTGCAGCGTTTGCGAGGGGGCGGGGCTGGCCTGTGCCGGGTATGAAGTCAGGCTGTGCTGGGTGAGCGAGCAGACGCGGCGGGACAAGGGACGGCGAAAGCCGTCGAAACCCGACAAAAGTGGGAAGAAGGGCACCGAACAGGGTGCGTCGCCTGCACTTCCTGGCCCCGTCGGCGAGGCATCAAGCTGCACCGGCACACGGGCCCTGTCCTGTCAGATGACGACATCATGCGGGCCCTGGCGACCCTGGACGCGGCCGAGTGCATGGCTCCCAAATCGGAAACAGAAACGGTCGGCCCATTTGCCATGTTTCGGGTGGAGGGTTTGGCAGTAGACGAGAAGACAGCCCGGTACCCGGAGCAGACATTGCAGGCGTTGCCGACAGCATCGACATCGCCGACGCTGACGAAGCGATTCATTATCCCGACACACGCATCGCTATCGTCGACTCGCCGTCACCAGATGACCTCACCTCCCCCCATCGCGGTCTGTCCATGCCTCTCTTCCGTGACTCGCAGACGGCCCATCTGTTGTACCACTTCACCAACCACGTGGCCGAATTGCTGCAACCCGTCCACCACCCCGGCAATCCTGGCGGACGACCTACTTTTCCTTTGCCCTCGAAGGCTGTCCAGACCTGTGGCTGGCCCAGACCACCGTCTCGCCTTCATCACATGCATCCCTCTCCCTCTTCCACTCCCTCCTCTCGGCCGCCGCCTTCCACTTGCGAAATGCCAGCGACGGCTCCATCGACTACCACCGCCTAGCCCTGCAGCACCGCATCAAGGCGCTGCAGGCGCTGAACGCAGCCTCGCCGCAGCCGCCCAACCAGCAGCTGTACCTGGTCCACTTGACCGCCATGCTGTCGCTGGTCACGGTGGATGTAAGCTCGCCTCCCCACCCCACATGTTCGCATACACGGTTACTGACATGCCAGACGATGGCCGGCGAGGACTCCGACTTTCCTGTCCACCTCAAAGCCTGCTACCAGCTCAAGAAGCCGGCCGCCCTGCTCGACCAAGAACCCGTTGAAGGACAAGATGGTGGCAGCGCCAACAGCAACAGCAACAGCCAGATTTACAGCATCTGCCGGTTCTTGACGCTTCTTGCGAGGACAACCTCACCCGTCATTGTGGCCAGGCCCTGGCACCCTACGGAAGACGAAGAGTTTGATCCAACGACCTCGACCTTCAATGTCCCCAACTTCCGCGACAGCGAACGCGCCGTCGAGTACATGTACGGCATCACCCCGGCCTTGGGCAACATGCTCGCCAAGACGTGCCACATGGCCGAACACCTCGCCTACTACCAGCAAACCTCGCCGACGGCCACGGTCGTCTGCACCCTCCAAGAAGCCTGCGCCAACCTTGGCGACGAAATCGCCCTGTGGAGCGTCGACGACGACCCCTCCTTTGGCCAGCTCATCCAGGCCGACTCCGAGGAAGGGCAGCATACCATGCGCGAAATCGCCCGCTGCCAGGCGCGCGCCTTCCACGGCGCTGTCCTGCTCTATTACTGCAGGACCCTCCTAACCTACGGCCTACGCGACCGCCGTGCCGCGCCTGTCTCTGTCGATGTCCATGCCCAGGTGCAAGTCATCTGGGCCCAGCTCACGACCGCCGAAGACTTGAAGGATGGCTTTGACGGCGGCCTCAAGAGATCAGCGCCCATGTCGTGGCCCGCGTTCATCGCCGCCTGCGAGGTTGCGCCTGCTGACCGTCCGCTCTGGGTCGCCTGGTGGGAACGCGTCAACGAATATAGGATTGGCAACTTTGCCCGCCAGTGGCAGATTGTCCAGGACGTGTGGCAGCTGCAAGACCTGACGGAGCAGCAAGGGCACGGGCCCATCAGCTGGCGGGAAGCTCTGGCCAGGACCGGCAAATTGGTCCTGCCCATTTGAGGGTGGGAGAGGGCTATGCGTATGGATTGATGCTTATGTGATGAACACTACATGTGCCTTGGGTTTTGGGCGCTTCTGGGGTTTCTTGGTTCGGAGGTGTTTGCATGGGTATGGGATTGGCGGCTTCATATTTACCTCTATTTTTTACTGTCCTGTTTTTTCGTTGATTACTTATCTGCTGCTTTGCTCCACGTGTGACGTATTGTTCATAGTGTATACAAGGACTCATACTGCTGATCTTAAAACAAAACCTTGATTCAAACTGGCCCGTGAACTGGTCGGAAACTTGCCAGTCTTATCTGTTGGTATTACGATTAATGCTGCCGCCGCTTTCCCCTTGCTGTAAGGTAAAGATACTTTCTAATAGTACATCTGACACGGCACTTGTTGCTACTGTGATGCTTATTACGAAATGTGACCGTGGCCGAGTACCGGATCTTTGTATACAACGCGTGGCTCAACGCAATTGACTGCCTGTCGCCGAAGACTGGTGACACGAGGCGGTGTGGGAAAAAATTGACTGGACGGCGCGCTGTGCCGCCGGAAGTTGAGGACATGATTGAGCAGGAGCTGGGCGACTGGCCGACCCGGCACGGAGAAGCTGTCAGGACGTGGCACGATATGCGGCAAGAGTATTGCACCGTACGTGAAGGCATATTTGCACATACGGGCTGTTGCGGGCTTGGCTCGTGGACACCAGACGGCTATGGGAGCCTCCATATGACGGGCCCGATATGGACAACGTTTCTGGTGCGACAATGGAACGCCATGACGATACAACGTAAATTAGCCGAAGAACAACACAACTTGGCAAACACTATCTATGAACCTACGGCTCGTGGCTCTTTCGCTCTTTCCGTGTGTACTGAGAGGTCCCTTTTTTAGCCGGCAGCAGGGTCGTCTGGCGAGTTCCGGGTGACAGATGCGCATTGCGGCCGGGCTCCGGGCCGTCTGCCGCTATCGCCGGTCTCATTTAAACACACCCACGAACAACACACCTTGATATCCCGCAGGAGAACGGCTCATTCGATCGGCACTCTGAAATCACTCGATGCCCTCGACCAGTCCGTGAACATTTCCCGATACAAGTCGCCAAGCCCTCGAGCACCGAGCGAGCACACGTGGTATACCGGCGATGGCATTTTGAACAAATCGCTGCCGATCGGAACTGTCATCATGATACGGACGCCAATAGCTTGAAAACTCTCCATCTGCAAGTGAGCATGGGATCTTGAGATCGTTGAGAATTGGCAAGACGGAGACAGCAACCGCAACCATGTATGTGTCTGATTTTCCAGCCACGTGGAATCGGGGCAGAAGACCTTTTTTTTGCCCAGCTGGCGTTGATAGGCTCGAAGTCTTCGGGCTTGACAAAGCATGTCACCATGCCTCATTGCCTGATGGACAAGGCAAACGAGCTACCCTCCGCAAAAGAAAGGGTTAACGCTGATATAGCAAATCATCACCCACATACGACGTGCCAAAACAACACGCCACCCTTCAAGTTCGATCGATCATGAGCAACACGATGCTCTGCAGTTGGAAGAGAGAAAAAATAAAGTAAAAATTTGGGGTCTGTCCGTGGATCGAACACGGGACCTCTCGCAAGTTATACTCAGGGTAGTCCCTAAGCGAGAATCATACCACTAGACCAACAGACCTTGTGATGCCGCTGTTCCGATTGTGGAAAGGCGAGCTTTGGATGGGAGCAAGCGCTGCGAACTCGGCTTTATAAACGGCGTTGAAAAGGCGCGCGCGTAAACTTAAGTGAAGATACTCACTGGGTCTGAACAACAGGCCTTGACCTGTATGACTTGTACAATTTTGATCTGGAAGAATCTCTTGGCATTTTCACAAGATACTGGTGAATTGTGACGCTATTTTGGTATACTCTTTCCTCATAAATGCATTGTTCAAACTCCACCGTCATCCCCACCACCAACTCCAGCCCATGCAGTCCCGTATGTTGCGCCAGTCTAATTTTTTCACCCACCTCATTACAGCTCATCCTTGCCCGTCTTCTTGGCTCCTTGGCCACAACGGCCTTGTCCTTTCCCTTGACCATGGCCGCCAGAATGTCCACAATCAAGTCTGCAGCTGCAATCGACGTCACCTCCGCCACCGTGTCGTACGGAGGGCTCACCTCCACCACATCGGCACCCACCAGGTTCACACCCTCCAGGCCCTTGATGAACCGCTTCAGCTCCCGCATCGTCCAGCCGCCTGACTCGGGCGTGCCCGTCGCGGGAGCAATGCTGGGGTCAAGAACGTCAATGTCAATCGACAGGTAGGTGGGAGTATCGCCCACTGCCGCGCGCGTCCGCTCAACAATGCCCTCCATGCCAATGTCGTCAATCTCGTGCGCTTCAATGAGCGTAAACCCCACAACGTCGCGGTCAATCTCATAGTCCTTGGGACTAAACAGCTTGGTGCGCAGGCCGCCGTGCACGCTTGTGCCCTTGGCAATGCACCCCTCACGACTCGCGTGCCAGAAGAAGGTGCCGTGCGTCAGCGCCGACTGGTTCGACCGGATGCCCGTGTAGCCCTCATACGGGTCCCACGTGTCCAGGTGCGAGTCGAGGTGGATCACCGAGATGGGGCCATACACCGTCTTGAGCGATCTCAGGATCGGGAGGACAATAGAGTGGTCGCCGCCCATGCTGATGATGCGGGGATGCTTCCACGTGGTGGCCTCCGACGTGCCGTGGTAGAGCACCTGTCGGTAGCCCTGTTCCATCTGCTTGAATGCGTGCGCCGCGTCAAAGGGCGTAATGGGAATGTCGCCACAGTCGATAATCTCCAGACCCTGGTCGTACGGATCGACACCCACACCGTGTTGTAGCTACGGCCAGGCTTCTCGCGTGCCGAGCCGGCGCGAATACCACGGGGACCAAAGCGGGCACCGGGACGGTACGACGTGGATGTGTCATAGGGGAACCCCAGCACGGCAATATCGAGCGGCTTGTCGTGCGAGGCAGCCAGGCAGCGCTGCCACTCAAGGTGGGCAAACGTCACCGGTGCCGAGAACGGGAGGTCAACGTCGAGGTCTACGTGGTTAGCCGGGGCTGTAACCGAGGCTGGTGTGAGTGCCACTTACCCTCGATGTGGTGCTCGTAGTCGGGACCGACGTTGATGGCCGCAGCCAAGCTGGGCAGAAGGTAGTGGAAGAGTGTGGGACGCATGGTGGGATGAGGTCGTATCTGGAAGGTGATGAAGATGCACAAAGGAGGATGAATGACCCGGCCTTGGTTGCGAGATCTCCTGACACTGGCACAGGACGTCTTATGTAGGAGTGAAGAAACAAAGAGGAAGAAAACGAAACGAAAATCAAAATGAGCAGAGCGTCGACTGCTTGTCGGCGCACATCGGCATTGGCTTGATCGGGCAGGACCTAGCGAGGTCGGAACTATCTCTCTCTTGCCTTTCTATTTTCTTACGTCAATGCCAACAGATTCTACCAAAGAAAGCTCCGAACGACGCCAGGAGAGGGGTCCAACGACGGGGTCAGGAGGAGCTGTCGCCGAGCTTTGTTGTCCCGCTTGACATACGTGTTTATCGATAGGACTCTGCCGCGAGACTAGCACCCTGTGTCATACTACCATATCCAGTGGGCCGGGGAAAGATCGCTGGTAACATACTTCGTAGTGTAGATGCATCTTAGCTGTCTTTTGCTCTCCGGATGCGCCTTCCTCTCGCTAAGCCCGCAGACGCCTTCCGCATTCTGTCGACAGGGTGTAAGTGGAGGAGACTAAAACGGGATCCACCCGTTCCACGAGGATAAAGGGGCTAAATCTCGCTAGTCTCTCGCAAACGCCTTCCCAAACCAGAGTCCCACCAAATCCCCTCGAGGAGCACCAAAGACGCACCAAAGGATGTGACCAATGGACTACTACTTGGGACTCGTAGACTCCCAGCTTGTATCTTGACGAATATGTTTTCATACCACGTCTCCAGCAGGGGCGATAACGGCATTGCGGTCACCCCGCCCTCCCTATCACCCAATCTCACCCGCCTCATTACATACCGGTCTCCAGACGAAACGACACACGGATATGTCGGAGCAATCAAGACGAGTCGAAAGATGCGTATTGACTTGCGATTGCATAGATAGACCAAGACAACCCTGGAGATGTTGACGCTGCTATCGGTTGATAAGACTTGACACGACGATTGCACGTGTTTCTTTCAAGTGTCAGTGGCAGCCTTCGTCTTGACCCGTCGCTATTCCGTGTGATCCTCGTTATCCTCAGACCTCGCCTCAGGACTTCGCACGGTGTCGCTGGCGGTTGCCAGTTCTGTTCCCTCTGGTCTAGTCACTTTCTGTATCACACACGATGCTTGTATGGCATTCGTGATGATGCTTCACGGTTCTTGCCAAAGTCAGCCCTCTGCTATAATAGCAACTGCAAGCAACATGGACGAACGACACCCACACCGACATCCAACACTCGCAACAAGCAATCATCCTATCCAGGTGTTGCATATCAACGGTCTCAATCCCTAGCACGTCACATACCTTGCACATCATAACAATCCTCCCTCTTCGACATCTGTTCATTTTCTATTGAGAATACGACATCTTCAACATATCAAGTTTCCAGAATTTGACAAGTTACCGCTCAGTATGGCCCTCCCTCTGGCCCTCCTGGCGGCAGCCGCCGTCGTGGCCATTTTCGCGGTCCAGTCCATCTACTCAGTGTTTCTCAGCCCGCTCGCCCGCATCCCCGGCCCCAGACTCTATGCACTTACCAGCTGGCGACTCGCCTACGACGACTGGTGCGGCGCCGCACGCGCAGTTTTACAGATTGCACGCCCAGTACGGACCGGCCGTGCGCGTCGGCCCCAACGAGGTGTCGTTTAGCAGCCTGGCCGCGCTGCGCACAATCTATGGTGCTGGAAGCGGGTTCGAGCGCACCTCGTTCTACAAAATGTTTGAAGTTTACGGGCGCAAGAACATGTTCACCTTAGGTCCGGGCGGGAGCATGCCGCGCGCAAAAAGATGGTGGCAAATGCGTATGCCAAGTCGGTCGTGCTCAAGGGCGCCATTGCCGATCTCGTCGAGACCAAGGCGAAGAACTATATTAATCTGATCGAGCGCGAGGGCCGACAGAGCGAAGTCTTTGCGTCGCTCCACTACTTTTCGCTCGACTCAATCACACAGTTTCTGTACGGCGAAGCCGGCGCCACGGCCTGTCTGACCGGCTCGGAAGTCCACCAAGCGCTCATCAGCGACATTGTCGACAAGGCGCGGCGCAAGCTCTCGTGGTTCTCCGTGCACATGCCCGACTTTATTGCCGCTGTCTATGCCCAGACTGGACTCATGGGGATGCTCGCCAAGCGCTTCCTGTACCCATGCAGAAGCCCACGACGTACACGGGCATCCGCGACTATGCCTACCATGCCGTCGAGCATTTTGCCGAGCATGCGGCCCACAAGTCCGCCGACGAGATCGACCGGGAGGCCAGCGTCATTGCCAAGCTGTGGAAGTACCGCTCTCAGGAAAAGACGGAGAAAACGCTCGACACTACCGACATTGCCGCTGAATGTGCCGACCACCTGCTGGCCGGCGTCGACACGACCAGCGACACCCTCATGTTTTTGGTCTGGCTGCTCTCGCGGCCGGAGAACAAACAGTTTCAGGACAAGATCATTGCCGAAGCTTGCTCTGTTCGGAAGACGACATCAACGAGCACGGCATCACCCGTGCGACGGCTGCCGACAAGCTGCCATACCTCAATGCCGCCATCAAGGAGACGCTGCGCCTCTTTCCCCACTGCCCGGCTCCGAACCGAGACTGTCGAGAGCCACAACCACCATTGACGGCTTCTTCGTGCCCGCTTACACCAACGTCTCTATCTCGCCGTTCGTCCTGCAGCGCAACCCCGCCGTCTTCAAGGACCCCTTCACATTCAATCCCAGTCGGTGGTCCGATCCGTCGCTGGACGTTGCTAAAATGAACCACTATTTCTGGGCCTTTTCAAGTGGCGGCCGCATGTGTATCGGCATGCACCTTGCCATGGCCGAGATGACCACCCTGGCCTCGTCAATCTACCGCCGCTACCGGACCGTGCCCACCGACGGCTTCGACAAGATCTCGCCAGGCATCACGAGCGTTATGAGGTGCTTTGCGATGACAGTTGCCCAAAGATGCGGGTAAGTGCATACCTTTTTCTAGGCTAGATCAAAAACTACTAACAGCCTTAGGAACATGAATGCCGTATCCAGTTTTTGCCATTGGCGTAGTAGTCGGGGAGCAACCACAAGGATAAGAAGTAAGAAAAGAAAAAACAAAGAAGAGAAATGATGAGATACGATGTCAAATCCGGGGGCCTTTTAAAAGCTCTAGCACGGCATCAGTCAGAAAATGAGTTACAGCACTGTAGCGTCATGAATAAACTTTTTTAGTTATTACATATTTATCGCCCACATCCCAGCTTTCTGCCCGTGCCATGGCTTTCCGTTTTGATTCAGACACGTCCCCAAACATTAAGCACCACTTGAAGTCGCTACATGACTTGCTTTTGACCTTTTCTATTCTGACTAAAATACTGCCAGCTTCCTTTGTCCTTTCACGACAGCATAGCCTTCCATCAAAAGTAAATTCACTTGCTCAAAGACTGTCAACTGTCATCCCCAACGACACGCCATAAGTATAAAACAACGACACAAAAGAGCACAGGTTTTTCTAGCGCTGTGTATTAAACGCCCTCTATATAAGACCTAGCATCATCACTCCAGCACATCCTCTAACCTTGTGTACTTTGTGGTGATATATACGTGTGTGTGTTACTAGCTGTCGCCAACAGTCAGGAGTGGCTGAGAAAGGCGGATAATTGTAATAATATATGTGTTTGTGTGTGCACTGTCAGTTACTGGAAAGCTTTAAAATACCACGGACGCCGCCTATGCCGAGGTCTTTAGTCGCGCCCTCATCTCCTCGGCATATGGACGTGAGCGGACCATAAGTGGGAGAAGAGCAGTCGAGACCGTCGTCTCGCCAGTTCATATTAGCAGAAGAGAGATGGGAATATCAACAGGGATCAAAGAAGAGAATTTCAAAAAAAAAAAAAAAAATACTTCAGTGTGCCACCTTTTGATGTATGTTCAAACATTTACGTCCACCGACCCGGACGGTGGGTTCGTGGTCTAACAGGAGTCGAACAGTCGGGATTTTTGTTGGCTCGATTGCCGACCTGTCTCGACCTTTATCTTCCGGAACACTGGCCCTCGTCATCACAGCTGTCACAGCTTATCTCATTGGCTCTGCTAGCTGTGCCGCTCGAGTCGTGTTTCCTGGCAATCTGCCCTCGCTTCATCTTGCCCTTTTAGCGAGCTCGCGTAGAACAGAGCTACTCAATATAAAGTCATTCGTTGCTTCCTTAAAGTGTTGACATTCATGTGTGGTGTGTTTATAGCTTCTATGTGTATTGACGAGCTAACATGAACAGGATGAAAAATGATCAAGATATATTCTCACAATTGTCATCCTTTAGAAAACAAAAGACGGAAGCCATACGCTACGGTTCTGGCTTTCATAAGATAGAAATAGAACGAGCAACTGGTTGACATTAGATAGGCTCTCGTTTTTACAGTGGTCTGGTGAAAGTATGTTGGTGGCTTGTCGTTCCTTCCCTTTCAAGCATCCTGGAAGGTCTCGGGTCGAGCTTTCCTCATCGGGTACCTACAGGTCACGCGACACGGCCGCTCTTTGCCGTCTCTCGTACCAACAATTCTCATCCTTCTCGCGTCCCACCAGGCTGCCTGCATTCGAGTGTTCTACATGGTCACATCCTTCTTCTCTGGGATCTACGTTGTACGCCACTGGTGCCATCATCTGCCTACCGTCTCTCGTCTCCTGCTTCCGGCTGCATCTACATCTACAAGAGTGCTAACGGTGCTTTCTTACGCCCGGACCGCAAGCATGCTACTCCCTGTGCTCGCCGCGCGACGACCGTCGTTGTCTTCCGCGTCATTATCCCGGCCTCTGTGCTGCTGGTGCTGGCTTACTGCTTTTCCTTCGCCACCAAGCTCCATCTGGCCGCCGTGGCCACGACGGCCCAGCTCCACCAAGAGCACCGGCAGCACTACCATAACCATATGGAGGACCTCCAGAGTCCAGTGGGCGCGGAACCATCTTTGCTGGAGACAGCGCCATCAAAAGAGATGCCACCCCGGCCGACCGGCCACCCGATAGGCCATCTTGTCGCCGAGGCCGAGGCCCAGTTTCGCCGCATGCTGGCCCTGGAGACACACAGCCTGGACGGTGCCGCGGCTGCGTATCGTACGCGCCGTGGTCGCCACCCCCCGCCTGGGTTTGATAGGTGGCATAAGTTTGCAACGGATCGCAATGTGGTGGTGGTGGAAACCTTCTGGACCAAATTTACGACGACCTCCAGCCGTTCTGGGCCCTACCGCGCGCCAAATCCAGCGCGACGCATACAGTTTCGACATGACGATTCACATCCGTGGCGGGAGGGCCACCACGACAAGCGACTGGTTCTGGACTCAGATCTGGCTGAGTCTCATCCGGTCACTCGAACACGAACTTCCCGATATGGACATTGCGCTCAACGCCATGGATGAGCCGCGTGTCGTCGTGCCGTGGGAGACAATGAACAATCTGGTGGCTGAGGCGGGACGCACACAAGGCTTTCCGCGCCCCGAGGAGGTGCAGGAGGACTTTCAGACATTTCCTAAAACGGGGAGAGTGAGCGGAGTGAGGAAAGAAACTGGTCGACAACAGGGCCGTGCTGGGGCCTAGTGCAGCGCGGGTGTGCACCGCAGTCCATGGCAAGGATGACGAGGCAAGAACCGCCGACGGCGGGAGTGCGCCCATCCATTTCCGACACGTACACGAGCCCACACATGTACGGCGGATTCGTTGCCAACAGCTCGCTGGCCAACGACGTGTGCCACCAGCCCGATCTGGCCGGGCTCAATGGTATCTTCATTGAACCGCTGACCATTCAGACCACCGACACGCTGCTTCCCATTTTCGGGGGCAGCAAGCTGTCGGTCAACAATGACATTTTGCTGCCGGCGCCTATGTACTGGACGAACGAGGAGCGGTTCGCCGGCGGTGCTCGCGACGAGGCAGACGTGCCATGGCCAAAGAAAGAAAACACGGCCATCTGGCGCGGTGTGGCCACGGGCGGGCACAACCGGGCAACGAACTGGAGGGGCTTCCACCGGCACCGCTTTGTGGCCATGAACAATGCCAGCCTCGTAAACCAGGCTGAGGCCGACCCAGCCGCGGCGCCCAACTTTGTCTTACGAGGTAACAGAAAAGGCGGCTTGGGGCAGTGGCTGTCGTCGTGGGCTGATGTCGGGTTTGTCGACTTGATGTGCGATGGCAACAACGGAGTGAAGAAAACAACGAGTGGCAGCAACACCTCTTGCCCGTATGTTGACGACTACTTGTCCACTGTCGACACCATTTCCCTCCAAAATCAATTCCGCAGCAAGATTCTGCCCGACATTGACGGCAACAGCTTCAGCGGGCGCTACCTGGCGTTTCTCCGCAGCTCGAGCCTGCCCGTCAAGTCGACGCTCTGGAAGGAATGGCACGACGCCCGCGTCGTCGCGTGGAAGCACTTTGTGCCCATGGACAATCGGTACAGAGACTGGTACGGCCTTGTCGACTTCTTCTTGGCCGACGAGAAGGGTGAACGAATGGCAGAAGAGATTGCGTCGGCCGGGAAGGCGTGGGCAGGCAGCGTTCTGCGCAGAGAGGACATGCAGGTGTACGTGTTTCGGTTGTTGCTGGAGTATGGGCGCGTGCTCGACGAGAAGCGGGAGCTCTTGGGCTGGGTCGGTGATATGAGGACATGAGGAGTGAGTGTGAGAGCTGTACTATGAACTGAAGAGCTTAAAATGAACATGTTTGTCCGTCGTCGTTTGTGGTTGTGACGTTTGTGACATTAGTGGGTTTTCTCCCCGCTTTCAGCTAGAGTGCAGTGCTCACCAACCGCTAGTGTACGAGTACTTGTATGTAGACGAGGTAGATTGCACTAGTCGAATCTAGGCGGATAGATCTCAATCGACAGCAGTTGTTGGTTGAAATTCCGATAAGTGGAGCTGCCAGCACCACTCTGTGCTGCAGCGCCGTTACTGCACGGTTGCTGTGCATCAACGCATGCGAGGTCATTCGGTCCTGCCCGCCGTAGGCGTGGAACGTGGGCGCTTGTTCTTTCCGGTGTCTTGCGTCTTGGGTCTCAAATCTTGGAGCGTTGAATTCTCGGGAATTGATCGTGTCTTTCTTCCCCGTCCTTTTTGCATTCCTCACCTGCAAGAAGCTTTGCGATAGCTGTCATCCACGATCACGACGGCCTTGACCGTTCCTCGACCCCTCCTGCATGCATCGCGGCCCAACTACTTCCCAGCACGGGTGTCAACAAAGACTGCCGTCCGTCCACTGCAGCCTACAGCGGCAGCTGTACAACATACAACACACAACACACAACGCACAACAAACAACCGGCAGTCGACAACCGACGAAAGACAAGACAACAAGCAACATACGGCAGGCATATCTGCCCTTGCCGTCGACCGACGCCGTGTGCTGACAGTGCGCTGTCTGTCCACGTCCCTCAATTCTGCCAGCATATCCCTCTCAACATCTCCTCCTTATATCGTACTCGCTTCGTTCGCGTCTCGCCGCTTAACATTCTCCGTTGAACCTCTGTTTTGCTTCGGTTCAAGATGGCCTCAACCACGACTGTGCCCGAGTCCGTCGTCGACCGCCGCTACGACTACCACTCCACCCGCAGCGGTCACACCCACGCCCGCATCCACAAATACCGCTGGCCGCCGTCCAGCTCAACTTTTGGATCATCATCATGCTCGCTGCCGCCTGCACCTGGATCGGCATCTTTGCCACCCTTATCCAGACCCAGCAGCGACTCGTACTGCACGTCCCTGGTACTTTGCCTACATTTTGACGGTGGCAGCCCTCGGTGTGGTCTTTGTCCTGTCCATACTCGGCCTTATCTTCCAGCGCCGCCTCCTACCCTCAATCGTCATGATCGGCGGCTTCATGATGTTTGTCCTGTGGGTCGTCGCCCTTGTCGTTCTTTCGATTGAGATGTTTGGCGACAGCGGTGCCGGCGTGGCCACCAGCTGCAACCTGTCCGTTTTTAGCCTAAACCCCACGGGCTTGTCTGTCGACACGCTGGCGTGGATGCAGCAAAAGAGCATCTGCCAGTCGTGGCAGGCGGCGTTCGCCTTTGGGGTGGTGGGCGCCATTTTCCTGCTCTGGATCATGATCATGGCCTACCAAGTATTTGCAGATGTTACATGAGAGTGGCAGTGATTGCGGTGGGTGTGTGCCTGGCTTGGTGCCGTTGGTGTGGCGTTGAGGGAAAGGATAACGGCGTTAAGTCTATTGTTTATGATTTGGCTAGGCGTTATTTGGTTGAGAATTGGTTCAACGTTTGTATGCCGTAACTCGGGTTAAGGATTGATATCACGTTTGTATGTCGCATTTCTGGCATCTACAGTTGATTGCTTGCTTTTCACAACTTTATTTCACAGCCTGTTGTAATTCTGGGTTGGTAGATAATGCCAACTCGTCAGTTGACGGTATATATATTGAAAGGTTCTAGCTGTGGTAGTCGCCGAAATAAGATTTCTCTAGTTGGAGTACTTGGGGTCGACCTTCTTGCTGTTGACTGTTAGTATGTTTGCAGCAACGGACTCCCTTGAACGCGTGGATAACCTACCCAGTCAGCTTCTCAAAGGCACCGCGGGCGCCGTCGGTGATCTTCTCGCTCGTGTCGCGGTTGACCGAGTGGCCCGACTTCTTGGCAATGAAGTCAAAGGCCTTGTCGCCGTAGTCCTGCTTGCCGGCGGCGCCGTCCGCGGCAGCGTTGTTGGTGGAGCCAGCGGCACCGGAATTCTGGTTGGCGTCCATTTTGGGAGTTGGGGTGGGTGGAAGTGGTTGGATTTGGGTTATATCTGGTAGAGTAGTGGTGATGGTTGAGATTAAGTGTTGTGAAGATGGAGACAGACAGCTCTGGACAGGTCGGCCTTTTATATCTACTTGACTCCTCAATCCACCCTCCCAGCTCTTCGGCACTTGTGGAGTGCCAGGACTGGCGTCATACTTGCCAATGGCAGGGCAAACACAATAGGTGCCAGCCGAGAGCAGAGAATGAGGGCTGAACCGAGGGCAACGCAAACGTCAAGCGCCCATTACATCAGAGCTGCATCCAGTACTTACAGTAGATACGAGTGCGGTCCTTGGCTACTTCCGAGCTCCGTCACTGGATGAAGAATGCTGGACCTTTACCTTGCCCTTGTCTTGCTTCTGGAAGAGTGGATAGGTACCGCAAGCTGGCGATGACGTCGAGTGACACCTGTCAAGGCATGAGAGCAGCGCTGTACGATACTCCGTATGCGTTGTGGGCGCTGATTCGCCTGAGACGGTACTTTTCTCAGCAACATGATTGCGCTGGGAAAACAGGGCGCCAGGAAGAAAGGGAGAATGTCGATCTAGGATGAAACAGAAAGAAAGCCAAAAAGTACCAGGAAGTTGTTTCCGCATGCAAAACTGCACTTCGTACGACATGATCGCCCAGCCAGTTGCTTCAGTCGCTGGAGCTAAGGTCGCTGAGGTCGCCGAGCGCCAGCCATGGTACAAGTGCTACTTACACTACGTCATACAGCCCGCAGAACACATCGATCGTCTTTGCGCGATCGATGGTGTGCAGTCAGCCAAAGGACGTCTCGCCGCTATTCCAGCTCTATGTCGGAAAGGCCTTGTCTATTGTGCACCAACCTAGGCCTTTGTTCATTGGCTACATTACGACAATGCCGCGGCTCGGAGAACAGAGGTCGATGAGTGACGGGAGATGGCTTCTCCCAGGTTCGGTCAGGTTTTCTTTGAGCTTCTCTTTGTGCGTCTATCCTGCCCTGGATGGCCGAATGATGCTACTTCGAGAATACCGGAAGAATAGCATACAAGACAGGAACGGAAACGGGAACGGTTTCGTGAAATGCAACCGCCAGGGCCTAGGCACAGAAAGCGTCATGTTTGGCACAAGTTCGAATGACGACACTCACGTGACCAGGTTTCGTTTCAGTTCATTTGCAACTCTCCTCCTGCAACATCATGCACGCCACGGCAACGTACACCGCGAGATGAGGCAGCAACAGCCAGAATACAAGATGCAGGCTTGGTCCAGATTTGCCCTTGATCGATGAGCGGCATTCCGGACCATATGCAACTGTCGCCTGTGGATCTCGCTTTATGTGATGGCGACCTCGTAGGTGTTTTGTTTGTGCCCGCACGTCCAAGTTTAGCGATTTGTAAAGATACAGAAACACCTACGAGGTCGCCTTTTCGTCATGGGATGTTGCAACACGAGGAAGCGCCGAGTCCAGAAAATCTAGGGCCAGCACCGAATACGGCGTCAAGCCCGATGCAAGCCCGGCCAGCAGGACATGTCTCGTGATGATGTATGGGGCTGATCGTTACGTCGTTACCAGCGACCACCCGGGGCGACGACGAGCTATCCGAGGACGCGGGCAGACGGACTAGCCAGGCAGTACGTGGTTGGCGATGCGACTCATGAAGAGAAGATAAACGAGCCAAGAAACTTGACCTGTTCGAAATCGTGCGCGACGAGGAGTGAGGAGGCAAAAAGCCCGCAAAGTCGCGTGTGCAAAGAGGTGTCATGGCATCGAAGAATGGAGGGATTGTATTCGCTGTTGAGGAATGTCGAGACTACCTTCTGCTGTGAGCGAATGGCAATGGCGACGCATACACGCAGAGACAGAAAGTGTTGGGGCCTCAGCGAGCCCACCGCATGCTCTACATATGCACGCCGGACTGCTATTCTGTAAAGCCTGCCACAAAATGATCAAGGCAGGACGAAATGGGCATGGACAAGAATACGGAATGGAGACCCGCCTACTCACCCCATCTTGGAATCTGTGGCGCATCGTGGCCGCCGTCGTGCAACTCGAGCCAGCTTGCTAGTCAACGAGACTCAACTGCTGGTGCTTGCAGCCGGTCGAGAATCGGAGGGCACCGGGGTAATGTGGAGAGATGGATTCGGAGCCGGTGAACTTAGTCGTAACTACCTCTTGTTCTGGACCGTCCTGACAGTGCTTGTGCCGTATCGGTGGTCAAGTTCCTTATTGCTGCTACTTGGTCGGCCCGGCCATGCCCTTGCTTGCTCCGAAGGCTCCGTCGCCGCTCGATTTGGGCTACGAGTATTTCTCTTTATTTTTTGCAGTCCGCCGTTGTGATCTGTTCTGCCGTTACTAGCCCCACGTGTGCTGCCGTAGCAACGATGCGGGCTACTGTCTATCGCTGGAGCTGCCACACACACGGCCACACCACACCGCGACGTTTCGCCTTTTAGCGCATTTACAACGTATGCTCAGACCACCTCGAGGCCAGTTCCTGTCTTACAGGCTCTGCACTAGCGGTTCCTCGCAGTGCTCTACGAAGTAGCGGCTCAACTCGTACATGTACTTCGTACTTCGGAGGGGCTCTAGCCCATTGTGGCGTCTCACCTCCCAAGCGGCAGAAGGCTGGAGCGCGTCCCTGTCGCCCCGTCCGTCATGGGCCAGTCATAGGCCAGTCACAGGCCGGAGTGCCCCTTGCAGGAAAAACTGCAGCCGTCAGGAGGTAATAGGGAGCAGAGGCAGGAGCGACTCAGAGCCAAAGAGACGTGGAGACCCGACGAGGCCACTACGAGAGCGGGCAGTGACGGACCAAAGAAAAGGAAGCACGAGAAAAAGACACAGCGTAAACAGTTCTCTGTGCTACGGCTGCCGGCCGATTCAATCTCAGACCCTGTTTCTGTTGCCATTAAACCATTTCCTCCATCCGGCGCCTCTTTCTCTCGAAGCTCGCCTACACGCGTCAACGAGACATCATCGTGCGGTATCCCGCGCAATCTCTTGCGATCTCCTGACGGACGACCACGATAAGATCGCCGACGACACAGCTCTACCACAGCTTGCTACAACTCCCACTCTCATGGACGTGGAAAACGTCCCGCCAACGGCGTCGCAGGATGCGCACGCTGGCGACGGGAGCATAAGCGCCGGTCCCGGCTACGAACAAAGCGCCTTTGACGACTCGCTGCACGAGGCCTTGACATCCAAAAATCCAAACACCACGTCGACAAGCCGCTCGACAACACCGCCGCCGCCGCCTCTGGCCGCTGTCCAGCCTCAGCCGACGTCGCTGCTCGCGCTACGGGACGAATCGCTCGACACTGGCGATGACATGGCAGATACGACGACAGCCAGTGACTTTACCTCTGGAGAAGATGCCGCCGCAACTGGCGCCAGAGTGCCCGACGATCCCTCGTTTGCCAGCTTCTTGGACCGCACAAACATGGACGGCGACAAGGCGTCCGACTCGTTTCACGACGCGCAGTTTCGCATGATGAACGACTCGTTGCCCGACGCCGAGTCCAGCTTTGTTGCGCCCTTGTCGCCGCTGCCCACCATTACCCAGGACGGGCCCGACGACACCTACTTGTTTGACTCGCCCAGGAAGCGACAGCCTGCGGCGGCAGTGCCGCTGCCGCCAGTTGACGAACAACAGCAACAACAAGAACAACAACCTGAACCACAGCCCGACCAACAAGAACCCCGTCACGAAGACTCCCTAGTCTGGCCGACGCACAGCAGTCGACCTCTAGCTCCCAAAAAGATGACCGACGACGATCCCTCAACCTCAACGAGTCCACCAGCAGCGCCAACAGTGGCAGCGGCGCTCTCCGCTATGGCAAGCGGCCACGCTTTTTGCGCAGTCGCAACGCCAGCCAGCGCTCGTCGGCCTCGTCCTTCACCACCAACCCGGACGTCCGTGATGCGCAAGACGAAGACGGGCTGGCGGTGGCAACGACGTCGACAGTGACGTCACCGTCGGGCAGGGCGCGGACTATGCGCTGCAGTCGGCGGAGCCATCCCGGCTGGTGGACGTCGCAATGCGAGCGACCTGCTGTCGCGGACGGTCAGTATGGGCAGTGTTGCATCGTCGGCTGTGGGACAACTCCAAGGCGAGGAGGACGACAACGACGACAACGAACAGAACGACGAGCTTCTGAGGACGCCCCGTCCCAAAAACGCCACGCTGGCACCGCCTACCGACACCGTCCTCGCCCGCCGCGTCATGGACATCCATGTGCCCGAGTCGCTGGCCCGCGAGTACAAGACCCGCAACGGACTGACGACGCCGCGCAAACCCTCCGACTTTCGCTCCGAGTTTGGCAGTACGGCGGCGACGGCCGCCAGTACAAAGCCGGCCACGACGACCGCAAGAAATAGCACGCGCCCCGGCCGCAACATGACTTTGAAGGAACAGAGCAGCACGATCGAGCGCCTCTCGAAAGAAAACTTCGACCTCAAGCTCAAGGTCATGTTTCTGAGCGACCGGCTCGACAAGCTCTCGGAAGACGGCATAAAGGAAATGATTCAGGAGAACGTCGAGTTCCGCACCAGCATTGCCATCCTCCAGCGCGACAACAAGGGGCTGAGACGGCGTGTCAAGGAGCTCGAAAAAAGGGTTCGCGATGACGACGACAACAACAGGCCTGGAACGTCTCGGAGTGCCAACTCGTCCAACGGGCTCGAAGATGCCGACGCCGCCGCTGCCGACCAAGAGCGTGAAGAAGAAGTCCTGTACCTGCGTGAACGCGTCGAGGAGTTTTCCACCATCATCGAGCAGCTGCGCCAGGACGTCTTCACAAAGGAAGCCGAGAAGCGCCGCATGGGCGATATGATCAAGTCGCTGCAGTCGAACGGCACAGACAAGAGCAACCCCGAGAGCCTAGGTCGCCAAGAGGAAGAAGCCGTCTGGAAGGATTTGCTCGAGCAAGAAACCGCCCGCCGCGAACAGGCCGACGACGACAACCGCAAGCTGCGCGACGAAATTTTCCGGATGAAGCAGGAGATGCACAGCGGCGGCGGCACAGTCTCGTCCAATGGTGAGCGCAGCCTCCACCACACCACCAACATCTACAACATTTCCAAGCGGGGGGCCTCAGGTGCAAATGGCAACAACGGCCAGCAGACGGGCGGCAGCGTTGACACCGACTTGACCGGCAATACATTGGTCGAAGAACTCCGCCGCGAGGGGAACAGCTGCGACACGAAAATGCCGAGCTGCGCAAGGAGGTCGGCGCCCAGACGTCCATGCTGACCTCACGCAACCGCGAAAAGGAGCGCCTGTACCAAGAAATCGAAGACTTGAAAATGGCCCAGCGCCGCGGTGGTGGTCCCGCGCCGTCGACCGTTGACAGCCTGCTCGACCGCTCGGCGTCGCAAATCGGCATGGGCGTGCGCGAGCGCTCTGGGTCCAGGGCCAGTGGTGGCACACGCGCCGAGACCGTCTTGGAGGGTACAGCCACGGGCGCCGCCGACGAAGAGGGCCAGTACGACCGGGAAGCTCGCGAAGACTTGGAGAACCGCAACGCCGCGTTGCGCGACAGGGTCAACGAGGCCAAACTCGAGAACCAGACACTGCTTCAAGAGTTGGAGGCTACTCTCCTGCAAAAACAAGAAGCGGAAGAGGTCGCCTTGGGCGTGCAAAAGGACTACGAGGGCGCCATGACCGACCTCATGGCCATGCAGGCAGAGCGCGACGAGCTGATTGCCGAGTTGAATGACCTGGAACAAAAACACTCCAGCCTGCAGGGCGAGTTTGAGGACCTGCGCGCCGAGGCCCAGGACGCCATAGACGGCTACGAGGAGGATGCCGACCTGCGCGACGCCGAGAACCAGAAGCTGCAGACCGACCTGGCCGAGAAGGCGGAAAATTTTGGCGCCCTTCAAGACGAGATGCGAAAGTTGAGTGACGCCTTGGTCGGCCTCGAAGACGAGACCGAAAACAAGGTGCTGCGCGTGCAGCAGCTGGAGCAGGATTTGAGCGATGCCAACAAGGAGCTCGAAGAGCTCGAGGCCAAACTGCTCGAGTCCAACGATAAGGCGCAGCGACTGCTCGTCCAACAGGAAAACAGCCGGGGCGAGATTGCCTTTTTGCGCGAAGAACAGGAAGGCGACAAGATCAACATTTCCCGCCTGGAAGTCAGCATCACCAAGGCCGAAGAACAGATCCGCGAGGAGCAAGAACGCGTCAAGCAGCTGCAGGCGCAGATAGTCACCGAGCGCGAGCGCAGCGAGAGCCTCGCCACCAAGGACAAGAAGGAGATGCAGCAGTTTGTCAATGAGCTGAGCCGTGAGGCCTCGGGCCACAAGGAAGAGGCACGCAAGTTGCGCAAGAGCTTGACGTCGAGAGAAGTCGAGGCTACCGAGTGGAAGGAACGGCTCATGGAGTTGGAGAACAACTTGAGAGAAGCCCTTGGCGACCTCTCTGGCACACGCTCTTCCTCCTCAAGAGTATTGCAAAACTCCAGCGCGAACTCGAGAATACCGTGCGCGAGCTCCAGGCCACAAAGGGCAACCTCATGGAGAAGGACCGCATCATCAAGCAGCGCGACGCCCTGCTCGAGTCGCACGGCCTCGAGGCGCGCAAGGTTGCCGACGCTCTAGAGAAGGAGAGGGTCGCCCACCGCAACACCAAGAACCAGTTCGATACCTTCCAAAAGACGCACCAGCACGTCACCCGCACCGTCACCACCCAGGACGCCCGCATCACCGAGCTCGAGTCCTCCAAAACGCTTGACAAGCGCCGCATGTCCCAGCTCGAGTCCACCTTCCGCGACCAGCTCACCGACCGCAACAATCTCCTGCTGTTGCTGTGGACCCGCCTCTCCGCCATCTGCGGCACCGACTGGGCCCACGACAACTCTCTTATTAATGGCCGCGCCCTGCCATCCTCGAAGTCGTCGCCACCATGCTACCCGGCTTCACCCGCAACCTCATGGCTGCCATCAAACATATTGAGACGGTCGTCGGCGGCTTCCCCGGCCGCATCAAGGCCGTCGAGCGTGATCTGTGGCGTGAGTACCAGTCACTCGAGAGTACCCTTGAGCAGCGCCTCAAGAAGCTGGACCGCCTCGAGGGAGTGGTGCGCAATACCATCTCAGGTGGTGGCTCTGGCAACGGCAGCCAGTTCGGCACCCCTGATCTCCAGAACCGCTTCCTGCGCTTGGAGGAGGCATACCGCCAGCTCAAGGTCGAAAACACCACCCTGCGCACCGCCAGTGATGTCCGCGCCCGGGTTTATGGAAGCAATAGTACTGGCGTTGGCGATGCTGATAACTTTAACCTCCCCGGTGGTGGCTCGCCCTCGCCCTCCATCCCACGGGACCCGCGATCGCAGCGCCAAATCATCGTCGTCGCATGGCAAGTCTGGCCGCAGTGGCGTCCCCCGACCTATCACCTCGTCATCCTCGTCCGGTGCCCACTTATCGCTGACGCGTCGTCGTCGCGGCCCTCGCGGCCGGTGAGCTCGCTGCCCACGAGGGCGAGGACACTTCGCCGGCACATGGCGGCAACGCGACCCCCGCTGGATCCTGAGACTTCGAGACCTCGAAAACAAGCTCAAGCTCGAGCGGGAAGGTCGGATCATGGACAGAAACGAGGCCGTTCGAAGGCTGAGAGAACAGGAGGCTGAGCTGGCGCGGCGGGGCGAGAGGGACAAGCGGATGGGAAGGGATGACTGAGGAAGTCGACGAGGAAAGGACGGCCAACGCGACGGGCCCGATTGCATAACTACAGTGTGTACAATATGTTTCTCTTTTGTTCTTTTATTTGGCTTGCATACCACTTTTGTACGGCTTGCATACCGCTTTTGTACTCTTTCTTATTTACGGGCGCTGTGGGCAACATTTTTGTTTTGGGGGGGGGTTATTTTAGCTTTTGTGTTTTTTACTTAGCAAGCCAATGTGATTCGTCTTCCGGATATTACACCTACCCTCACGCAATCGGGCTACTTGCACACTGCACTGCTGTCTAACTTGGCTCTTAACCAGTCACTCTCGAACTCTCGCTCCCTGTTTTCAGACTCTCAGTCTTTCATCGTACTCCCCTCCAGCTCAGGATGTCAATGTTGGCCAGGCCTTGGGATGAGCCTTGCCCTTGATCTCAACAAGAAGTGACTAGCGCAGCGACCGGCCAGTTGTGCCATGGCAAGGAAGAAGGGGAATCAACGGTCGAAGCCTTGTGGACGGGACTCGCATGTCCGGCGACTGGGCCGAGGTAGTTGATCTGGTCGGTCGTGGAACCTGCTAGATTCCTAAGCATAAGAAAGTTTCACGAAGGCCGGTGAAAAGACTCAATAAATTGAAGCCGAAGGGTCGAATTACGGAAGACAGTGCGACAACGTACAAACGGGAAAGTCAACACGCTGCAGATGTCCCAGCCACGGGACAGGAGATGGCTACCACAATGGAGAAAGAGATTGCAAGGAGGGAGCACATATTATGTACTACATAGAAGTCAAACAATGACAGACAAAATCCATCGGAAGAAGCTCGTACGACGTACGAAGAACACTTTATGTGATCACATCCCAGGTGAAGCTGGGCAGGACTGAGATACCACACGCGGCCAGGACCCACTGGGTCCACTTGTTGCAATTGGCATTTTGCGGGGAAGCAGCAAAAGTCGTCAGAGATGGGATGGATGGCCTAAGACGAGAGAGGGAAAGTAATGTTGTAGCAGCTCCTGCTCTTGTTTCTTGTTGTTTTCGTTCAGTTGGTTGTGTCTGTCGGTTTTGCTATTGGCGTCATTCCATCTGTTTCTGCTGTGATTGCTGCCGCTGTTGTATCCATCTTTGTTGTTGTTGTCCCAGTTGTTGCCCGGTTGTTGCCAGCGCTGTCGGCAAGGTCGACGCTGGTGCTGTCATCGTTCTTGTCTGTTCCGCATATCTAACTTGCCCCCTTTCATCTCCTTTATTGCAATCGCCTTCTTCCTCTTCATCTACCCGATCTCCTTCATAAATCCTGTCTTGGTCCTTGTCATCCCCCTGCTTGCCCTCACTTGCATCCTCTTCACTATCCAAAACTCGCCAAATTGAAGTTGCTCGCTCAGCTGCTCCGTAGCTATAATCATATCGTTGTCCAAGTTGTTTCTCTCCGAGTCGCGCTCGACGATCTGGTTGCACGCAACAGCCCACTCTAGAGCATGCACAGTCGCCATTTCATTATCCGTCTCTGTTACATCAGGCCGGCATGGCACACCCCACAAGTCCTGAAGCTCGTCGCTGTATAGGCAGCCGAACAACGAGCTGAACTTGTACAGAATGGCTCGGCTGACCTGACCGTTGGCTTCATTCCCATGGATGCCCAAAGGGCGCGTGCCACGACTGGAAGTAGCTTGCCCATAAAGTCCTCGTCGTCGTGTGATTCATTGATTCTCCAGGGACTCGGCGCGGTAGCTCGGCGGTACCGCAGCGCATTGACCAGAAACCGAAAGCGCAAAAGGTCTTTGTCGGCATAACGGTCTCGGAACAAGACGAGTCTTTTGTGAAAAATGCGCAATGTCTTGGCCATATAGCCATTGTCACTGCGGCGCAATTCAGGGTCAAGGATGTAGCCATAGTAAGCTTCACTAAGCTCCCGGCCTGGTCTTCCTGCCTCGATACCCTCGAGGTCCGCGACATCCTCTATTGGTAACAACGCCGCCTTACCGCTGGCCAGTAGGTCCATGTACACCATGCGCAGGGCCAGGCCATTTCCCGGAGTAAACAGGGGAGACCTGTCGTTTTCGGTCTCGTCGTCGGCCTGGGAAGCCTCGCCGAAGAGCGCGATGGCTGACAACTCGCTGATATCGTCGAGGCAGTCGATGATGGGCGCACTTATGACATAATCCTTGTGTATCCACTCGCCAAAAACGGGACACCAGACCATGGTAGACTCCACGGGGAAGTGGGACGGCGTGTTGAGTGCTCTTTTGTGAGAAGGGCGAATGCTAGCGACGAACCTGCTGCGCAGCTCCCGATTTTCTCTAGGTGCGCTCGCAAGGTAGTTGGCCAGAAAGGTAACGGCATCGACTCGCTCGTCGCGAGTCGTCTGCCGCCATGCTTGGTGTGCATCAGAGTATCTTTGACCAACGAGGACCGTCAGGTCTCGCAGCCTCTTAAGTAGCTTGCTTCTTTCTGCCAGGAGCGGTGCTTTACACTCCGCGTACCGCTCTGCCGTGTTCCGCCTGGTATTTAGACTGTCCATACGCTCCTTCGTGAGGTCGATGGAGTGCCTGGTTTCTTTGCTCACGCGGACGAGCTCTCTCTTTAAGTCGTCGTCCGCCGTATTTTCGAGCATTGTCGTGGCAACGAGGTGTTGCGATGAACTGTCGGGGGAGTCCATTGCGGGTGCAGTGAGACGGGTACGATGCCGCAACGCAAGACGGGATGCCGTCTTACAGCAATATCGTTTGTAGCGAAATATTTCTGAAAAAAAGATAATAAAAAGAATGATAACAATCGTAATAGTCTTGGGAAGGAATTTTGGCTATTTGGAGGTATCGAAGGAAAATGGACGGGGAACAGCAGAACTGTAGGTGAGACGAAAGATGAACTGTGCAAATTGTGCGCTCTACGCTTAGTAGCATTTTCACACTCTACTAGCCTGAACCTTATGTCTGCTCTCGTACAATATACGTTTTCTGATTTTGTCATGGCGTAGTTATGTGTGGTCTCTACTGACATCTAACTCAAATTTAGGTACAAGGAGGTAACTCAAAATGCGATTAAGGTTCCATGAGGAGTATTCAGAACCGTAACTCACACCATATCAGCTAGTAGGAAATTACGACCGTACAAGGATGAATTGGAAGGCGACGGATAGAGCGGTGACTCTAATAACACAAATGCGACAACATGCTGACGGTTCCAACTGTCGTCATTAATCAGACAGCAGTCATTGCTCGTATTGGTTCAGCCACTCCCATCTCAGTGACCCTCGCCCTCCCCCCCGTTAGTCCCGTTGCGCGAAGATGCCACTGGTGATCCTGGCGACATTGGAGCCTGGCTACTGGTTCCGATCCCGTTGATACCGTTGCTGCCGTTGTTTTGTGGAACCGGCAGAGGTGTAGTCGGCCGCAAAGGTAGGACTGGACCACCCGGTGGTATAGAAGTTTCGTCGCTCCGCCTGCCCGCTACTTCCCCTGCGGTGCGTTGCATACGATTTATTTCCGTGATACTTCGGTTCTCCTCAGTAACGAGGTCTCTCCGCGCCTAAATATACTCGCGTATGGTCAACGCTGTGCGGCCTCGTTCGATGTAAAGTCTATCAAGAATGCATGTGCGTTTCCGCGCGGTAGCCAACCCTCCACGGAGCGTATCAATCACTGCGTAGTGGCTATCGAGGTGCCTCGCAAAGTGAGCAATGCAATCACGTCGGTTGGTGATTGTCATTTCCTCTACAGCGGAAAGGTGTTCACCGAGGCGGGCAAGGCTGATGTCGTCGTAGTCTTCGGGATGGAGTGTCTCCTCGGGCAAGTCGGATACGAGCCAACTGGACATTTTGGATGTGTTTTTGATACACGTGATTACGCGATATGCGTTAATAAAGGGGAGGTTCGGACAAGATAAAGTTCGTGGAAGGTCAGTTCCTTTGTGTGTACCGAACCAGATAGAGAAACGCAACGTCCACTTTTAAAACGTTAAGTCATTCAAAACGAATACATCCGGTTGTGACTAATAGCTCTTTTCTCCAGCATCGCGATCGTGGTTTGCTCCTTCCGAACTTGCGAAGCAATTGGTGGCAGCCTCGCGGCAGCCTTGCCATATGCACCTTCCTCCCTCTCCGCGTATGAAGGCTGAGACGTATCTGAGCGCCGTTGACGACAGTTTCTGCGTAGTGCTGGAATTTTGTACCTGTATCCTAAGTTGGAGCGTTTATTTTTCGCGTTGCCATATTGTGGTTGATAGATCAATTTATTACCTACATTGTTATTCTTTTGATTATTTGTAACAAATAGGCGAAACTAGAATCAGGTAGCTAGCGCCGTGAGACAAGAGTAAACAAACACTTGACATTTGCTGTACTTAGTGAGCAGTCCAGACCAAGTGCCCTGAATGTCCAATGTCCGAGTGCTATGGTTAGTACATCAGTTCAGATCATTAGTGATTGTTAGTGGGCTTTTCATTATGTCATCAGGGCTACTAAGGTAAATCACAGCGGCGTGTCCCGTGGCCTCGCTAGTCTATTCCATGCATGCGCAAGGTTTTAGGTCTTGTCTATTCTTCTTTCTTTCATCATCGGTATCTATTACAAAATGATGGAGCCCAACAGGATGCCATTCTCTGTAGAAATATCTGGTGATCGCGACACCACACCGAACAATATCACTGGGCAATTATGACGACGAACAGGCACGACAATCCGAAGCAAGCACCCAGCATGATTGATGAATGGGAGACGATTGAAAAAGCGATTTTGGAACTGAACAAAGCCTCCCCATCGACTACTGCCGGACAAGCCGCAGTCAAAGCCGGCAGCAAGGATGCCACCGCAATCCTTAAGAATACTCTTGGGAATATGAGAAGAAGTTACGTTGGTTCTGTCTGATAGGCATGGAACCACTGAGCCTCGTCATTCTCGCCTCAAACTAGTGGCAGAAAGCACGATGCATTTTGTCCAGACCGTGACGCAAAACGAACATAAAGCACAATGAAAGCATAATGGAGCAGCTGAGGCCAGACCTGATCACACGGTGTCCGTCCATACCGGTCGTGTGGCCAGCTTCATACAGGCAGTCTAGATATTACCGGTGGCCTACTCGCGATGCAGCTGGGAAAGGGGGTCAATTCAGCATACAAAGAAGATACGATACTATGACATGAAGCTCGAGGTCACCATATCCCGAAGCACGACGTATTACGATGTACTCAGTAGTTGAACAAAGTAAATGTTCACAATCGCTGTGTAAGTCGGCACCCATCACCATTACGCGGCGCGTTGTTTGGGGGAGCCTTCCCTTATTGGACATATTGTCCAGATGGTGGTATCGGCCATGCATGTCCCCTGGTTTCAAGGTCGCTTGTTCGAGCCTGCCTGCCACAGAAGACTGATAAGAATGAAGGCGCAGGAGGAAAGTTTGTGAGGGGGTCGACACTTCTTGCACTATGGCGGGCTGACCGAGGCCATGGTCGCGTGTAGTTTACAGTCCTGGCTTAGCGTAGTAAGGCCCGGCCGGCTGTAAGATTACTACGACTACTGCCTGTCATTGGGCCAGGTGGTGTTGTTGAACGAGAGAGGTCGTCACATCGCCGGCCATCCGTTCTTTATTGTTCTAGCTTTGAGTTCGCTGATAAGGCAACGTCTTCCGGGACAAAGATTCCTTTTGGGCTCGCCGTGCGCCCAAAGGTGTGGGAAGACGCAAAACACCTGTCCTGCAGCCCTGCAGTCCCGGGGGCTCTTATCTCCCCGCCAGTGGACCACGGACTAACACTCTTAGCGGCCATAGCGGGGCGCTACCCAGGTCGCTTTACGAAGTACTTCGTACACCGTTGGAGTGGCATAAAGGCACCACACTTAGCGGTCTCCCGCACCGAATAGTCAGTGATCCGGCCACACAAAACGGTGCACGTAGAGAAAGTAGTCTCTTATCTCCAGCACTCCCGCCATTTGTCCACCAAGCGACCACACGATTGACTGGTTTTATCTTGAAGAGCGAGCTTGCCCCCGCTTCATCGCTCGTATGGCACATGCTGTGCCGCCCCGTCCTCGCGTACTCCGTACCCAAGATGATGTTGAAGTTTCATTAAGCATTGAATGGCCAGTGTTGCCGATTGTGATCTATCTGAGTACGAGTACTGCTGCCATCCTTCTATTTCTAGTTCTTTTGTTCGGCCTCCTGTCGTTCGTTAGCTCGATAGATCCCCCCGTGGCACATCATCCCAAACGGGTAAGTCGAGCCGCTCACCAGCACACTTTGTGCGCATCATTCCCGGCGGAATCGCTGCTATGCACCAGTACGCGAAACTGGATACCCTTCCCACGCGCCCGATGCAAAGGTGGCCGCTTAGCGGACCCGGTCCGACGAGCGCCAGCAAATACAAGACCAGAGCGACAATAAGAAGATTAACAGGGTGTGGAGATGCTGCGGGCGAAGCTTGCCACAGGAGCTTATCAGGGCCGCCTTGGTTGCTTCTCCTTCGAGTCTTTAATGCTGTCATGCATCGTTTATATATATCTCCTCTATTCTGTGTCGGTCTTCGTTTCTCCCGTCTCGCTTCTTGTCTAGTATATCTCTAGATATTCGCAACGCTCACCCTCTTCCCTATCCCATGAACAAACCAAACGGAACCCAACCCATCTGCAGCTCATCCGTCCACGGAAGCCCCCGCCCATCAACAACACCCAATCATCTACGCAGAGGCTGTCAACAACATGATGCTCGCCGACGACAAGGACTCGTTGAAGCGCGTTGACCAGGAGCCGGTCACTTCCGTGCTGGCAGCCAACGAGATTCCTATCCTAGAGGGTGAACACGACTCGGATGATGATATCCTGGCAGCTCTCGGTTACAAGCAAGTCCAACATCCGCCTTCAATACTTCAATACCCGCGACATCTGCTAACGCGACGTCAGGCCCGAGTTTAAGCGCGAGTTCTCTCTGTGGTCGACCTTTTGCGTCTCCTTCGCCGTCCTCGGCCTCCTACCCTCCGTTGCCTCAACACTCTTCTACGGCCTGGGCTATGCCGGCACACCAGGTATGGTCTGGGCTGGCTGATTGCCATGGCCTTTATTCAATGCATCGCCATGGGCATGGCCGAACTGTGCTCCGCCATGCCCACGTCGGGTGCCTGTACTACGCCTCGGCTGTCCTCGCGCCACCAAGTACGGCCCCTTTGCCGCCTGGTGCACAGGCTGGTCCAACTGGCTGGCCAGGTCACGGCCGCGCCTCGGTCAACTACTCGCTGGCCGCCATGATCTTGGCCGCCGCCAGTATTACCCACCCAGACTACATCCCACAAAACTACCAGGTGTTTCTGTTGACGGTGTTCCTGATGATTATCCACGCCATCATCTCGTCCGCGCCGACGCGGTTCGTCGCCCAATTCAACTCTGTGGGCAGCACCTTCAACATGGTGGCGCTGGTTGTTGTCTTTATCGTCATCCTGGCCGCCGACAGCCGCTCGTCGCAGGGCCTGCCGCGCTTCAACGACTCAACAGCCGTCTGGGGCGAGTTTTACCAGGCACCGACTTCCCCAAGGAGTCTCCATCCTGATGTCGTTTATTGCCGTCATCTGGACAATGAGCGGCTACGACTCGCCCTTTCACCTGGCCGAAGAGTGCTCCAATGCCAGCATTGCCAGTCCGCGCGCCATTGTCATGACTTCGGGTATTGGCGGCGCGGTTGGCTGGGCCTTTAACATGGCCATTGCCTACACCATTGTCGACATTGACGCCGCTCTCAACGACGAGTCGGGTCAGCCGTTCGCGGCCTACCTGCTGCAGGTCCTGGGCAAGAAGGCGGCGCTTGCCTGCCTGTCGCTGACCATTGTTGCTGGTTTCAGCATGGGCCAGGGGTGCATGGTGGCCGCCTCACGGGTTACCTTCAGCTACAGCCGCGATGGCTGTCTCCCGCTGTCGCGCTACTGGGCCCAGGTGAACCAGACCACCAAGACACCCGTCAATGCCGTCTGGCTCAACTGCTTCGTCGGCTGCCTGTCTGTCCTTCTGCTGTTTGCCGGTGATGTCGCCATTGGCGCCATTTCTCTATTGGCGCCATCGGCGCCTTCGTTGCGTTCACGATCCCTATTGCCATCCGCACCTTTTTCGTCGGCAACCGCTTCCGCCCGGGCCCCTGGAACCTGGAAAATTTTCCTATATTATTGGAATTCTGTCGACCATGTTTACCCTTCTCATGATCCCCATTCTGTGTCTGCCCGCCGTCACCGGTGCTGACCTTGATGCTGAGGGCATGAACTGGACCGTTGTCGTCTGGGGTGGCCCATGCTGTTGCCATCATCTGGTTCTGGGTCGACGCCCACAAGTGGTTCAAGGGCCCCAAGGTCAACGTTGCCCACATGATCCACGATCAGCAGGCGGCGCCGTTCGTTATCCAGGGCGAAGTGGGCGATGCGATGGTACGGGTGATCTGAACTCGAACCAGCCCATTGTCCGAGCAAAAAGGATTCGCTTTCGGCGGCCTGAGCCACTTAGAAAGTGATATCTCACTGTTGTACAGAGGTGTCACCGCTGACCCATCGTGCTGCTACCTTAACTTGGTGATTATCTATCGTCCTATTTGATTTAGACTACATTTCTTCCATATCACTTTCAATGCCATAACATTTTCGTATGGAGTATACCATTTTGAAAAACAGACGGGTGACGGTGCCTCCTGTCATTTTCAAGTGCTCGTATCCCACCATGGACCGTGTATTTTGACCTGGTCTGCTGTCATAAAACTGTGCCCAACCGGGCAACACCTGCACCACAAATTTCCAGCATCCAGCCGATGTCGTCCAGGCGTTTTTCAGCTCGACCAGTATATAATAGAGATGAGAAACGTATGTCTTTGTTAGCTTCCCACATACAGGTGCAGAGTACCTTGGCTTAGTGCTTGCCTCCGATAAGTGCGCAAAAGAGCGTCCACTGTCGTAGACCAGAGCTGCGCCTCGTCTAGATTCTTGACGTTGCAAACCAGGTAAAACAGCCCCGCACCGTTTGGCAGACAGGGAGCTCAAAGTACTCATAGTTTGTAAGCAGATGGCTCGTAATGATGCAGGCCAGTTTTGACGTAAACAGTGTGCACAAGCCGTAAAGGCGGCATCGATGCGATTGTTCGTGACAGTCTAGCCCAGCCTTGTGCGCGTCTCTGCCATTGGCCAAGCGCCGTTATCACAAGTGGTACCAAGTCGGTGTCGCGATTGTGTACATTGACTTCCCGATCTGTCGAGAAGGCTCAAAATACTGTTGAGATCACTAGAAAGCGTCTCTACATCTGCGCCGCGTTCCGCGTTGGCGGCATGTCCAGCCGTCGGGCATTCTTATAATCCGTAGAAATAGGTGATGATGTTATCAACAGTGGTAAACGTACCATCGCCACTCTTGCATCAGTTGTGTTTGGAAAACGCGGTGCGCGTCATGTAAATTGTGGCAATCAATGTAGTCGTGGCAGACGTGGTAGGCGCGTTGGTAACTTTCGCCGTCTTTGCGTCGTAGCCCGCCGAGTGCAACTTTCTGGTGTTCGACGGCCGAGGAGAAAATATTGATGGGCTCGAATAATTTCCTTGGGGAGGGATACGGAATGCCGGAAAAGATAGACAGAAAGTTGATGGCGTAAATTTGCCTCTCAGGGTCCAGTGTAGAAGACGCAAATCCGCACTCAAGATACTCTGGATCACACAAGGCCCGGGCTTCATACGTTTCAGTCATCTCGGGCCTACTGTCACTGTGCAGACGAGTCTCGCGGTGGAGGTATGAGAGCACATCCCGGATTCGTCCCAAATGATATGCCAGATTTGCGACCAATGATGGAATAAAGCAAAGATGAATGGCAGTACCGGAGATGGCATGCGCGTTTTGATTGGTGCCGACTTACACGGCAAGTGGATACGTCATTCTGTGGACTCGCGAAATATTAGTAGGTTTCCGCACAATCTTTCTTCAACAGGTACTAGTAAATTTTGTCTGCCATTGTTCTCCAAGTACGCATCGCTCAATTACTGACGCTGTGATAACTTCTGGCTCGTGGGTTGTGCGGTAATCGTACAAATATCACCCATACACATTGTCCCAGGATACACCGTTCTCGCTGTCGCCGTCGGCTTCAGTTGGGCAGCATATGGTCGGTAACTTTTCAGTTGACTTCGTGCTGTTGCATGGGACCCTTTAGCCGCAAAACGTGGCGAGTAGATATCGTGGAAATTGCACATAGACCCTCGTGCACAGCGGTCATGTCGCGAGTCGTAACGAGACAGATATGCAGCCTTTTGCCAGGAGACGGTACTCAAAACTTCGGATTAGTGCGCCAGAAAAAATCATAGGACAGCTCTTGACAAATACCAATGCCGACTCCTCCACGTGCTGCGCTCTCAAATGTTCAGAGGCAGTCTTGGTCCGCTTGGGTGATGCCGTTTCACCGATCTGTTCACGGAGTTGTTGGCGTCTTTCTGTATATGAATGGAGCGCAGTAGCCAAGACCTTGGGTAGTTTTTTACCGGGGCTGAGCACTATTATTTACGAGATCGTGACGTAGAATATTGCTTCGAGTTAGACAAAAGCGGACAGATCTCGTTTTCGTATCCACTCAGCGTCCTTTGCTGCATGGCCAGAAGCTGTGGCCTGGTAGGCTTCGTAAAGCTACTGGTTGGTCCGCGAGGCGTCGTTGAACCATTATCTGTTCTCTTGATTTTCAATAGCATGACTGACTCCCTTGTAGAATAGTCCGTCTCCCGCGGCCACACTTATAAGTACATAATGCGGTTCGACTCGGTGATCCATGAGGCCGCCACCACTTTTTATCGTCTTATTGATTACCAAAGCCGCTTGCATGATTCCGAAAACCGACAGTGAACCGCGACAAATAGGTTGCTGGTTACCTCAGATGATAGTTGGGCATCATTCTCTCCTACGATGTACATTTAGATGCCGGCTATGCCGGTTCCAGTTTGCATCAGGGACCACAGTCATCATCAATTGCCTGTAATGCGCCTGGCATAAGTGGCTATTCTGCGTTTTGGAGCCGGAACCTCATCGAGCTGCATGCGCCATGCCGCGGTGAAGATATGTCCCTTTATCGCCACTATGACCAGCTGCACGACATGGGTTTTTGGATATATTTTCCCTTGATGAAAGGCGAGCGCCCTGTCGACGTCTGTTTTTGGCGAGGCGACGATTAACCACCATATGGGCCTCATTTTTCGGACAAACAAGACGTAACATAGTGCTCGGGCCAGGTTTGCGCTCTTACGACAGGGCTCCATTGACCACAGTTATCTGTGGCACCAACAAGTCTGCGGCTTACCTGCGAAGGCATGACAATGGAGTAATAAGACCTACAAACGGACCCATGGTAAAGCTTTTCACCGGTGCGATGTCGATAGGGACATCGCCGTTGGAGGTCTCGAGATGCACGGTTGTGCTACCATCATAGTCTCCTATTCTTGCACGGGGTTGGTATCCGCTACGAAGCTAATGTTTTGATGGTAAAAAAAAAAGAAAGGAAGAACAAAGAGAGAGGAGAGAAGAAGGAATGGCAACAGACGTCCGAAAGAAAGGCGAATTATAATTTGCACGACATAGTGCGAGTGAACTCAGTGCATCAGAATTAAGAGTCCGGACGACAATCTAGTGCTTACCTAGCAGGAGGCTAGCACGGGTCCTTGATATAGACCGGAGGCGGCCATAGGCCCACGGTCTTTAGACTTGTGACTCTTGGAGCGTGTGATTTTATTATTAAAGCTTACTACACGCACGATTAAGATCCTTTCATAGCACCCTGCAACCTACAGCCTCAGCATGGTCATGTTCCTGCTAAGAGAAAACAGACGTATTCCCATGTGAAGGCGTTAAAAGGGCACATTTCGAGGAAGGTTTAAAAACAGGTTGTCTCCCCGAAATCCGGGATTGTACGGTCAAGGCGTCCGCCCATAACAAGACCATTCTTATCACGGGTGTAGGTCGAAGTTGGGTGTCCAAGTCTCCGAGCAAAGCCTCCTACCTACATGGCGAATGCTGATATCGATCAGGAATTGGTCAGGCCACTGCCAAGGCCTTTACGCAGGCGTCCGCCGCAGCCTTGATTCTCACCACCTCAGAAGACAGTGAGCTCGAGGAGACGAAACAGATAATCCTCAACGAACAGCTGATATACCGTGTCTTCTATAAAAGTCCTAATATGCGTGACAACGCGGTCGTGCAACGTTTTATGACAGAGGCCACGGCCTAGGCCAATCAGCGCATCGGCATGCATTACTGTAACGCGGGCATCAGTCTTCCGTTAGAAGAGCTAGCGCTCGAAGACCCAGACCGCTGGTGGATAAGCCTCGAGGTGAACCTTGAAGGGCCGTAATTTTGTTGACACGTTATGTGCTACCCGATATGAGGAAGCAAGGGAGCGGCCATGTCAACGTAATAGCCTCCCGGGCTTCCACGGCCGTGGAGACGGCATGTCGAGCTAACCAGATCTTGAAACTTACCGTCACCAGACTTTCCAACTAAACCAACACAGCTGCCACCATAGCATCGAGTCGTTAACCATTCACCCGGGAGGAATCGTCACTCGTCTCTTAACGGATAAAGAAGGACAAGGCTAATCAACGACGAACGAATTAGTGAGAAGCACTTGGCGTACAGCTAAACTGGACTACAATTACCGTCCTCTTAAATGACCATACCCAACACGGCACTCAGGTCATCTTTCACAGGCTGAAGAAGTCAATCCGCTGAAGAAGACACTAGTCTTCCTCGAGCACGAAAAGCAGACGTTTGTCGCGACTCTGCAAAGGTACGCTCGGATGATGGCGATTCGGCACAAAGCGGCGGACTTGCGCCTGTCGACGCTGACGTGCCCACACGAGACGACTAATGCATCCAAAAGCCCCAGTACATGAAGTGCCGCTGACAGACGCGCCAGTGTCGGTAGTCAAAATTATTATTATTATTATTATTACGTGGCTGTCACCATAGGGTATGCCAGTCTATCGCAGGTTCTAAATAGAGGAAACCTTGGGCCGTCAGCCCTGGACTAAAACCTCCACTTCAGCGTGTTTCGCCGTTCAAAACGTCAACGTTCACCGAGCTTGGTCTCACCACCAAGCGCAATTTGCCGTAAGGTAGGACCTAGGTCCTCAGCCTCCGAACTCGCCATCCTCGTCCTCAATATCCCACTTATCGATCAGCTGTACCGCAAGCCTGTACATATCCAAGCGGCCAGTTCGCATGAACCAACGGACGAACGTCTTGGTTTTCTTCGCATTGCCTATCGCACCCAGGAAGTCGACGGGCCCTTGAATCGCCGACACCAGTTGAGCTCGCTGCGATTGGAGTAGAGGGCAGAAGACAGCCAGGTGACTGGCCGTCTCTCTCGCTTGGCCGCAATCGCAGGTATCGGTCAGGATGTCAAGAACCCGAGCCTGTAGCAGGAAGTGCTTCAGGCCAATCTTTCCTGTCCGCAGTTGGACGAGAAGGGAAGACTCCGCTTTGTACAAGCCGTCGTGAAGGCGAAGAGTGCGGGTTCCCGGGGGACTGACGCTGCCAGGTCCGTCCTGGTAATCTCTCTCGACCTTCTGTGAGCTGCTTCCTGCTCCAGTTCCCATCTCTGCTTCCACGCAGTGAGTAGAGCTGCCTTGGGGGTTTCCTCGGCAGCCCAGTCGATGAAGGCAGCTTGTCGCCTTTCGAAAGTCGTCGGTGGTCTCGGCCGAGGGTAGTTGCTGAACCCAGTTCTTCTGTTTCTCGAGGGTCGGCGGCGGAGGTGACCGCGGACGACGTCCGTTGCACGTCGTAGGGACTCTGCAAGACCGGATGATTCTAGTCGGCTCTGGAAGGCCGCAACCTTTGCGGTGAGCCACAGGTCTAGAGGGGGAACCTCTGCCTCTGTCTCTAGTTGTCGAATCGGTGTAGCCTTGAACGCGCCTAGTACTCTCCGGAGACATTGGTTTTGTACCTTGTCGATTGCTGACGTGCCGACTGAGGCTGGCCTCTTGACAGACGGCGCTGGATGCCAGACTGCTGCTCCGTTTCCGATGGAGGAGCGGATCACTGCCATGTAAAGCGTGCGTGCCCTTCGGAGTGTCGGGCCCCATGTCGAGGCCACGATCCTGTCCAGGGCCAGTCTTTGGGTGGCGAGCTTCTTCTGCAGGAACTGGTGGTGTCCCTTCCAGTTCAACTTTCGGTCGAAGATGACTCCCAGGAGCTTCACTTCACAGACGGCGGGGATCACGGTTCCGTTCTCGAGCTGCAGTGGAGTCCTGTCCCAGCTCCTGCCACGGGTGAAGTGGAGTAGTTGGTATTTTGCCGGGGCAAATTTGATTCCAAAGCGCCGGGACCAGTCGATGCAAGCCCGATGTGCTTCGCGGATGCGCGCGATTGTCTCTTTCGTTGATCGTCCAAACCCCAGGATCTTTGTGTCGTCTGCAAATCCGCAAGTAGTAATCCCTGGTATTCGTCGGAGTGCGTCGTAGAGGCCCGAAGTGTAGAGAATGAAGAGGATCGGGGATAGCGGCGAGCCTTGGGGGACACCGGCTAGGGTCCGTCGTGCGCTGGTCTCCTGGTCGTCGAACACCAGCGTTGTAGACCGGCCCTCTAAGAAGCTGCGGACCAGTCTGACGAGCCAGCCTGGGAAACCTTTGGACCGCAGCACATCGAGTAGCCGGGTGTGGTTGACCGTGTCGAAGGCTCCGCTTATGTCCAGCGCCAGCAGCGAGGCTGAACCTCCCTCGGCCCAAGCAGTGTGTACTTGGTCTGCGACCAGGTAGAGGGCGGTTTCAGTCGACCGTGATCGGCGGTTGCCCATCTGTTCGTCCGGTAGGAGACCAAAGTCCTCTGCGGCCCTTGCGATTCTTTGTGCTAGGAGCGATTCGATGACTTTGCCGAGCGTGTTAAGGAGCGCTATCGGTCTCCAGCTGCCAGCATGGTTCGGCGGCTTTCCGGACTTCGGGATCACTACCGTTTTTGCTACTCGGAACCGAGAGGGAAAGTAGGACAACTTCAAACATGCTTCGACGACTGGGGCGTACACCTCGGCAAGCGCTTCCCCACAAGCTTTGAGGAGCCGATTTGGGATCGCGTCGTTTCCTGGAGAGGAGATCATTGCCATCTTGTTCAGGCAGTGAAGGATATCGCCTGGAGTCACCGTATCTGGGACGTCTGTCACTCCGCTGTGGGTTTCGTTGCCGAACGAAATGTCCGTGATGTCGCTGATGTCCGCCGTTGACGTTGGGTAGAATCGGGCCCTAAGTAGTTCTTCTTTACCGGCTAGGGTCCGCGCTGTACGGAGATCCCTGTTGGAAGTGGGATTTAGTCTTAAGGCTGGCATTTTCGCCGGCTCGCGAGGTTTGAAGCTCTCGAGCCGTGCCCATTTTGCAAACTTCCACAGGTTCGCGGTGGAATGGGTTGCTCGTCTCCAGGCTTCTCGACTGGCTGTGTTGATCGCGGCTGCTTTGTCCTTCCGCTTCTGGATCATTCTCTCGTGCAAAAAGTCGGTTCGAAAAGATCGCCACATTCGCTCTGCCTCGGCGGCTTCCTGGACCGTCCTCTTGACTTCTGGGTTCCACCATCGGTTGCGCGGCAGACCACCGCGGCGCGGTGGTGCGCAGCTTTTTCCGATTTGCGATATAGCGCCTACCAGCAGTTCGAGGTAGGTGTCAATTTGCTCCGTCGTATCTAGACTTCCTGGCACTGGAAGGTCCTTAGCGTCCACGGCTGCTTGATTGGCGTCAAGTAGGGACCAGTTTAATGGTCGGTCTTCGACTCGGCTGCTCGGGTTCCGGGAGAACCTAATGACAGCTTCTTGGGGTAGATGGTCGGAGCCTCGGAGACTGGAGGGGATTCCTGCCCATTCGGTGCGAATGTCGTCAGACGTCCAGATGAGATCAATCGTAGAGTCTCTGACGTCCTTTGCCGACCTCGTGGTGGTTCCTGGGGGCGTCAAGAGTTGGAGCTGCCAGCGAGCTGCGAGGTTGATGAGTTGCGCTGCCCCGGGGTCGCGTGGGTGGTTGGGGTCCCAAGCTGGATGGTGAAGGTTCATGTCCCCCCTATCACAACTCGTTTAGGCCGGGTCGTTCAGCTAGCTGGATGATCGGTGTCGGCCATGTCGTGGCGCCTCGAGGAGGTCCTGGAGAGTAGACCGAGTAGACGGTGCAATCCTGTTGGTCGAGGATCGTAATCGAACACCAGTCTCGTGTTGCTTCCCAGTCCCAGTTCTTCAACTTCTTGTTCACGAGGATGACTGCTCTCGGCGGGTGGTCCTTGTCGGTGACTTTTTGGATCGGGGTGAAGGCGCTGCCCCGGGGCAGAAGACGCCGCCATGATCCTGGGTCCACGGCTCTTGGAGGGCTAGGATGTCGTAGTCTCTTGCTTCCTCTAATACTGACCTGGAAGTGGCCTTGTTTCCCTGCAGGTTCCAGAACAGGATTCTCGTCCTATTCATCAGTTACCATGATTGTATCTTGGTCGGCGTTTTGGTTTCTCCGCAGCATCTCGGCAATGGGCCTCGAGCCTTCGGCTGCGCCGTGGAGGGCGGATGGTCGGCCCCTTCTCTTGGTTGGGGCGGATGTGGGTGGCGTCCGTGCATCCGTGCTGTCCGCCGTCCTTTGCCTCTTATGGTTCCGTCTCGACGTCACGAGGGTGAATCCCTGTGTGTCTCCGGGCTGAGAGCCATGATTTGCGCCCAGGGCTGGCGCTGCTGCTGCAGCGGCCTGGCTCCGGGGGGTTCAAAGAACTCCGTCGGTCTATGCTGGAAAGCATCTCGGGCGACGGCAGCTGCTTCCTCCCACTTAGGGCACTTCTTGCTCCAAGCCGGGTGTGCCCCTTGGCAGCGGCAGCAGCGTGAGGCTTGTCCTGCTTCCCGTTGGGGGCACCGGGACTGCCTCGAGTCGGTGTGCTGCGTGGAGCTGCACCAGCCGCAGCGTCGTTTGCTTCGGCACCGCTTGGTCGTGTGACCGGTCTCGTGGCAGTTGAAGCACCTGATTACCTGTGCCTCAGCGCAAAAAGGGACGCACGGGTGCCATTGGGCCTCGAAGAAGAGGCCTTTCCGGCACAGGGCGTTTGCCTGCTCGGTGTTGTCGACGCTTAGGAACAGTGAGCCCCGTTCCTTGCCCTCGTGGCCCTTCGGCGGACTGGCAGCCACGAATTTGATGTCAGCGTTGCTGGCCGAGAGCTGCTGCAGCAGACGCTCCGGGCCCAGGCCACGAACAACTGCCAAGTTGAGCCCGTGGGCGACCATTTTGTACTGGTGACGGTAAACAGTTGCTCCGTCACCAAAGACCTTTTGGCACCACTCGGGGTCTTCTCGGCCATGTGTTTCTCCTCGCTAGTGGAGAACGCGATCGCCCAGCGCTGGCGGCCGCCCAGTTCCCCAAGCCTGCGGGCTCCTTTCGCCAGGTCGGCACCCAGAGCGCCGTTGATTGCTCGAACAGCCTGGGTGCTGGTCATGTTCGAGGTCTCCGCAGGAAACGATTCGGCTTGAACGATCGTTTCGCGGAGGGCTTGGGCCTGCCGCTGTGCCGCGAGCACGGGTCGGGCAGGCGGTGCTGCGGGTCTGGCGCCGGCCATGGCCGCGTAGGAGCGCGGCACTGAGGCTTGCGCCGAGAGTTTGTCAATTTTCTGCGCAAGGGAGGCAAGACCCTTCTGCACTGCGTCCAACTGCGGCTCGTTTGGACGACGGCGGAGGTGAATCGCGAGGAGGTCGCGTACGATGGCGTACGCGGGGACGGCTCTGTTCGCTTCCACGGCAAGGAAGCGCTCGGCGTTTCTGATAGTCGAGCTCACGTCGGGGTTACCATCTACCTCTGGCTGTAGCGATCCCTGAGCTTCGGAGCTCGTGGAGTGTCGATGGTGCTGTCGGTCGGTTTGGTCGGAGACGCGTCAGAGGCGCGCGTCGCGCCTGAGCTACCGCCCGGCGACGACGAACGCGACAGCCGACTGCGCGTTGCGTACCTGAAGGCCGCAGACATGGCAGTTAGGCAATCGTATCCGCTGAATACGATCCTGCTATTTGTTTGGGTTTTGGGATTGTTCTCGGTCAAAAGGTAGGGATGAGTTGGTATTTCCGAAGATTGTTGAGTCAAAGAATATACGGGGAATGTGTACGCCACGAAGTTGTACGACAAGCCTCACTTAGCACGCTGGCAGGAAGCAGAGACGCTGGAAAGTCTCAAACATGTAAGGCCGGCGGCGTTTCTACCCTTGAATGGACAAGTTCCCCGCTGATTTCAATCCCATTATAAAATATGTCGTGAGATACGTGGCCTACAACCGCCCAGCGGGGTGGCCAACGGAGTCCATCATGGAATATGTCGAGGGACTAAATCTTGAAGAAGTCCTAGATCCAACCAGCCGGTAGCAGCCACTCGACATTCTCGAGGTACGGGATGTAATACACCAGCTTCTTCAGGCAATGTCCCATCTCCACAGCAGGGGAGTCGTCCACAGAGACATCAAGCCTGAAAACATCATCGTCGCAAGGCGTAGCCCGGTTTATATCAAGTTGGTTAATTTTGGCTCGGCGACCGGCGCAGCGCCGTTCGTCATACTGGGGCACGCCATGGTACACTGCACCCGAGCACCTAACGGTGCAGACGCCGCGACAGAGAAGGTCGACATGTACTTTTTTTGGTGTGATAGCCATATGATGCAAACTTGGAACAGGCTCCCACGACGAGCAAGCGTAGAACAAGACGCGGCATCAACGGGTCTCGCCAGTACAGGCAGCCATCGTCGTCCTCGTCTAGACGCAAGCGCCACAAACAAGAGAACAGCGACTCTCTTGAAGGCGGAGACTCGGCGTTCGCCAGATCCGGTGCGCCATCTCCTTGGTCCCAAATCGTACAGCTAGACAGCCCTGACCCTGGGAATGGAACAGAAGGGAACGCGTCCCTGGGGCCCGTTGCTGTCCCGCCAAATCGAAAGCATATCGACGTTGTGGGACATCAACTGGCTATAGATGAGTCAGACGGGTTCTTGGACTGTCTATATCTCTGCAGTGTAGCGAACACAGACTTTATGACAAGCCAGAAGTGTCTGGGGCAGCTGGAGGTTCACGGCGTTTTGCCTAACCGGAACAACTGGCCATGGTTTCCTTTCAAAGACACCTGCTTTCTTTGCCAACGACTGGGTCTCGATCTGCAGCCTTTGTTGTCTCACTTACGGGCAGATTCACCAAACGAGAGACGAAATTACCTCTTCTTACCGACGACTCTCCCACGAGAGCTCGAGGTGTCCTGGTGGAATACAAAAGCAATACGGTACATGCCAGATTAGCTGATGGTCAATGTAAAGAAGCTCTTCCGGTCATTTGTCGAGACGGAAATTTTGGTCACAGATTCAAAAATGATCAAGGCCGTCCTAGGTGGACGGGGTGTCCAACCGGGGTCATACATTAGAGTGCAAGACGCTCTTGGATCCTCGTAGAGACAAGTGCAGTGAGAAAAGGGGGCGGTGGGAGGTGGCAGAGACACGGTTTAGGAGATTAATTAAAGCACTGCCATGAAAAGCCGGAGAGAAGAAGAAATGAAAAGAAGGGAAACAAGTCACGATTACAAGAGAGAGACGTCGAAAAAGAAGGGCTGTATTTAGAAGTGGTCGTCAAAGAGGCTGTGACAGCAGGCCAATAAGCAACGAATTACGAACCCACATTTCCGATTGGGACGGCCGCCCACTGTGGCGGGCCACAACAGTGTGTCCTCCTTTACGAAGTACATTAGATAACGCGACCAGTGATTACGCACCCGCAGTTTGAAGGTAGGCTATGCTTGGGGCCATCAAAATCGCCCTGTAACCATACCGGACATGCTGTATCGTATTGTTCAGGAGAGGCGGTGTAAGTGGATGATGGGTGCTACGAGTTGGTGTTATGAAGTGGCTCCTCAAACGGAAAAACACACTGACTAGTTTGAAGACACAAAATCGCAAAATCGCAAAAGCGCAAGAATGTTCCCAATCACAAATGCCTTCACTTTACTCTAAGCTTATGCTTATGTCGTTTTTGGTAATTGCCTGCTGCTGAAAGTATGGTTGCATGGCTGACTTCGAGAGCTACCCATGAGTGTGGCCACATGTAAGTTACAATGCCCCTTCGGAATTGCATATACCATGAGTATGCTTTTCCTCAACATTGTGGCCTGCCCAAGAGAACATGCGCTCGAAATGACAACGGTTTTAACTTTGTCTTCTGTTAAGCTTTGCTGATACCGTAGCTGTTTTTTGTTTTGTGATGATACATTCGGCGGCTGTCATTTTAGGCTCATATCCAAGTGAAAAACAGCGAAGGAAGGGCTAGAATACGGAATGTGTACATGACGATTGATCTCTCGTTATTTGAAAGATGCGTGAATCTTCTTTGTCGCTGACATTGCCACCTGTGGTGATGTCTCGACAACCAACATCCGCGTCGCAGCGCAACAACATAGAAACGGCAGCTCGCTGTTGCACACGCCTTTCCCGCCAAGTCAACCAACCAATGAATCACCTAGCTGTTTATGTCGCACGCATGTGTTCTTCGGAGAATTTACATCGGTAAGTATCGTGGGTGCGACTTGAAAATCTCGGCGCAGACGGATGCTACGGCATACGTGGGGCGCAGCAACCACTACACGGCAAATAGAAAATAGACGAGACGGGGACCCCACTGCGTCAATGGCCGAAGAATGTGCCAAAGACAAAAGCAAACTGCGCTTGCTCAACAATGCGTGTTATCTGCGTGGAAGGCAGCGAGCAAATAGAAAGACAAACGGTGCAAGCGCGACGCTCATAACCCAATCCATCATTTGGAATGTTGCGTAGCCAATGAAACTTAATTCGGCTTCTTTTGCATCCAGCGTCATATTCGGAACGAGCGAACTTCACAAGGAAATCAATAAAAATGCCAACAAAACGCAAATAAAGATGAGGGAACTAAATTTGGTGTACATGTGCTGTATTCGGTCTCAACGCGCATTGTGCAGGGCCCGACGTTGCTATTTCACTACGCTTTAATTTGAGCGAATTATCCGGAGTGCGACGGGGGAAAAGGCGTGTAAAGATGAAGATCGCTCGGCTAAATTTGATCGTTGCCTTCTTTTGGTGGCTGGTCTCCGCAAACTCCGCGAGTAAAACGCCCCCAAAGAAACTCGCATTAAGGTGGACCAGGACCAGCCCCCTTATGACCTTGGACAGCTGAGCCGAACCTGGTAGCAGAAGCGAAAAGAGACCACAAAAGATCGGCAGCAAAAAGGGTGAGGCATTATTTCGGGGCAATTATGCGACTGCAACAGCGGAATAAAGAAAGAGGGAGGGGAACACGTGTAAAAGGTGTTTTGCAGACTTCGCATCGCAACAATGACTCGTTCATCAAATAATTCTTTAGCTTCCCTCCTCAACGTAAAGCCAAGCTGTCGTGAAGAGAGACACAATCATCTCATTGATAGAATTGCATGTTTTTTTGCTCAAAACGGCACAGGGCTATGCGACGACGAAAACTTATCGTGACAGACAGAAAAATAAGCAAGCCGACAAGATGTGACAATGTACAGGGAGGAATAAGACTATATACAGACAACAAAATAAGAAAAGATCGATTTTGGGACGGGAGCCTCGCACTCATCTCTACCTCGACTCGGAGTAACTGGACCGGGCCTGGCTACGACTCGGGTGCGAGCCCTCCTCGACGGCAACCTTGACATCGGTCGACACGACAATGCCGCCCTGCTTGTCCATGTAGTTGGGAAATATCTCCTCGGTCGACTCAGTGGCGCGCACACCGCGATGGGGTTGGTTTTCGCCTCCCGACTTGCCATATGGATTGGTAGAGACGGTAACACTAGCCGACACGCTGCCGTTGCCGGCGGCGCCCTTGAGGTTGCGCGACTGGATGTAGGTCCGTTGCGACTGCAGAGCAATGGAGTTGTCTTGGCCCGAACGGGCGCCGTAGCTGGACGGGTAGCCCTTTGAGTGGTTGGACGACAGGCCCAGTGCCTCGTTGACAAACGGAATCTCAGCCAGCAGGTTGCGCACGTAGGGGATGCAGGCACAAATTATCAAAGAGCATACTTCGGCGGTAGACCAGTCGATGGGATCGACGAGGCGCCACGTAACGTCGTTGCTGGTGTCGTTGAGGTAGGTGGCGCGGATAATGGAAATGACACAGGTCAAGAGACCGAGCGAGAACATGAGCACCAGACCGAAGCGCTTGACCCACGGTAGCTTCAGTCTCAACAAGGTCGGTATGGGCTCGAGGAAGAGGACGATATCCGTAACGAGCTTGATGCCAAACGATATGTAGTAGAAGTTCAAGAGGTTGAGACAGGTGCCGTCGACGGCCGGACGCCAGAACTTGTAGATGGGACGGCACGCAAAGCAGACGACAAACGTCTCCTCGACGCCTTGGGCAGCTAAGAGGGCAATGATGATGTAGTTGAGGCGACGGAATCCGGCCGTGGGAATAACGCGCAGGTAGAAGACGCCAAAGGAGATCTTGATAAGCACAAATGACCAAATGTAGGTCAGGGCGGCAAGAAACTGAAGGACCAAGAAACTCTCAAAGTCGGATTGCGAGACATCCTCGATGTGGATACCCAGGCCATGTTTGGTCACTTGAGGGTTGTTAGCCATGACTTGCAAAAGAGAGTATGGAGGGGGGCCGTGACCTACTCAAAATCTGTGATATGGATAGGGTGTAGGCAAAGACGGAAGAAGCCCAAATCAGAACGTCGTCAAGGCCAACGTGGTGTAGCAAAAATACGCGAACATAGAGGCGGACCAAGATAAAGATTCCTGTAATGGCCATCAAAGCCGCGTTGGCGACGACCACAGTCGCGCTCCGTGTTGGGTAGTTGACAGTCATGGTTGCGATATTGACAGATTGACGACGGTGGCCCTCGGTATCGATGAGCGTGAGCTCAGCTGCGAACTCGACTCAAGAAGCTCTCTACCGGCAATCAAAGAGCCAGCATTGGTCGGTGAGAGACTTGAGGGACGAGAAGAACGATCGAATGAAGACGAAATGGTGTCGTGTCGAGTAAAGAATGTCGTCCAGTCAAAAACGGACCATCGCACGAGAGTTGAAGCTGAGAATGTCGAGAGTCGAGTCGAGATGGGGTAAGTGAAGTGAGGCGAGGCAATTGGCGAGATATATTAGTTCCATACCACGCGGACAGACCACACAGACAGTGATATTCATGCACTTTCAGACCCAGTTAGGTACTCAAGACCAAAGATCCAGAAGTTCAAGACCAGGAATCCGGTTCCGTGTCTAGGGTGAAAGGCAAGGGTCAGGAACTAACACATGTTTTCAGGAAGCCTCTCATCTGGAGACTAAGGCTGGTTGTGAGGTTGACAGGGGGCACCGAGCATGGTCGAGGGTCGAGGGGGTGCAAAAAGAAGAGAAAGTACGAAGTACATCTGGTTCACAACAGACATGAAGGGTGAAAGGAGGCAGGAGAAGGAGTAGAAACAACAGGGGGTTACATATTCAGTCGAACAAAGTGGCGGAACGAACGACATGGAGGCAGACGAATAGAGGAAATATGAGTACGACATACGGCCACCAGAAACAGCCCTCGCAACAGGACAAGGCGCAGGTCGAGGATACTTTCTTCAAGCAAGGGTATGCTGGGGCAAGCAGACAGGCGCCGGAGTAATAGCACTCCAATAAGTCGTCCAGCTACGAGCACAACGAGGACAAGAAAAGAAAGGGAGGAGGGAGGGATCGTCTGTGGCTCATCCTGGTTGCGCTGGGTGTCGCAGGCCTCGCCAGCCTCATCCCTGCCTCCTGGATAAGGTGCTAGGAGAATGTACTTCGTACGAAGTAGAACTACTGACTGCAGCGAATGGACAGACGCTGGCAACGTCTCAGATGGCTGCGGTATTTGGTATGGTAGCTGTACCCGTAGGACAGGAATAGACAGGTATCTTTGGCCGTGGGCACCTCAGGTCATGCCTGCCATTTTAGGTCTAAGCAATTTGTCCATCACTGCAAATCGATTCCCCGTTAATCCCTTCCCTACACAGTAAAGATTCGCAGAAGGCGGACAAAACAGGGAGGAGAAAATTGATGTGCGCTGTACGAATTCGTAGTGCGTACTTCGTAATGGTAGGCTGTGATGGGCGCTTTTGGGCGCCTTTGGTAGATTAGACGACCAAAATGAACGCGAACATATTGAAGATGACATACCACCACATGAGAAAGAATGGACGGCGTTGGATATCTTCTCGTCGAAACAAGCAAAGCGAAAAGCGCCCAATGACGCGATCAAAATAAAGTATCCGGGGGTGGAACCTCCCAAGAGCCGGCCGAGACAGGCGAAGACACTCGGAAACACAGCCAAGGAGCCCCTAACGAGACACATGCGGTTGAGCTTGAACAGTGGACTCGACGGACCCAGCTTCTCCAGAGACAGGAGCTGGTGGTCCGCTCAGTGCGCTAGACCTAGCCGTACATAGTGGACGACAGTGCTAGCAATGGTGCTGGACGGTGTAGGGGACGGGTGAGAGACCTGAAGGAGCGAGATTCTGTGAAATGGTGGACATGATTAAATATGGGTTTTTGGCGTCACACCTTGCTACAGCGACGCTACGAGAGCACTGGAACGTAGCGCGGAACGGCTACCACTAGGTCCGCTGGTCGTGTTGGCTTGTTTTCTTCCCCGGACCCTGGCAGCGTACTCCGTACTCAGTGTCTCATTTAAAACTGCAAAACACGCATTAGCGCTAAAATACAGGCAGGGTCGTGCAGCCAACGGGATTTTGACCAGGGGACCCACAAGCGCTAATCCTGCGAGAAGGTGGAGAGGCGGAGCAGTGATGTGCAAAATGGAAAAGCGCTGAAGCAGGGGTTTTGATGAGGGATGGAAGGAGAAGAGAAGCAAAAGAAGAGACTAAAGACGAGGGCCCCGAAGTCAACAACGACAAGAAAAATTGCAAGGTAGTATACGACGTAACAATAACAAGGATGGCAGAATGGGGCGCAGTGCGAGGCCATCAGATGTAGCTTCGTATTTGCAGGAGATACAAGCTGGGAATCGAAAAAAATATTAAGAAGAACGAGTGGCGAGAATATGACAACAGCCATCATCGACTCTTTTCAAAACCAAGTGCCTGTCAGGTTCTTGCCGACAGCTCCAGTGACCACGGCACAGCGTATCCTCCATCGGAGTGTATACGAAGTACAGATCAAAGTTTTATTGAAGCGAGTGAGGGGGAAGAAGAACATATTCTCGGTCTGTCTCCGATGTGGTATGCGTGAAGATGCGTGAGTATGTGAGCGGGCGGAGAACCAAGAATATTGACTGTGACAAATATGCTCGCTGGGACTCTGACGGTTTTCAATACGAAGGATGTCGTGATAGTTTAGGACTTCGTAAAGCTCTACGAATTAGTGCCCGAATGCACATATTGTGTCTGGTTTACTTCATCTCGGATCAGTAATCACATTACGCATGATAAACGGAACTCAGGTCTGCTGCGTACATCGTAGGAGTACCGACATGTACGTATGTACATGCACATACTCCGTACAATGGAACGAACTATAAAACTCATGTCCACCACCAGCCACTCGTCCGTATTACACTTACTGTGGATAGAAGATGGCAAACCCACTCCCAGGGAGCCCAGGGTAAGACCGGGCCTGCCGATACTCATTAGTTAACAATGTTGGCCTGTTCTCACGCTTTATTCTTTCGTCCTTCGTAAGTTTTGTCATCTTTATTTACTTCATTAATCACCATCCTCTAAACGTCTCATATGATTTCTGTCTTGTCTCCCGTATACGTCTTCTTTTACGTGACTTCGCGCTGCTCGAATTTGACTTCTGCACCGGTCTGCTTCTTCCACAATGCATACTCCTAGGTACTACTCGCGCACTTGCTGCATATTTATTGTCGCTTTACTGCCCTACCCTTGCCCACAGCAAGGTGAGAAATATGTCGTCAGTCTCAGATATTTTCTTCTGTCCATGAGATGTAATGTAATACCTTATCCTTACAGAATACACGGTGGTGCGGAATAGTAACACTGCACGTTACTGCAACCGTCACAATTCTGCCCCTGATCTGTTCTTCTGCGACGGTCCCTCATTTAAACCAGTAAAGTAGAAAATACTATCGGCAACAAGATGGCGAAGAAATATCCCGATGAAGCTACAATGCACCACAAACGCAGACAAAGGCACGAGACGGACACAAAGGTACCACACACACTCGTCAATCTACCGACGGCTGCGACCAGGTATGGCGCTTCCAGTAGTCAGTGTCTGCCAAGTGCCTGCTGAACTGCTGTTATCGGTTGGGCGCCAAGTGTGATATGTACGCTGTAAAAGCAAGTAACATTTAGAAAACGGTATTGTGGAGCGGACGTTCATGCTGTGCACTGACAACCAACAGCAAGCCTCGAAAATGCCAATATCCATGGGAACACGCTGCCCTACCAAGCCTTTGTAGCACGTCGTTCACCCCGAGAATTACGAAGTAGAATCGGATCCGAAGAAGAAGCAGGAGCAACAGACGAGAATACTCCATGGCGAGATTGTTGCATTATTTGCTTTGTCGGAACTATGTCCACTTTTTGGCCCCGTACGGAGTATTTTACAGGTCTACGAAGTACTCCGTAGTCTGGCTAAGAAGAGGAGCCCTTGCCAGTGGCATCTTCTTCTCCACCATTTTATCACCCTTGCTCACTGTCCTTGCACAGTCTCCCGTGATCCACTGAAGTTAACTACGAAGTACGAATCGTCAGCTGCGACTTGGCCTCCATGTTAACCTCTCGGATGCTTCCTTCTATCAATTCTTGTACTTTTGGCACCCTGTCCCCTACATTCCGCCCCAATCTTGACTCCAATTTTCAAACTTAAAAGAAAAAGAAAAACCCCACAGGGTGAGCGTTTAGTACCCTTGGACTTAGGTACGAAAAATACACACGGACAAGTCAACGACCCATAATACTGGTAGAAGGATGACAGTCAGTCCCTTGGAAAGAAGAGTCACCTACGGAGTAAATCCGAAGTACTTCGTATGCACGAAGAAGTTTCGTCGGCTCCAGATCTGCATACGTGTGGCTCCGGAGTACTTCCGGAGTACTTCGTAGACGGCATGTTTCATTGTTGCTGTGATTCTTGGTCAATTCTCTTTTTTGCGACGTCGGGTCAGTGTGGGTTACCAACACTCCCGATTTGTTTTTCAACTCACTTTCTCAACGATACTCTAGGTCCTCGCTTCCGTCTGCTCGTCCTTTTGTGATTGACCCGTGTCGGCGCTCCCTAGTCGGACTTTGTTGGATAGCAATGCCGTTGTACTTTGTAGTCAGCGTCTTACTTCGTATGTACAGTTTTCAAGCATCTTTTACTATTAGTGGCTTCTCTTGTTTTTTTTCATCGTTGCAGTTTTCCTTGCCTCTTCTCTCTTCTTCTTTCTAGTCGTCTTCTCCACCCATCCACACCATCAAGACTACCAGCTTAGTACTTCGTAGTCTACGAAGTACACGTACCCACCTCAATCCGTCGGAAGCCAAATACGGAAAGGGGATGCGCCGTCCCACGCGAAGTACACATCTCTTAAAGCGCCTGCAGCGGACCCAAAAGCCACCCAAAACATTGTACTTCGTACTTTTATTACGAGGACTGACCGAAAAGGAGAGTATTGCGGAAAGACAAGATATAGCAAGTGGCCAACAGCAGAACAGATCCAGTCGAGCATCGCTATGCCAAGAAAAAAAATGGAAATAAGAAGAACCCGATACCCCGATATGTTTTCTTAGCCAAGATTTCTTGCTTGAAACGACTGCACTTTGCCCAGTTCCATGGCTAGCATCTCACACGATGCACGATGTAAGGGGCAGCATTATGATGTGTCTACGAAGTACGAAGTAGATGAAGGAGCCATAATGTATCGACACGGAGAAATCCGTTCACTTTTCCTCGGTGTCTTCTTTTTCTTGTGCTAACCCTGCTCTACTGATCTGGGCCTCCCCGAGAAAGTACTTTTGACTTGTTATTTTTGTGTCCCATATTATCTGCGAGCGATAAAAAGGTCGCTTTAGGACATCATGGCGAGTAATCCGTATGCCAAGTACAACCATGCGGTCGCGAAAGCTGATCACCTGAGTTGAAAACGAACAGCGTTCGGAGCCGATGTCACGAGGATCCGCTGGAGGGTAGCTGTGAATAAGAAAGGGGCACTTTTGTCTGTATCAAGTCGATACACGAAGATTTGCAGTTGCACGCAATGCGACCCAATGGCCGTGAAATGGTACGGAAGGCACAGATGTAACCGTGGCGGAATTGCTTGATATTGTTTTGAGTCTCAGCCTTGGATGAATGACTCTGAGACTCTGGCCGTGCAGGCCACAACTGAGAGACTTCGAGAGACCCGGGAGAAGCTCAGCGTGCCACAGAGTCGTCACAATACGACATTTCCATTCTGCAGTGCGAACAATACAAAAAATATCATGCCAACGACGACCGGGATACTAGATCGGGCAGACATCTCTCATCAAATGACTGCAGCACAGGGTGGTATTTGGCAAGAAAGTAGGCAGCGACAGCCCGTACGAAGGAAGGGCGTATCCACGGGTTCTTACATACAACACAAGCTGCAATATGATGGAACAGTGATGGAAGCCGTGACAAACAACACTGGTATTCGGAAAAGTTCTGCGAAGAGTTTAACGGAAGGAGTGAGCCGTTGTCAGGAAAGCGGTTTAGGCATCCCGAGAAAACATATGGGCCTGCTCTGTGACAAGATGCAATTGACGGAGAGTACCAGCAGTCGGAGAGAGTGTCAAATAACAGAGGGAAGCGATACAATACAGCCGTTGGCTTCGATTTCCGTCTTGTCTCTTCTCGGCCCTAGTTTGCTTTCACGTCTTGGGTTTCCAGGTACCCATGGTTTTATTCCATCTTGCCGTTTCTTCTTCCCCATGTGCCTGTAAGTCTCGCTTTGCTTCCATGTTTCGTAGCTATTTCCGAAAAAATCTTAGCGTCTTGGGACAGAAGAAGCTTAATCAAATGCAAGCGAAGGCTTATTTCCTTCATTAAATCCTTCCTCTCCCGGCTGTGGACGCCACACTGAGACAAAACTGACCCCCAACTCGTGCTAGTGCGCGGCTCACTCTAAAGTCCACTAACAGTAGGTCTGTTTTGCACGTAAGGTGGAGGACAATACCAACGCGATACAGAATCAAGCTTTAGCGGAGTGACCAGGAAGGTAAAACACGTTCATAGTGTGTCGAAAGGCCCGGGGGGGTGGTCCCGAGAAGCGAGCCGGACAAGAAAACAGCTCTGTCGAGGGGCCTTGCGACGTTTCAAGCGCCATTCGTTTACTTCATACTCATTTGTACGAAGTACATGTATCTTACATGTACGAGTACTCGTAGTCGCGCCAGTCTTGTGTAGATCATACAAGTGGATCCATCCGTAACGCTTGGAAATTCGCGGTAATACAGGACTGAAGACCCCTATTTCTCATGTCTGAGATATCATGAGCTCCAACTGATTTTTCTACTTCGTAATTCGTGAATACCTGATCAATCAGAAGTAACATTAAACGAAGCACGCACTACAAAATAGACCAGATGGCGTGGGAGGAAGCCGGTGTACTGTCGGGGTTGTAGCCGCTCTAGGCCGGTGTCGGTGACCACTCCAGCTCCCCGGCGAAGCTGTACTCCGGGAGCCAGCCGCTCCGGATATGCCAGCGGAGGAGTGGTCGTGCCGAGAGGCCCATCTGTAGATGGTGGTCTAGATCTGCCAGTGTTTGTGGCCAGTCCAGTGGACGTAATGGTGTTACTGTGCAGGGTAATAAGACGTGTGCTGCAGCTTCGTCCCCGGCGCGACACTTGCACGTGGGTGAGTCCGTAGCCTGCCGGCGATAGAGGTAGGCTCGTAGGCCGATGTGGCCCGTGCGAATCTGTGTGAGAAGGCTACTTTTGGCCTTCGTGAGGTGCTGGTGGCGGCGTCGTACTGGTCGTGTCATCCAGCATCGCGTACGTGTTGCGAAGTATGTTGCGAAGTGGCCGCCGTGGGCGTCTTGGTGCCAGCGGGCCTTCCAAGGGTTGATAACGGTGGTCCAGTCCGCCTCCTCGGTGGCAGGCGGTGGGGGAGGGGTGGGGAGAGGAGAGTAGTGATTCGTGAATGGCCTGGGGCGGTGGGTTGCGAGCCGAATGGCCTCGGCTTTCGCTTGGCAGTAGGGCCGGAATAAGAAGACGGTGCGGCGGTAAGCTAGGTAGAGGTCAAGCGGTCGTATGCCTACCTCGGAGTGGAGGATGTGGGTAGCCCCGATGACGGTGCGGAGATAGCCGTGGAAGATGGTGTCTAGGGAGATCGTCGGCCAGCGCTTGCCCTTCTCCGGGAGGAAAACACTCGCGCCGTAGGCTACTGTGCTCCGAAGTACTGCCGTGTTGATTGTACGGGCCCACGGAAGTGTGCATCCCCACGTCTTCCCAGTGAGTCTCGTGAGGGCGTAGCTTTGGGTAGAGAGCCGGCGGTTTATTTGTCGGAGGTGCTCCGAGAAAAGAAGCTTCCTGTCAAGCCAAATTCTAGAGAAACGGGCCGACTGTCCGGGGGTGAGGACGGTGGTTTAGTCGAGCGTGAGCGTTGTCATCGGGGCTATATGGACTCGGGAAAAGTGGAGTAGCTCGCTCTTCACCGGCTCGAACGCGACGCCTCTCGGCCGCGCCCACTCCGTGGCAGTAGTACACGTGAGGGTTCTATCTAGCGAGACGCCAATAGCCAGAACGGGCTGAGAAAGGCGAATAATACTGATAGTGATTCTTTCTTTTAGAACAGCACCAGCACCAGCACGAGCACCCTATCTGACTGTTGTCTACCGTTACACCTGCTTGCTGCTTTACCAGAACAAGAGCCCCTCCCCTAGCCTGAGCACCTAGCAGACATTCTCTCCGATATAAAGCCCCTAAATCCGTAAAAAGATCACTGAGGGCCCAGTAACATTCGTACCCCGTAATAAACTCAGAGGCCGTAAGGACACATCTGTGGGAATTTATATCGCCATCTCGCCCTCACTCCGACAAGAGGACGTTTGCACCCCAGAGGCGGTAATACCACCTGTGCCAGCCTGCGGAGAGACCTGAAAGCCGGCCAGATGGAAAACATATCCACGACGGCGACTCTGTTCCGCTCGTCGTCGGGAGGTATTTCATTTTTTTTTCGGGTTCATCGTTGACTGGCTGCCTCTGCCGTAAAGTGCTGGATGGACCACTCGTGGTTCTGCCGAACGGTTGTTGTTATGATGTTGGCTTTGTCGCCTTTGTCACCATCGCCCCTCTTGTTGCCAACCTTGTGAATGTACTCGTACACGATCACGATAAGCTCCGTGGGGCCGTCTTGAAAAAGCGAAACTCTTTCTGCTTGGTATGGTCCGGTTGGCAGTGCCGCGGAAAGCGCGCGATTAGATCTCGCGCATATACCCGCAGCCACACATAGCACTGCACAAACCGCGGATTCGGGATGCCACGTAGACACATGGTCTTGGGCATCTCCTGTCTTCGAACTTTTAGCGATCGCGGCGGATCTCCACCGAAAAGCTATAAATATTGCTAGCAGCCTCGACCTCGTCCTGTACCAGTGTCGGGATTGTGCCCGGGCCCTCGCCATTGTCGTCGGGCAGCGTGCCCCCGGCGTCAAGGACCGCCTGAGCAGCAGCCTCTTGGTCGACAGACGCGCGGATTTATAGGAGGGCTGCATTTTGGCACCCGTACTGGGCGGCAAGTAGAACTGGGACAGTTCCGCCGGATCTGCATCCCAGAACAGCTTCAGCGCATAGTAGGGGCTGTGGTCCCTGTCCCCAAAACAGACACGCCAAACGCATTCGACTATGCCCACCCCGGAGAAGCTTTGCGCCCCGCCATAAAACGTTGTCAAGGTCGAAGCGACACTTGCGCAGGCGTGGGACACGGCAGTCGGTTATGAGGAAGCGAGCAGGTGGGTTTGGGTCCATTAGCCTGTCGTCACGAAAGGACTTTCGATGGAGTCGCAATCGACGCGCTTTCATGGCCTCCCATAACGTAGGCCCCTCTGGCTCATATTTACCGCAGCCAGATTTGACACTGATAGAAAGGAGCACGGGCTATCAAAAGCGACATACGTTAGCAACGTAGTCATCCGAGGGAGACTTGCTCTGCGGCTTTCTTCTTCTTTTGTCTCGTGCCATCCATTGGGCAGATAAGAGCTAAGATGTCAATTATCTGTTTACTTCTGCCAACCAATCACCTGTCCATATTCTGGACCCTACCTGTCCCCGCTTTTCCAGCTTGCAACTACAGTGACAGGGTTGGAAGACAAGCAAATCATGTCGCGTTAGAGTCACTAGAATACATCGCTGGCTACAGTGGCACCCCTTGCTAGATTTCTCTTTCTCTTGGCGCGACTGCCGTCTGGCCTCCTTCCTTTTGATTGCGGCTCGCCCCGTCGAAGTAACGGCACTTATGACAACCGTGAAGTGACATACCTGTGGCCTGCCGAGCGTCTCATATCTCCCGCCACTTTCTTCCATTCGGCCTTATCCGTGGCAATCTGACGGCTGCGATGATCAGTAAAGTACAGCTTCCCGGACGACGTCCCGAGTACTTTCTGCCTCAAGACAGTCACCTCCATTATTCGCGGACGCGGACCCACCGACGACGGAAGTTAAATTATTATCGTCATTTTTGGCACTTTCGTTACTTTCGCCGTTTTCGTAGCTGTTTGTAGTTGCGGCCCTCGCTTGATTGTCGCCGGGACGTTCGTATTTAGAGGCCTGCCAAGATGGCCCGTCGGCGTTGTCAGCAACATTGGGGGAGGTGTAATTCTGGGCCGCCAGGCTCAATTCGGTTCCTCGTCTTCTTCTCCTCCGCTGTTGCCTTTGCCGTGGGAGTCGAAGTTATCACAATGTCGTTTTACCTCGTTATCTGATTAGTCGCTTCTTGGTGGGGATTGGGTCCTTGGATGAGATCGTGTCTACCAACACGGCCTTGTGACTCTCCAGTCGAGTTGTGATGGCCGTTGCAATACACGAGTCGAGTACCGGGTAGGAAATGTCGATTACTTTTCCACTAACTCCCTGCATCACATTAGGGTTAGGGCCAGTGACACACCGGCCCGTCGAGCAATGTAGTCATGACCAGAGATGTAGTAAGTTGAAAGTGACGAACTGCGCTTATCCATGGACGTACTGAGCTTCCCATGAACGACAGTCCTAATTACAGTGCTGCATGCACTTGTCTAGAGAGACCGTTTCGTGGTCGTCAACACCGTCCGACCACGATCTCGTCTTTGACAAGGTTGTCTACGGTAGTGAAGTGGGCAAAGTCTCTTGTAAGAAACTAATACTAAAGAGTTCTCTCGAGAACCCGGGCGCGGACTTGCACGGTTCGTTGAAGGCTGGCCGGCTTTGTGCCAACTAGGTGAAGATTGGTAGAAATGCAATCACGAAATTTAAGTCGTTTAAGTCAATACAGAGGTGAGACTGCTGTGAAATAAGGCTGGCCAGTGATAGCCCACATCGGATTGAGCGTTACAATACGCGGGCGTCGTGGTGCCGGAGACAGCTAGCAGGGTTCTCGTCATCTGCAATTATCAAGCAAGCTAGGGTTGACAAAGATTGCCCGGCGCATCACAGAAAATATGCAGGTTTGCCTGGGGAACATGGGAGCAAATCCACTTCGGCGTGACTTACAGCAGGTGCGATAGATCGGGCCACAACAAGGAGACAAATCATACAATGCGAAAAAAGAGAACTGAATATATTCATTCCTGTACTACCGAACTCGCTACACAATAATACGAGTGTCCAGATAACAAGTAAGGCGGGTTCTGAATGTTGCCGGCAGTGACCTGCCAAGGCCAACAGAGCTTGAGATGCAGTGCGTGTGTGACGTCCCCCACTCGTTTGGCCACGCAGTCTAAGTTGTTCGTACTCTTATTTGACAGATGCACTCTGCCGCTTGTAAGGGAGCTGTTCCTAGTCGACCGCGGTCAAGACGTCAATTTGTTACACCGTGTATCCTAGCTTTATTGAGCGCGGACTCGCACCTCGCCGCATTTTTGAGTCAGTCAACAGCGAGGTGGTACACGGCAAGTTCGCAGCTCCCCGTCCTGTGCTCTAGCAAGCAGGTCCCGCCGGTAAACGACGCTTTCTCCACGTCTCGAAATCAACCCACGAGGTAGACCGTCTTCTCTCAGCCGTATGAAAGCCCAGCAGTCTATCGGTCAACATTCTAGACACCGAAATAAATTCTATTCGATTTTGTATCAACCGCCACATTGCTCTGCCGTCACGACTGCGTTAAAGCTTGCTGTGCTCGACTCGCAATAGAGTTTGTGTTTGTGTCAATCGTCCGCAGCACACGAAGGTGTTCGTTCTTCAGTTCCTCGAAGTCATGTTGAAGTTGGTGATGCCACGGGTAGAGCACAAACACCTGGAATGCGAGCGCTGACGAAGCGACACAAAAGTTGGTCAAGGAAATGATGCGCGTGGTTCTCATTTTGAAGGGTAGTCGTCGGAGTCGGTTGCTGATACAGTCTGTGAATCAAGTCAAAAATCGTGTCAGCGAGTGCGTTCTTTTCACCGGTAATTTGCGTAGATAAAGCGGTGGCGAGACACAAAACCTTTGCACGTGAAAGTCGCGTGCCGATTCTGCAAGGAACCTACCCTTGAAGCCAAAGCGATGTGAGATTGGCTGGCTGATAGGTCGACGTCTGCCAGGCGTCGAATGGTTGCACTTGTGAGGCAGCTTTTATGCGGTATTCTGATCTCGTCTTCGGAATCGGGTTGTTTGCAAAAGAGAAAAAGAATAAGGAAGATGAAGTTTGTCATTGACAGGGCCGAACATAAGAAGGGATTCTGTGCAGGCACTGTGGCTTTCCGATCTTCGGCGGGTATTCACGGATTGCCACGCGACGTTGTCTCGCACTGGACATGTTCTAGACTATCCCCAATTAGTGCGTTGTTGCAAAAAAACGTACGATATTTGACACAGCGTACATATTTTTTTTAGTGTGGCAATGAGTATTGACGAATACAAGGGACGTTTCAAGTCATGAAAAACATTCTCTAAATGGACTAATCTCCGACAAAACTACGAAATAATGCTGTCCATCCCGCACGGCGGCATCATATTGTCACCTACATCATCGCCAACCACAGCAAGCACAACATTGGGTCCTTGTAGTTGTGTCTGCCCTAGGGTAGTACCTCCCGGAGGAGGCTGTCGGTGATGAGGTCGTCATTCGCCGACTTTGCCACTAGAATCGGGCGCTCGTATCACTATCAAGTCTTGGACCTGCGGCATACGAGTAGTGGCGAAAACCGGCGTCTCTTGGGTGTACCCCCGTTCATGTCACTATCGTCCGTCTTATCGCCATTTGCCTCCTCTTACCACCCTCCACCCCGGAATCCCCACCCAGCGCTTCTAGCAGCGAGTGGCGCCGTTCGTGTCTCCAGTTCTGTAATTCGTGGCACATTCAGATCCGTTTTCTCCCAATGAATGGACCGCCTTCCAACTACCCTTTGTCGGGAGAACAGTCGATTTGCTATCTCGTGCACGTGCGGCCTGCCCATGAGCACAGTATGGTGTTTTTGGGTCACCGAGGAGCACAGAGCGTCAGTCATACTGACTGTAGCTGGTGGTGTGCCGTCAGCGTTATGGGTATTGCCATCGCCATGGAGTCAGTGCCGTATTTATAGCAAGAACTGAGCGACCTGGTACATGCACGCAGTCAGAACAAGGGCCCAGCTGCCATTGCACGAAGCGTCCAATTAGGCGCGCATCGGTCCAGATTCGGCAGAATGCCGCGGCGACATCAAGGCACGCGTCTTGACAGCCGGTGACGTAGGCGGGTATATGAACTGATGACGTCGGGCTTTAGAGCTTCCCGTAAGTGAGACACAGTGTGTCGGTACAGGTCGTAATGCACTAAAGAGCGTGTGCAGATGCAGGTACATTTAACATTTTGCATAGGTTGCGTGCGCCCTCGGAGCAATGTTCTGGGGTATTATGCAGGTGCGTCGTAAGAACTTGTGCAAATTCCGTCAGAGCCTGCTGGAGGAGTGCCAGTTCGTGGTTTGGCGACTCGGGTCAATGTTGACGAGACGCTGTCATTTTTCGTAGAGAATTTGGTGCCTATGCGTCTGTTATTCCGCATGGTGTCGTAGGGTTATGCTTTGAACGAAATACAACGAACTGAGTGCCGAAAAGACCTTTGCCACGAATCTTAAAATGGATGATGTTGATAAACAAGATATTACAGCACGGAGTGAATTCTTCTTGTGCCAGCCTGTCAGCCATTCCACGTGGTGTGCCAAAAAATGGCAACGGGATTGATAGAGAACACGATATTGCTACGTGCTGCCATACTGAGAGAGCTTGCAGGAACGCAACTAGGTGCATAAGAGGAGAAAAGAGTGAGAGGCTATAAATCGATTTCCAAGTATGAAGCCGCTATCGGTCTTGGTCGGAGGCAGAGATTTGCTGTCCTGAACAAACTCGCAGTGGCTATCGCTGAGAATTATATCCCCTCGCTGATATGTGCTATTGTATTATTCCTAGTTTGCACATCAACTTGACGGCTATGGTTTTCAACGATACTGGCGCTTCACGAATCTGGCAAAGACCAGAGTGGCACATGAGCCGAAAGTAAAGTACCTTGGCGTGTGCTGCCATGTTCCGACTCGGGTATACAAACTCGTGTTCGCGTTTAACACGAGGTGGACCGTGTATCATTCGCGTGATTCGGAGACCCAGGAAAGTATATGAAGGTGTGCAGAGATTTTGGCATTGCGGACTAACTCAAGTTACAGCACCAGGTGACAGTTGGCCGCTGGCTGTCGGGGGAGCAGAAGTGGGGGTCACATCCTACAACCCCGAATCTCACATTTCGTCAACATATATGACGGGACGGACTCATTGGCTCGGGACAGCATCAACAAGCGGAAGGTTCCAAGTGCCCGGCTGAATACGGTCAGTGGACGTATTGCCCACATTCCGAATGGCCGATGACCTGATATGCGTGGCAAGGCGTGTTGCTGTTGTCATGTTTCAAGCCAGCGTGTCCTACCAAACCTGCTTCAGAAGGGGCTGCGCATGCCAACATTATGTACATCCCGGGCATTTGTGGCCGCCCGCTTCACGACGGTTCGGCTTCTGCACTTCATGAAGATCCAGGTGTACTGAGTAGACGAGTACTCTGACGAGTAGAAGAGGAAGTTTGATACGGGCGGATCTGCCTATTAGGCCTCCCGTCGAGAGCTGGAATGCGTGAACAATTGATATGGCTGGACAGTTGACGAACCAGCCGTGAGAGTTTACGGTGACGGCTGCTGAATGGAATGCTGCGTCGACTCGGTGGTCGTCAAGATCCGTCACGATCTTCTTGGTCACTGGCGCTATGCACCGGGCTGAATTTTACTTTGCGGCTATCTGTAGCTGCCTATCCATAGAGCGATGTTATGATTCTGGTGAGGGCAATGTCGTGCCGTCGGACATACGAATGTCTGTTGGAAGGTAGTGCCTCTCGTAGAAACCAAGCTCACTGATGGTAGATCCATATGCGTCTTGACAGCTTCTGAGTGCGCTGTGATTTATTCCGTAAAGGTGTCTGATGTGCTGTGGGAGCTAAGGCTGCTGCGAGCCACTAACGCAATCGGCGCCAGGAACCATACAGGGTCTGTTTTTAATATGTCGCAGCTGACACGAGAGCACAACAGCATGTCTACTGGGTTCCCATTATGCATGGACTCCCACCTTGATGCAAGCTTCCTTCTTTTCTTCACCTCTTTTGTCTTCGCCAACACTGAAGCAATTCCACGTTCAAGGATCTCTACGACGCATGACGTACTCCGTACGCACACTGTGACGTTCTGTGGCAGCATATCCTGTCACGTCGCCCCACTTCGCACTCCCCTTGAAAGGGCCACTGTCATTGGCCGACAAGGTCTGACATGAGGCGCATTCTCCCTTGTTCATGGGCGCCGAGGCTCCAGCTTCAACTGCCAGCGTGGAGAATTACTCGTACATCGTATTGCTAGGTTTTCCTAGCTCTGGCTTCTTCTCCTTTTCTCCTTCTCCCTTTCCTACCCACATGCCCGGTGCCCAACAAGCAGCATCGATCGTCGTTCTTTCCATCGTTGTCGTTCTCTTTGAGCTGCATCCCGTCGCCTTTTGGTTTTTTTGGCCGTGTTTGCCGTCGGCGCGGTTTGATTGTTGTCCTTCGTTCGACCTCTTTTTCTTCTACCCAAAAGCTCACTTCCGAGCGATCCGTGCAGCAATTCCATCGTCATCACCATCGAACCAGCTTTCCATCCATCCCCCTTCGATCCCAACCACCATGGCGTCCAAGTACAAGGACAAGGACGCGGGCGTGCTTCTGTCCTTTAATGGCGTCTGGGTCAGCTGGCTGCACACCGGCGCAGCATATGGTGAGTCTTGAGTCTTGAGTCTTGAGTCTTTCCGTCTAGACGTCAATCTCTCTCGTGACGGTTCTGACGATACTCTGCCCAATGCGCCAACTCTCCACTAACGCCTCCAGCCGCCTTTCTTAGTGCCCTCTTCGTCGGCGTCTTCCTCCACTACACAAAGATTGTCCAAAACGAGTGGTTCGGCTACCCGGAAGAGTGGTTCCCGTCCGTCTCGGCCACGATTGGTGATCGCTTCCCCGAGCGCTCCTTCTTTATGCTCTTCATTGCCCTCACCTCCGGCCCGCGCTTTGCCCTCGTGGGGCTCTGGTACCTGTTGACGGCCAAGCCCGGCCGCACCCTACCCAAGACGGTCGCCTCCTTTGGCGTCTTTCGCACCTTCACCTGTGGCGGCTGGACTTACGTCACCTCGACCGACAACCATAACTGGCACGACATCTTCATGATTTCCTACCTCGTAGCCACCATCCCTTGGATGTTTGGCTGCCTAGCTCTGAGCCCCAACAACGCCACCGCCATCAAATACCGCAAATACGTCGCGGGTGCTTTCTTTGGCACTATTGTCCCGCTCGTTTACTTTTTATCCAGCACAAAGTGCACCGCGTTCCAGGGGGTGAGTGCTTTCAGTCGTACTCTGATAGAATCTGATGTGAACACGCCCACTGACGCTCGCCCCTTCGCTGATTTAGCTTACACGATCTACGCCTTCTTCGAGTGGGCACTCGTCCTGTTCGATGTAGCTTTCGACGCCGTCACCGCTCTCGACTTTGACACCTTCGAAGTTGTCGTAAAGGACACCAAGGGGATAAGCAAGGGGTACGTGCAATGGCTTCCCAAATAGCCGGAAGACGCAGAACACAAAACATCGCGGGGCATACATGGACGTTCGAAGCATGGGAATCACAGAATACACTGGGTAGGGGGCACGGGGCACATATGAACGGTAGGGCAGGGAGAGGAGCCGGTAAAGCATCAAATCATCAAAGCGAATCGCTTCACGCCAATATTCCACGACGATTTCACAATTACTTTACCCGTCCTGTCTCGCCCTTGCCCCTTATGTCGGGCCCCTTATTTCCTGCCCCTGGCCCCGTCACCAGCTCTCTCCGCGGTTGTCTGTATTCGCTTGCGCTCCACCTCAACCACCATTCTAAACGTTCTCTTCTTCCGCAGTGCCCTCCGTTCTCCCTCTCTGGAGCGTGAAAAGGACAAGGCCACCGCCGGCGTCTTCTCGACTTCCTTCACCCTAACCGAGTTCCTCGATGCAGCCGCCGATGTCTACCACGGCTTCGCCTTCTGGTCTGTCCTGACCAGCCTGGGCTTGACCGTCTGGTACTTCCCGCTGTGGCACATGGGCATCTCTGGCTACGAAGCCTTTGTCATGTCCACTGTCTCACCTTTCCTTCTTGCCATCCGCCCCCTCCGCACCCTCGTCGTCCGCAACCTGCGCCTCGTCCACCTGCTCTCCCTCGCTGGTCTCACTGCCTACATGGTCCACGACCCCGTCTACCGCCTCTTCACCATTGGCTTCGGTGTCTCTATGCAGTGCCTTGGCTGGGCCGCCACTTTCTACGCCGACGCTGCCCACAACTCCCGCGTCGAGTCACGCGTGCTCGCCTTCATCGTTGGCCTGCTCATGTCCAGCATTGCCAAATTCGCCTGGCACACCAACAACCCCATCTGGCCGATCATGCACGCCGAGAATGGCGGCTGGAACGGCACCGGTCTTGTCCTTGCCGTCCTTGCTGCTCTTCGCTTTACCCGCAGACGTCCTACTGCTACCGGCGGCGACATTGTCGATCGCATCAACGGCCCGTCGTCTGCCCTCTTTGCCCTGAGCTTCGGTGGTCTCTTGTTTGCCCTGCACTCGCTCCTGTCCGATACCAGCACCATGATCCTTTGGGTCTGGGAGGGCTACCCGGCCCGCGGCCCGCTGTCCAACATCCACGCCTACTACACCATCTTCGCCATGACCGGCGGTGTCGTCCTTGGTGTGGTCGTGCCCGGCCTCGTGTCGTCTTGGTCGGCCTTTGGCGTCGCCTCGGTTGGCGCCGCTGTTCTCACCCTGTACAGCAACTGGTTCGGCTACTACGGTGCCCTGGTCCTGGCCACCTACCTTATGGCCCTGTCTGTTCCTCTGATCTCGGCCTCGTCCAAGAAGAGCCCGCCCTGACATTCGGCTTGGGCTTCCTCATCTACAACTTCATGGTTCTTTTCCATGTCTGGGTTGTCGCCTACGCCTTTGTACCCGGTGGCCCTCTCGTTCGCGAGCACACCGACTGGATCATGACCGTAACCATGCTCCTTATTGGCTGCGGTGTCTTCAACCTGAACACCGTTCGCTCCCCCCAACGCCCGACCAAGTACGCTAAGCGCGTAGCCAGCAATGCTTTGCCCGCCCGCCACCGCAAGCACTACTTCGGCGTCACGGGTGTCCTCAACATTTTGTTCTTGTGCGCCGCCTTTATGCGCTTCCCCAGCAACGACTACAAGGGCCACCACGAGGACCATCGCCTCATCACCGCCGGCATCTGGACCATCCATTTCAGCTTGGACAACGACATGTGGAGCTCCGAGCGCCGCATGCGCGACTTGATCAAGGAGGCCGAACTGGACGTGGTCGGTCTGCTGGAGAGCGACCTGCAGCGTATCATCATGGGCAACCGTGATACCACGCAGTACCTCGCCGAGGACCTGGGCATGTACGTCGACTACGGACCGGGCCCAACAAGCATACCTGGGGCGCAGCTCTATTGTCCAAGTTCCCCATTGTCAACTCTACGCATCACCTGCTGCCAGCCCCGTCGGCGAGCTGGCCCCCGCCATCCACGCTACCCTAGATGTTCACGGCACGCTCGTCGACGTCTTCGTCTTCCACTCGGGCCAGGAGGAAGACCCCGAGGACCGCCGTCTGCAGTCCGAGTACCTGGCCAAGCTGATGGGCAGCTCTGACCGCCCAGCTTTCTGCTGAGCTACCTGGTGACGAAGCCGCTTGAGGGCAACTACAATACGTATGTCTCAGAAATCTCAGGCATGCACGACATCGACCCCACCGACTGGGACCGCTGGTGCGAGTACATTCTGTTCAAGGGCCTGCAGCGCGTTGGCTACGCTCGCATTAGCCGCAGCACCATCACCGACACAGAGCTACAGGTTGCCAAGTTTGTTGTGCCCGACGCCAAAGCCGATGCTCAGCGCGCGCAGTACCTGTACGATGTCGAGGCCGAGATGCGCAACCGCCGCGTCGACGAGTCTGAAGTGCCCGTTGGTTGGCGCTTCCCGGCACTGTTCCGCGGCGACGGTGTGCGCGGCCACCGCTACCACGTCTTTGACGAGCCGCGCTACTTTGGTTACTAGACGGGAGAAGATAGGATGGTGAAGAAGAGGCGAGATTATAATTGTATGCTGTGTACATCATGGAATAAAAAAAGGTGTACAATAACCGAGGGGCACTGTCCGGCACCTGCCCGTGCCGGCCATTAGTAATGTGCATTCTCAATGCGATTTACTGTGTCTGTCACAAATACTTCAATCTGTATGTTAGGTGGTATGACTAAGAATTCTAGTGTTCATAAAGGCTTGAGCTTTGCTAAATCTAGCTGTGAATTTCGCTAATGTAATTCTCGGATACATTGATTAAGTGATATCAAGACCTTAATCACTTATTGACGATAGGACACAAGGCCAAAAAAAGGCCGGCAAGCAGTCCCAGTAAGTATATTGACGTATCAGAGATACCAAGATGGGTAAGCCCACTTTAGCTAACGCGCGATAGATGGTGAAGCCATTGAAACAGACGGCCACCTGCGCATTAACGATACATGCTCTAGCAAAGCTGTGGACATACGCGGACAGCGTCGAGCTGCGTTGGGGTATCGCCCTTCTGCTTTCTGCTTGTCTCTTGAATCTCAATCTACTCCGCTAATCTGACCTTCTTCATCCAGAGCTCACCAATGGGGTCACCTTCCTCGGCAATACACTCCCACTCGCCCATGCCATAACGCGAGGGGCCACGCGGCAGCCTCGTCCACCGCCGCCGACAATCAGATTGCCCGGGCGGTAGCTGGGATCCTGCTTCATACGGCGGAGCACGCTACCATGGACATAGACATGGTCAGGAACATCGCGGACCTCTCCACAGGGCAGGGGCCAGCGTATGGGCTTCCAGGAGCCGTCGGCCTGCAGATCCATGCGTCGGAAGGGCATGTACTCCATGACCTTCCAGGACATAACGGTGGCCTTGCTGAGGCCCTTGCCATACTCGAGCGAGTCATGAATGGGTGCAGTGTGGGCTTTGTGCATCATGTCGTGGAACTGGGAGCGGGCGTACAGAGGCTGATATCAATGTCACTGGCAGTGCTATTCATACCATTGGCGGTGGAATTTGTGACGTTGGAGATGTTCTGTTTGCCGTAAAGGTTGCCATCGCTGCCGTGTGTATTCTGGCTGCCGCTGGCAATGGTCTCGTTCTGGCTGTTGATGCGGACAGTTGGTGGAGAAGGCGCAATAAAAATGACTGGCTCCATCACTTCAGAAGCGACGGAAACACTGGGAACGTTAAGAGCGGCGGAGGGACTGAGAAGAGTCGATGGCACCGCCACCTCCACGTCCTCCTTCAGGTTCGGTGCCCACTGGTTCTCGAGCACATCTGAGCAGCCCATGGCCAGCACCTTCTCGGGGTCAAAGGTCAGGCCGGCACGCATGGCCTCACGTACTATCCAGGTCAGCGGGACGTGGCTTGCACTCTTTGTTCCCGGTGTTATTTCCCAACCACCGCCAATGTCGGCGTGATCGCCCGAGAACCAGACTTCTGTCAAGTCCTGGGGCACGTCGTCGTCATCGTGCTGGGCATGTGAGATGGCGACGCTGTACTCGGATGCAATGTCGGCATTGTCCAAGTTGCAATGATCAGAGGAACGCGAGTCGCACGAGATGGACCGGCTGTGGGCGCGGTAGGGTGCAGGGTTCTCAATGTCGTCGCTGCCGTCGCCAGACGACTCAGGCACGTCCGACAGGCGAGTGGGCCGGCGGCCACGCTTTTTGTAACCATTCTTTTCATCACCGCCATCCGCACTATCTTGGCTGGCCCGACCATCTTTCCGGATAGCCGACGACATGGCTGCCTGGAGAGACACACGCGAGCACGGTACTTTTCGTGCACATCGTGTAGCACTTGGCGAGGATCGCGGTGCTTCTTCGCCGAGTGGCCAGAGCCCTGGTACACCAGATCTTGACGGAACTTGGCACGGCGCTCGTCGATACTGACTGCATGGCGAATGACCTTGGCCGAACTACGGGCCGTGTAAGGAAACTTGCTGCGCTCCATCCAGGCCGTCTCAAACCGGGGCACACTATTGACCGTATCAAACAGGCCCAGGAATTGGATGCGGCGGACGGGGCGTGAGAAGGTTTCACGAAAGCCCTTCATAAAGGTGTACATTTCCCGTTTCTTGTCAGCGCCGTCCTTACCGCTACCGTTGCGGCGGCACTGCCATTGACTGAACGATTTCCAGGCAAAGTGCACCATCTCCTCGTTGCCGTGGGTCAGCAGGCCGACATAGTCCAGCATTTCAGCCAGGAAACGGGCGATGTAGGCGCCACGCGAGAAGCCAAAAAGATAGATCTCGTCACCCGGGTTGTAAAATCGCATCAGGAAGCGGTAGCCGCCGACAACATGCTGATCAAATGACGAGCCGAATGCACTGTCCTTGGCTTTCATATACCAGGACCGGATACGGCCTTTGTTGAGGTGTTGGACAGGCCGCCTGAGACGACATATGTGCCGATGCCAGCTACATCAAACGTCAGCAAGATTTAGAGTAGAATTCGAGCGAAGTGGGGAATTATAGCTCACGCTGGTAGTAATGGTACTGGTCATCGGCGGTGCGGTCGAGCATGCGGAAGATTTTCAGAATATTGCTGTCCGAGTCATCACCGCGAAACTTATTGCCGGTACCGTCAAAGCACAGCACCAATTTGCGCGGCCGGCGGTCAGCGGGCGGCATTATTCAGGTGCAAGGTGGTGGTGGTGCTGTCGATAGGTGTGAGAAACGGGTAAGTTGGCGTCGCCGTGCGGTGGTTGTGGTCGACAGCGGTGGTGATTGTGTTGACTTTGGAGCTTAAATAGACTGTCCAGATGGGATTCCGTGATGTGTGTGCTGGTATTGGCTGTGGATTGTTGCAGATTGGCCTGGTTAGGTTTTGCACAGAAATATGGCTGCTGCTAGGACAAGTATCATAGCCATCGTCACCTTCGGGTGCCAGATGTAGCGAGGCCATGCGCTGAGCGAAGAGGGCGAGTGTCGTTTTTGAAATAGGCCAGGGCATCAAAGCCAAGCGGGAGGGTTACCGCACGGGGAACTCCCTTGACACAACGGCTGATGAACAGGGAGAGCTCTGAAGGCAGTACAGTGGATGTACAAGACCGTCGCACAGGGTACGGGGCGGTACCTGGAGGATCGAGGGTGGAGGTCGAGGACGAGGGCAAGGACGATCTCGGGTGGCAGCGGCAGCGGTTTCTGGCGGCGGGTTGTGAGACGGATGTCTCTGGTTCAGTGATTGACTTGTGGATGTTTGTGGGCGGTGTGGATGCTGTTCACCTAATCGGAGAACATGTTGCGAAACGAGGGAGTGCACAGCTTGTGTACGGCGGCGATCACAAACTATTTGGGACAGTGAGAGAATATGAGGGGAAGAAGATGAACACGGTCAGTGTCCTGTCTCAGCGCACGCCAACGGGGAAACGACAGTGGAGCTCAGAAGAGGAGTACTATGTAGAAGAATAGCGAATCAGCTGCAAGTGAGAGAGCGAACTATTGCTGTGCTGTGTCGTCTGGGACTGGACAGGAGTTGTGAAGAAGTGAGACCGTCGAAGCGTTTGGGTCAGCGTGAGATCCCATTTAATCGAGGCGGTTCGTAGCAAGAGCCAATGATTGGACCTCTGCCAGAGTCGGGTGAGTGGAGTGGACATAGCCAGCAGTTGGGCAGGCTGGCCATGCAATTTTTAAGAATAGGACCAGAAAGGGCAAGACAGGGCCCGGAATGTCAAATTGGGGTACAGGCCGCTGTGCTAGGATAATCGATTGGAGATTGGTATTGGTACATTGGACGTGAATACTGGATCTGACAAGGGACTGAAGTCGAAAAAATGAAACGCGGAAAGAATAAGAGAGATAAGTTGCACCACTGTCGCACGGAATGGGGCCGCTTGTGAGCGGGAGTAACGGTTCACGTTGGGCTGGGGAACGGGAGACTTGTCTAAATTGTTCTTTGTTCTAAAGTCAAGACAGTGCTAATTGGAACAACGCACGGAACTTAAGTCAAGTCCCACGTCAAGGGAGATGAGGTGACTCGCCTACTTCGTAGATAGAAATCAAAAGTTGTCTCTCCTCCCAAGGGATGATCGCCAACTTGCAACCGAACTTCCAAGCACAAGACAGAAAAGCAAAAGACTACGAAGTACTTACTGAGTACGGAGTGGAAAACAACAACCAACGGATGTGGGGGTGCTAACAGAATGTACTCGTATTGATTGGCTTTGGTTAAATTATTGATGCGTCTCCTAGGCCCTGAGGAACTTCAGCTCTGCCCAGTGGTTCTAGTCTGGGATTAGTGTGACGCACAATCATGGAGCGCTGTCTGAGCTTGGAAAACGTAGGCAGACCGGCTGGCCTAGCCAGATGTTGCAATACTACGAGACTCAGCCCGGGTATCAATAAGCCTAGCCGGTACGTCGTGTCGCTGAACTTTCTGTGATTGCGGTGTGGTCGGGTCCACGTTGCTGGAACTGCCGCCCTCAAGGTAGCATTGTGGAGACGATATGTCTATCGACTTTTGCTTGCGTTTGCAAATAGCTTCTGACAGAGCACTTGCGCATTTCAAGAATATCCTGCTGCGGCTTCGTTTTGGTAGGATGTGTTGTGGACATACCTTGTGTGTGCATGCACGTCTAATATCCAGCGGGGGTTTACTATGACTTGTCGTGGCAAATGGCGCACACTGGAAGGTGAAGTGCAAATTGGCATCTCAACATCGACAAATTGACAGTGTAGACGAAAATACCATGCATTGTGCATGCTTTTTGTATCTCACATCTCACATTACGTATCTCTCTAGATCCCCTCCCCCCTTTTCCTTTCTTCTTTTTTTTTCCGCTTTTTGCATACCATTCCTCGCCAAGCCAGACATGATCGTCGTGCACACCGGTTTTGCGGGTACCGTAAAGAGAGGAGACTTCTGCATCAGCCAATCCGCTGTTGTTACCGTTTGCTTGTCATTATCTTGTTTGTTCACGACCCTTGGTTGTGATCTCGCCTGGCCTGTCCTGGTGTGTAGCGATCGACACGATGTTCATTTATCGTTCCCAGCAGTCCGTTACGACACACAGCGACTCGTCACAGTCTGGCACGAATCCCATTTTGGCCTCCAAATAGCCTTGTGTCACAGGCACACCGACACCAGGTGCACTTTAGTATTGTGAGTTTTCTTCTCTTCTTTCCTGCTTCTCATATCATCTGTAACGGCTCGACTACTATTGGCTGAACTCGGCTTTATTCTCGGCGATCAATGACAAGAAGCAAGGTACGAACCGAAGCAAAAAAAGTCGACATTGCACAATAAAGAGAATTGTATATCTCGAAGAGAGTAAAATATTTGTCCCGTAACACAGTCTCATGAATGTCCTCACATGGTGTACCCTTGTTCCTATCACTGACAGGGATGGTCAAGACCCTCGGCAAGGAAGCGGGCCGATGTCTCGGTCTTTCCCCAAAGGATCCCTGTCCACGATGGCCGGCCAATTGCGTAGCAAATAGATCGCACTCCGTAATTTCACGCCTTCGTAATAGCAGCTAGTCCTGACGACAAACAAGCAGACTTGTATCATGGTGCAGGTCGCATTTTTTTTTTTTTGTAGACAGTGTGCAGATTTGTCCGGTACCCGAACCTTATGCTACTTTGTACCAGATGCCTCTCTACGAAGTACGTTCGCTTTGCACTGCTTGTCTTATGCATTACGTCTCGTATCTCGATTTTGGCCTTCGTCAAGCCTGACCGTTTAGAATATTTTCCGCCAAGACACTCGTCCCGCGGAAACTTACCGCGGATCGTCCTGCGGTCTCCCTAGATCATAAGTTGGAGAGTACCGTCACCACAACTATCTCGTTTATCGACAGTCCATTTCTCGCTTTATCAGGCAGTAAGACAGTCGAGCTGAACACTCGTATCTCCACAATGCTGAGTCCACATTATACTTCGTACACATGTGTTCGAGCCATGACCAGATGTCTACGCACGTCGTACACAGATCACCTGACTGAACTCACGCAGTTTGCATAGACGGCCAACTCAAACGCTGTTCTTGCCCCCATGAAGCCTAGGATAGGCCCCCAAACGGGTACTATAATGGGGTCTCATTCAGGTTACTGGCTCCAGTTCATCCTACCTCTGTGCAGAGACCCGCAGTCTTGGTTTTTTCTTTTGTGACTTTTTCCCGTCCTTGTTATAGCTTGGTCCTGCCCTTTCCCATTTCTTTCTCTTTTGCGCACCTCTTATGTTGCTTTCTTCCTTTCCTTCTTTTCCTTCTTATTCGTTTCTTTGTCCTGTTCTTCTTTACACATACTTAAGGCTCTTCGAGCTCTTTGCAGCTTGCAATTATATAGGCGGGTAGAGTCAATGCCCTCAAATGTCCAGTGTCTGTTCAATGCCGTATGAAGGTTACAAAAAAATGGATACTCCAAGCCCCATTACCCAGCCTGTTGTTGGCATGGTGGAGCGATAGTCCAAAACCTGGCCATGACGGCATAACTTTGCCAATATCTCAAGATTCTCCGATTGTTATGTCTCGTGTTTGCGAAAACAATGCTGCAGGATAAAAAAAATGATGAACAATAATGGGCACGGAAAGTTTTCGTAGCAGGCTGAATATCAGAACGCTACGGGTATCCACAGGCTGTCTTACCTGATTGGGACACAACAAGGTCGATGTACATATGAGTGTTCCTACTACAGCCCAAGACATACTGGGCATTGACCCGTGTCGCGGAAAGTAACTCACATGCCCGATACGTTGCAAGTTCCATGGCATTTCAGTCGGCGACGGGTGTGTTGGAGGGCGAACTCTGAACAGTCGACACTCGTGAGTCCACATTTTGATAAACGGACAAGCGACATCCCTGTCGACGCCGTGTCTCTCACTTTCTTCTTTCAGAGATGCTCGTCCACATACGATTTCTATATCTTTGTATGGATGGGTCACTGAGTGACGTGCACTTGTATCTTATACTGTGTGGCACCGTTTATTCATGTCACCTTCTCGAGAGTTCTGCATATAAACACCAGTTGTTCCCGAATAAGGCCTCGTGCGTCGTCTCTGCCATCTCTCTGGCTGCATCACCCCCCTCTCCTTTCCCCTTGCCCTTTCTACCCTCTCTTATTGGTATCGTTCCGTTGTTGTATCTTTTGATATCTCTGTATAGTTTCTCATTCTTCACTTTCTTCGCTCCTCATTCTTATATTTTGCACCTCTTTCAATACCCAGCTCTGTCCAGACTTTTCAGCATACTCGCTCATCACTCATCATGTCTAACCGCAACCTGGTCAGCGAGACTCCAAAGGTCAGCACCAGCGTGACGGGATCCTCTTTGACGGGCACTGGTTCAGATAAGGTGGTCATCAGCGGCACCATTGACAACCGCCCACCACTGGTCAAGAATTACAAGGCGCCAAAGGGCCTGGGCGCTTTCGCCAAGTTCAGCGGCCTGCGGGCAGCATCGAAGCGCCCCCTTCCCACTCAGACGGGCAATGGCACGTACATTGTAGCTAAGACGCAGACGGGCCTCCGTGTGGATCTCAAGCACCTCACATGGGACAATGTCAAGACAGTCATTGATCTTGCAAAAGCCAAGAAGAAGGGCGGCCCTTCGGACGACCGCACGATGATTATGGAGCGTGTGATCCAGCTGGTGGCCGGTTTGCCTAGCAAGTCACGCAAGCGGGAGCTGTTGACGTCCAACTTCATCACGGAGCTGTGGGAGTCGCTGGAGCACCCGCCAGCCCTCTTCGTGGGCGAAAAGTTCCAGTACCGCATGGCGGACGGCAGCTACAACAACATCCACAACCCTACATTGGGTGCGGCCGGCACGACGTATGCGCGTACCGTTCATTCCACTATTGCCTCGCCATCTGCCCTTCCCGATCCGAGTATGGTCTTTGACGCGGTATTCCGTCGGCACGAGGCAAGTACAAGAGCCACCCCAACAACGTGTCGGCTGTGCTGTGGTACTGGGCCACTATTATCACCCACGATTTGTTCTGGACCGACCACCGTGACCACAACAAGAGCAAGACGTCGTCGTACCTGGACCTGTCACCGCTTTACGGCAGCAACCAGGAGATGCAGGACACGATCCGCACTTTCCGCGACGCCGTTTGAAGGTGGACGCGTATGCTGATAAGCGTTTGCATGGCATGCCGCCTGGAGTGTCGGTGATTCTCATCATGTTCAACCGCTTCCACAACCACGTCGCCGACAATCTGGCAGCCATCAACGAGGGAAACCGCTTCCCGCGCCCTCCCGGCTCTCCTGATGCCGAGGGCCTTGACGAGCGGGCCAAGGCGGCCTGGGCTAAGTACGACAACGACCTATTTCAAACTGCCCGTCTGGTGACGTCGGGCCTGTACATCAACATCACGCTTGTGGACTATGTGCGCAACATTGTGAACCTCAACCGGTCGGATACGACGTTCACACTGGATCCACGCCTGGACACAGAGATCAACTCGGGCACTGGTGAGCAGTCTGAGCGTGGCACTGGCAATGTGGTGTCAGCCGAGTTCAACCTGTGCTACCGCTGGCACTCGTGCATTTCGGCTAAGGACGAGAAGTGGATTGAAGAGTTCTACCACGACGTATTTGGCAAGCCCGCGGCCGAGGCGACGATGATGGATTTGATGACGGGCTTGTCAAATTCGAGAAGTCGATCCCCGACGATCCGGGAGCACGCACCTTTGGTGGCTTCAAGCGTGGTGCCAGCGGTCGGTTCAACGACGATGAGCTGGTCAACTGCATAAACGATGCCGTCGAGGACGTGGCTGGCTCGTTTGGCGCCAACAATGTGCCTGCCGCCATGAAGTGTGTGGAGGTGCTGGGCATGCTGCAGGCGCGCAAGTGGAACCTGGCCGGTCTCAACGAGTTCCGCAAGCATTTTGGCCTCAAGCCATATGAGAAGTTCGAGGACATCAACCCCGACCCCGAGGTTGCTGACTCTCTGCGCCATCTGTACCAGCACCCCGACTTCGTGGAGCTCTACCCGGGAATAGTCGCCGAAGCTGCCAAGGAGCCCATGGTGCCTGGTGTTGGCATTGCGCCCACGTACACGATCTCGCGTGTCGTTCTTTCCGATGCTGTTGTGCTCGTCCGCGGCGACCGGCACTACACGGTCGACTACGGCCCGAAGCAGCTCACCAACTGGGGCCACAAGGAGGTCTCGTACGACCTGAATGTCAACCACGGCTGTGTATTCTACAAGCTTTTCATCCGGGCCTTCCCCAACCATTACAAGCAGAACAGCGTGTACGCGCACTACCCCATGGTTGTTCCCGCCGAGAACCTGCAGATCCTCAAGAGCCTGAAGCGTGACCACCTGTTTGACTTTGCCCGTCCCATGGCTATCCCGACGCGCATCAATATCACATCGTACGGCGGCGCCCTGCAGGTGCTCGAGAAGCAGGACACGTACAAAGTGACGTGGCACGAGGGTCTCGGCTTCCTGATGGGCGAGCCGGGCAATCGCTTCATGCTGTCGGGCGACACGCCGCTGCACGCCAAGCAAAGACAATGCATGGGCGCGTTGCTATACCGCGACGCCTGGAAGGCCGATGTGAAGGCATTTTATGCTTCCACGGTGAAAGCGTTGCTCGAGGAGAAGAGCTATGTGCTCGCCGGTATGCGCCAGGTCGACATCATTCACGACATTGGCAACATTGTGCACACGCACTTTGCCGCCCGCATCTTCAACCTGCCGCTCAAGACCAAGGCCAATCCCAAGGGCGTTTATTCAGAGCAAGAGCTGTACATGGTGCTTGCTCTGATTTTTGTGACAATCTTCTTTGACATTGACCCCGTCAAGTCCTTCCCGCTGCGCCAAGCCACCAAGGAGGTCTGCGACCAGCTCGGTGCACTTATCGAGACCAATGTCAAATTGGCCCTGGGCCTGGGCATGCGCGCCATGTTCTCTGGCCCTGCGCCCAACCAGAAGGCCAAGGACTCGCTGGCGGCATACGGCATCAACATGACCAAGGGCCTGCATAAGGCCGGTTTGGACGCCAGAGAAATTGCCTGGAGCCAGATACTGCCGACGGCAGGCGCAATGGTGCCCAACCAGGCGGAGGTGTTTGCCCAGGCTGTCGACTTCTTCTTGTCGCCTGCTGGCTCGAAACACGTTCCCGACATCCATCGCATTGCCAACGAGCCTGCGTCCCCCGAAGGCGATGCCTTGCTGCTGGGCTATGCCATGGAAGGCATCCGTCTGGCCGGCACATTTGGCTCCTACCGCCAGGCGGCTAAGGCGGACACGATCAGGGAGGATGACGGCCGCGAGGTGCCCATCAATATTGGCGACCGCGTCTTTGTCAGCTTCGTGTCTGCCGCCCGCGACCCAGCGCATTTCCCCGACCCGGACACCGTTAATCCCAGCCGCCCGCTCGAGAAGTATATACACTACGGCGTTGGTCCGCACGCCTGCCTGGGCCGCGATATTTCTCAGGTAGCCATTGTCGAGCTGTTCCGCGCCCTCTTCCGCCACCGAAATGTGCGTCGCGTGCCAGGAATGCAGGGGAGCTGAAGAAGGTGCCACGCCCTGGTGGCTTCTTTGTGTATATGATGGAGGACTGGAGCTCGTACTTTCCTTTCCCCACCACCATGAAGGTGATGTGGGACGAGTAGATGCAAGAAAGTGCAGCGACCGACGATGAAAAGATGCGGATCGGATGACCCAGTTCGTGGAGGATATCGTGATGGGAAGAGGCTGTAGAAGCCTGCCTATTCGTAATTTCTACTCTCAAAGTTTATAGTTTATCGGTATACCAAATTCATCGTTTGTCTTTCGAGTGCTTTCTGCGTGACTGATGCCTGCATGTTGCTTGAAATGCCGTGATACATGCGATGTTTCGTTTGTCGACGTTCATTTTAGCGAGCTTCCTAAAAGGCTCCTAGTGACTGGCTCGAGCGGCTTCAGTGGTTTAGCTTAGCGGCTAGAGCAAGGCCCGACAGATGACATAATACGGAGCTCGTAGACCGACCCAATCACACCCGCATAGTCCGTATCGCGTTATCGACGTCACGCACCAAAAGCGGACTGACCCGCACTTGACGCGTCCCTTTCCACGATGTCCATCAACAGCTTGATTACTGTCACCGGTGCTGGCCGCCATCAACGATATGTGCGTAAGACGTTGACGATGGTTCTTTTTTTATTCACTAACGCTGGCTTCAGGATTGATACAACAATACGGGTCCGACGCGCGATCCACGCCAACGACCAGCTTCTCGTGAAACGCATTTTGGCGTCACATCCCATCTCCTACACAATCCCGACAGCTCCGATGCCGGCCTCTCCAATTCAAACCTCCACCTCGCAGCCTCCCTCGGCCACTTATCGATTTGCCAGCTACTCATCGACCTTGGCCATGAATTCGATGGCGCCGCTCGCAACGAGAACCACGAGACGGCCCTGATGCTGGCCGCGCGTGCTGGCCATATCGAGACAGTGCATTTTCTATGTCAGTGCCCGGCCGGTCCCGTCTGGATTTCCGCCATCGACATCCACGGCCGCGATGCCATAATGGAGGCCAGCCGCGGAGGCCACGATACGGTTGTCCAGATCCTGCTTACCTACGTGGCCAGTGGGCCGGAAGAAGCTGTCCGCCGTGCCGACAACGAAGGCAACACAGCACTGCACTTTGCCAGCAGCAACGGCCATCTGCTGGTACTGCGCACACTACTTGCCGCTGGCGCCGATGCCGACCACAGAAACATTTGGTGTTGGACACCCGTGGCCTACAGTGCATCGGTACAGGCCGAGGTCTATCTTAAGAACTTGATCAGCCAAAACAAGGCGGCCGCCCAAGGACAGGGACACCCTACAGCTCAGACACAGACACAAGCTTCTCCCCGCAAGGGTCGGGTGGGCACCCCCGACATGTTCAAGCGGGGCCAACTCGGCCAGCTGGGTGCCATGGCTTCTAGTCTGCGGCTAGTCCGAGAAGACGATCGCGAGAAGACCCAGTCGCGGTGAGGGCAACTATACGTCTCCGTGTCGTGCTTACTGATTTTGCTCTTTTTCTGTCCCGGTCCTCCTGTCATGTTCTTGATATGATTGCTTGGGCTTACTTTACAACTGCGAGCGAGCCTGGATCTTTTCTTTTAGTATTTTGGAGTTTGGCTATCATTTGTTTTCCGTTGATTCCTCTGCCCCTGTTTCTTACCTCTACGCTGCTCCTGCTTTTTGTTGCACCAGCAGCTCAATCTACTCTGTCTCGGTGTTTCTCTACCTTGTCACCATCGTCACCTGTTATGAAACTGACCGAGCTCCCTGCCAACTGCGCTGCATACGTCACGCTTTCCATCTGAAGCCAATGCCCACCCTGCTCTCCGACACTTCGCACCTCGCCGCGTCAGCCGCCTGCTACTTGTATGTCTCCCAACCTCACCCGGATGCGGTATAAAAGAAACCCATCTCTACCTTCCTCCCTCTTCCCTGGACCGAAAATATCTAACCTCCAACCTTTGCAGGATCGACCAACCATTACCGCCAACGTACGAGTAACTCTCAATCACAAAAACCTAAGCATCGCCAGCCACTCTGAAGGAACAACCGCCCACGGTACACCAACACGGCAAACTGGATTCCCAAAGAATATCCCCATCTTCGAATTTTCCGGCCGGCCACTCCATCGGCTCGTTGCCATACCCGGCTACTAAAGTTGTCATTGGCCAGTACCTGTCTTCAGGACTCCAAGACAACGTTGCCTTTTGGGGCTGGCTTATTGAAGCCGCGTTCTACGACGACAACGACGAAAAACTGTGGGCAACAAAGATTTTTATTGCACAGAAGGCGCTCTAGACAACCAACGATAGCATAACAAAAAGAAAAAACAAATGGCTTTTAACGGGTTTGGTGGTGGCGGTGGTAACCCGCGGTACGGTCGCGATGCCCATGGCCCACTTCCCCCAGCTACAGGCTTTCTCAGCACTCGGCATGTGCCATACTACACTACCGCCATGCCCGGTTCGTGGCCACATGCCCAGCCCCAGTTCATTGGGCAGGTGCCCGTGACCATGCCACAGCCACAAATGTACTGGGCAGGAGGGGGAGCACCGCCTGGCAGCGCCCAGATTCCCATGACCAACCAGCCGCCCGCGCTCGCTCAGGTCCAAGGGCCACAACCTACCCTGGACCGCCAGTTCCGTACATGCAGCATGCGCAACACGACTGGTGGATTCGGTTGTGAGCCTGGTTACAACTATTTCTTCCCGGCCGAGCATACCAAGATTCATGTCCTCAAGACAGGAATGACGCCGCCGTGGCAGCTCCCTCCCAACTTCGCCATCCAGTTCCACGCAACGCACGTACCTGTCAATACCACCGTCGCCGAGCTGATGAAAGGCTTTGGCGCCAAGAATCCGTTGCCAAAGAAAACGTAATCACCGAAGTGTGTCCCGGCGGCGGCGGCAAGTGGTACAAGGGCATCGAGGTGAGCGGTGATAATTTGGACATGATGAAACTACCTATCAAGGAGCTGGGCTGGGACGCTACACGGACGGGCCTACGCGGCCAAAAGAAGGTTGTTTACATTTACATTCAAAGAGGGTGACGTTTCCGCGAGTGTTAGTTGTCAGTCTACCGCCGGAAAATTCAAGATACTGCTGCCTCTTACTGTAGCTGTCGGTCTTGAATGCTAGGCGCAGAATGTACTGACTGGGTTTACGATATCATGATGCTGGGTGGGATTTGTTCGTCTAGAGATTGCGGTGACTTAATTCCAGCAGGATGCTACTTACTACAGTTGGATATTGGCAACAATTAATGTGAATGGTAACTATTATTATTATTATTATACGTGGCTGTCACCATAGGGTATGCCAGTCTATCGCAGGTTCTAAATAGAGGAAACATTGGGCCATTTGCCCCGGACTAAAACCTCCACTTCAGTATGTTTCACCGTTCGAAACGTTAACGTTCACCGAGCTTGGTCTCACCACCAAGCGCAATTTGCCGTAAGGTAGGACCTAGGTCCTCAGCCTCCGAACTCGCCATCCTCGTCCTCAATATCCCACTTATCGATCAGCTGTACCGCAAGCCTGTACATATCCAAGCGGCCAGTTCGCTTGAACCAACGGACGAACGTCTTGGTTTTCTTCGCATTGCCTATCGCACCCAGGAAGTCGACGGGCCCTTGAATCGCCGACACAAGTTGAGCTCGTTGCGATTGGAGCAGAGGGCAGAAGACAGCCAGGTGACTGGCCGTCTCTCTCGCTTGGCCGCAATCGCAGGTATCGGTCAGGATATCAGGAACCCGAGCCTGTAGCAGGAAGTGCTTCAGGCCAATCTTTCCTGTCCGCAGTTGGACGAGAAGGGAAGACTCCGCTTTGTACAAGCCGTCGTGAAGGCGAAGAGTGCGGGTTCCCGGAGGGACTGACGCTGCCAGATCCGTCCTGGTAATCTCCCTCGACCTTCTGTGAGTATCTTATCCATATTACTATTGAGGGCGGGCGCAGCTGGACCCTGGCGGCGCACAGCAAAGAACACACACACCAAACCAAACCAAGAAACCAAGGTCACAAGACGCGTCCCTAATGTCGAGAAGGCATCAGGAAAAACGTCCCTACAACCACAACAACACAAGAACGAAAGAAAGATGTGGAGGGAGGTCGTGATCGGTCTCGTAGGTATCGGTCGGTGGCAGTAACGAGAGTATCGGAGTGTTTAATGCTGGCGACCAGTTCCGCCTGCCCGGGCGGAACTGGTCAGTGGTTCCCAGGCAGTTGTTTCCTAATCGCTCTCTTTGTACCCTCACCTGACCTGTCTCGTCTCTCGTCGCTGGGCATCTGTGACGACACCTCCATGTGGCAATATGAGTCAAGTACAACGGAAGCGTCAGACACTTGGTTACTATGCAACGTTGTCCATCCATAGTGGCGCGCATATGCGATGGGACCCAGCATGGGACTCGCATTGCTTTTGGGACTCGCATTGCTTCAGACACAGCCAAATAAGCGAATTATTATCGTGACAGGACTGCGCGGCACAGGAAGACAGAATGCAAAGGCGCAACCGTAGCCAGTTGCGTTCAGCCTGCGAGGCTCCGATTGGCTGACAGTCAATGCAGCGCCCCGCACACCTGTGTGTTGTCTGTGACTCGTCCTGTAGCGCGTGCCACAATGCTTGGGGCGCCTCCGATCCGCCCTCCCAAACTGAGTTTCACTACTCAGAAAAGAAAGACAGCCCTCTTACCGAGAAGGATCTCCGGTTCGCCTCCGTGTTCTTCGACGAACTCGAGAGGCTCGACCTGACTGAGAGCCTTGAGCTCTCTCTTTACCCAGAGATGACTTTGAAGGTCGTGCGAGATTACGCAGGGCAAGGCAAACATCAATCTCAAGCCGGCTGATATACGTGGCGACCGCTCTTTGCTTCTTACCTTGATTGGCTTGATGTCTGACTTATGCTATCCATAGTACCCGGAGGACTTGCAACACATTGATACCATCTGGTACTTCTCTGCGCCTCTCCGTCAGCGTGGATGCCGTTGCACTTGCAACGCGAAAGCCGATAACCACCCTCATGGCGCCCATATCGACACAGTGCCTGACTAGAGAGCTAGATCGCTCTCGATTGTCCCTGAGGAGGAGAAGGTAGTCTGAGGACTTTGGCCCTTTATCGCACGGCCTATGGTTATGAAAGGATGAATTTGTATGGATAGGCCTTGAATAAAACAATCCCCGTTGACCTGATGCCGTATTCCCAAGTAATGCGAAAAACACTACTCCGTACCGTACTATACAACTAAACCCAGGGCCAGGCTCTGAATACTATCAGTCACACGGTGTAGTCTTAATCATTTGTACGGTTGTGCCTTTATGACACAGGCTTGAATTTATCTTGGATAAACCCGTAAGACTGCCGTGGACCACACGTGACCTCATCAATGATGGGCGTTGGAATTTTTAGCTCAGGCCGCCTGCGTGAAAGAATACAGAGCACTATTCCGCCCACTCGAGCACAGCCCCTTACATAAGAAATAAAGAAAGTGCATGTAGGGGCAGGGCTGCTCCCTTCCTTAACCAAAACTTTCTAATACAACGGTAGGAAACAAATCTCGATTTTATAGCCTTACGCCCTCTCAGCAACCCTTCCAGCTGCCTCGACCCCTACCATTGCTTCCATACGATGACTTCAATAGAGAGGCGAAGGTTAGCAGCGGACAATATCCCTTTTGCCATTTCCGAGCTCGGACTCAGCGGGGAATCGCCATCTTTGGGGGCCGAGTACCGTGGAGGCCAGTGTCATGTCTTCGAGCTTCGCTTCAAGGACAGGGAAAGCTTGGCCATTCGCGTGCCACTGTACATGCCCGGTTGCCAAGACGAAAAGATTTACGCGCTTGAACAAGAACTGCAGATCCTCCAGACGCTCGAGGCCAAACGCTTCCCCTGGGCTCCAAAATGCCACGGGCACAGCCTTACCTTTGATAACCCAATCAAGCACCCATTCATTGTGTTGACTTGGGTCGCGGGTTCGCAGCTTCGATGGGACGACAACTTTCCACCACGGCCGATACGGGACAGGTTGCTCTCCGAGATGGCTTCTATCCAACTATCCTTAGTCCAATGTACACTCGAATCTGGTACGTAAGGAGCGCTCACCTCACGAAAAGGCTTGAAGCTAATCATTAATCACGGTAGGCGTTTCTGCGGCTGCGTTTTTCGAAAGGCTTATGAGAAATAGGGTCAAGCTCGTTCGGGAGGGGAAGTTCACTGGCCTCTCCGAGAAGGACTGTATTGATCAACAGTGTTTACTTGGTGAAGTGCTCGGACAAGACGGCCTCTTGGACACGGCCTTTGCAATTGAACATGGCGACTTCAAGCCGGACAATCTTATTGTTGATGCCGAGTGCAACATCAAAAGGTAAGTTCGCTACAAAGTCGAGTTTGATGTCTGCGTGTTTTCCGTCTAATTACCTCTTCGTGTCACATAACAGTGTCATCGACTGGGCCTTCGCGGCACCGGTCCCTATTGCGCGCGCCGCGGGGCTCCCCGCTTCCTATGGCCGTCCTCGGGCCCTGACTTCGCTCCGAGCCACGTGGCCCAGAGGGACAGGCAGGTCTACGTTGCGTCCTTTCGCACCCAGACGTCCCGGGAGGCGGCCTACATGCGGCGTTGGCAAGACGACCAAGACGTGGAATTCCGCAGCCTATATCTAGAGTCTCTCCTGAGCAAAGGCATGCACATAAGGTTGGCGCAGCTGGGGTGGAGGCTTTCTTCTCGAAACCGAATTGTCAGTGACGAGGAGGGGAAGGAGGATTAGCAAACTATGGAGAAGGGATGTCTTCTTTCAGAAGCACGAGTAAAGTCCACTCCCTACACTCTCATTGCTGGCCGGTGGGTGAGATTCCATAGCGCCTCTACCGCTGTGATCTCGGGGTCAGTATCGAATCGCCATGCTGTACGACGACTGGAGCAGACCGAATCTGTATGGCCGGATAAGATTGTGCGCCTACCCGGGTAGAACAGACTTATTTGACCGGTCGAGGTGGAGTGTGGTGCAGGGAACGGTCATGTTCACTCTGCCGGAATCACAACGGAGGCGTCGAGTTACAAGGTGTTAGAATAACTAATACTTTAGGGATTTAGACCCAAGGCAGAATGGTGAAGTAGTATGAAGAAGATTGTGTGAAAGATGAGAGTAGATTGTATGAGAGCCTGAACACTTGTCACAGGGCAAATAACCCACCTGTTTGGAGGTTACGTGCTTTGTATCTGTGTGTTCTGTGGCTTGTCTTCTTCTATCTGTTGGAAGCTATCTAGACGGAGATCCCAAGGCATAGATATACTGCTAAGAGCGGAGTGTGCAGCTTTCGGACGCGAACCCTGCAATGCCGTCTCATACCGTCGGATCCCGCTTCATGCCGATGGATTCCGTACTTAGCCCCCAACAACTTTGCATGCGGCCTAGCGGCATTTATTGTACCGACACAAGGCTTTCTGCTGGCCGCTACAAAATAAACCAGATGGCGTGGGAGGAAACCGGTGTACTGTCGGGTTGTAGCCGCTTTAGGCCGGTTTCGGCGACCTCTCCAGCTCCCCGGTCAAGCTGTACTCCGGGAGCCGGCCGCTCCGGATATGTAAGCAGAGGAGTGGTCGTGCCGCGAGGCCCGATTGTAGACGGTGGTCTAGATCCGCCAGTGTTTGTGGCCAGTCCGGTGGACGTGGTGGTGCTGCCGTGCAAGATAACAGGACGTGTGTTTGCGGGTTCTTCCCCGGCGCCACACTCACACGTGGGTGTCCGTCACATTCTGGCGGTAGAGGTAGGCTCGTAGGCCAATGTGGCCCGTGCGAAACTGTGTGAGAAGGCTACTTTCGGCCTTCGTGAGGTGCTGGTGGCGGCGTCGTACCGCCCGTGTCGTTCAGCATGGCATTCGTGCTGCGAAGGATGTCGCGAAGTAGCCGCCGCCGATGTCTTGGTGCCAGCGGCCTTCCAACGGTTGATAACGGTGGTCTAGTCCGCCTCCTCGGTGGTAGGCGGTGAGTGTAATGGGCTAGCTGGTCGAAGCACAGGTAGTCTCGAGCCAATAAAGCCCAATTCTAACGAAACATCTAGATACAGAACAAAGGAGGAAAGAAAGGAAATACACAAACACAGGCTTCCTGCCAGAAGAAAGCTCTTCTCTCTGGTGGCCCGTGCCCCGCGCTGCCCCACCAGGGTGCACTGTGCGTGGTCTCTTTGGGCAGTGTCTTGCCTGCCCAGCTCACACGGCCCTACGCCGTTACAACTGGTGCCTCTTTCCATTCATTCAGGAGGGCAGGCTACCATGTCCCGATAACCGCCTGCTTCTTTGCAGCACCTTTGTAAACTATTAACCCAAAACGAATAAGTGGCGTTGCGAGTTAAACCCCGGTGGTCCAACCCAACGACCAAGGGTCGGCCAGTATCGCGTAAGTAAACAAAGGACACTACAATGCAACTTGCGCAAGGCTCGGGTCGTCCCGACACCCTGTGGATTCGCGCTTTTGCTGTGGCACCATTTTATTGGTTGGTGCAAAGCCGCACTACGCGAGCCAGGTCGGGCACGGGCGTCAGCCTACCCACACCCGTGCCCCATTCCTTCAGACACTTCTTGCTATCGCATCTGCGCTACTCATGGATAGCGTCCGTGGATCGCAACCAGTCTTGGGACCGGTCGTAGTCCCGCTACCACTGCTGCTGGCAGATCATCTTGAGTATTGTACTGAGGGCGGGCAGCAGGCTGTCTTTGGGGCAGACCCTCCCTCGGGTTTTCTTTCGTGTCTTTTCTCTAGTTTGTTTTGTGCCTCCTTTTCCAGGCAGAAAGGAACGTTGTCCCGACCCACACGCAATACCCCGTCGGAGATACGTAGTTCCTGAGGAACCCCTATTGGAGGACAAGCACTCTGGAGTTTATCATCATCATCATCCTTTTTTGTATCATCGTTCTTGGGATCTTTTTGGATCATCATCGTTTTCTCTTAGTTCTTAGCTATCAGAATTATCATCGTCGTTATCACCAAACAAGAACGCGTCTCCTTTGATCAAAGGAGATTTCCCAACAGTTGGTACGTGCGACAAAGAGAGAGAGCGAAAGCTAACACCTGTAGAGGTTTTGCCTGCCCGGGCATCCGCCTGGGCAGGCGGAACTGTGCGCCAGCATTAGCACTCCGATACTCTTGTCACTGCCACCGAACGATACCTACGACACCGATCACGACCGCGTTTTCTGGCAGATCACGCGGCCGTTCCATTCCACAACACGGCATGATCTGACAGAATTGACGACTGGCAACCGTGCCGGATTCTGCGACGCAAGTGTCCATGCTGCAAACAAGCACCATGGTCGTGGCTGTGCACTACGACTGCTTCCACGTCTTTCTTGCGGGACTGCCTGTTTGGGGCACGGAAGAGACGCAGGAGACAACGAATCGTCGAGGACAGCGCCCAGCACGGCACAAGCCTCTTTGATGAGCTGTGGACACTGGCGCCTGGCGCCGGCCGTAGCCGAATGCAGCCCCGGTCCTCTGGAGGATACTGGGCCGGCGTCGTACGGTGACGTCGAAGGGGCGGCGTTTGCCCGCATAGCCGCTGTGGCGGGGTTGTCCCAGCTTACCACGCTGCCGCCGAGCTGACGAGCCTCATCTATGCACTGTCGGCTGACAGCTTGTTCTGGCGCTCGATCCGATGCCTCGGTGCCCGGGCGAAGCGACAGCCGGATGATGCACTTTGCCGCACCCCGCTGAAGTATATTGTCTCGTGGAAGCGTGGGCATCCTTTGCCACAAACCGATATCGAGCCTTCGGCACCGCCCCCGCCCCGCCTCCGCCGATTATCCGAATCTCCTTGGATCGACAAGGCATTGTCCAAATCGAACGATTATGCACGATGCCCGTGTATAGGAGCCAAACGACTAGGCATCTGGCGTTTATTGTTGAAAATATGTCGGCGAGTTCCCGTTCTGCCGATATGCACGTCGAAAAAAAGGTTCGTTTCCTTCGTTCTTGCACTTCTTTCGCTTCTTTCTCGTTCGCCTGTTTTGATATCCTTCCCCGATGTTCCTCCCTTCTCTCTCTGTCGGTAGACATCAACGAGCCCTGACAGCATGAAAAGAATGGCCTCGTGCGGCTCGTGTTACTGTCGGAACAAAGGAGGGCGGCTACGTTGGTGATGGTATCACCAAAGAGAAAAGTTGCCAGTGTCGGAACAAAGGAGGGCGGCTACGTTGGTGATGGTATCACCAAAGAGAAAAGTTGCCAGTGTCGGAACAAAGGAGGGCGGCTACGTTGGTGATGTATCACCAAAGAGAAAAGTTGCCAGTGTCGGAACAAAGGAGGGCGGCTACGTTGGTGATGGTATCACCAAAGAGAAAAGTTGCCAGTGTCGGAACAAAAGCGAAGCGTCCTATCTGAGGTCTGATATCGGACGACCGGACTGAGGGCGTTTCCGCACATGAGCACCCTATCTGAGGGTAATGTCGGACAATCGGACCGAGGTCGGTCCCGCACACGATAGGATCGAGATCCGGCGGCTTCGCCGAGGTGTTATTGCGGCATGAACTTAGATAGCATCGGAGACTGGCGGAGATCCGCCATCGTCCTGGACTTTTGGTTGTGCCATAGATCTAGATAGCATTGGAGGATGTCGTCCTTTCTTGGATACATAAGCCTCGCGGATTCCATCCTCCTCCTCTCAAGTTTAAGATAGACAACCCAGAATATACACACCAGATTACACTAGCAAGAGCCTTCCAAGAGAAGAGGCCTTTTGCCCAGTAATCGCCGTGTATCCCTTTTGGATCAACCTTTCATCATACTCTACACACGCAAACGTTTGCCAGTTTTACCAACAATGACAAACAGCCTTAGTGAGGAGGATCTCTCAACACTAAGAGATCTTAGTCTTTCACTCAACCCAACGACCTTTAAGCTCACATGTCTCAACCCTCGTCCTCGTTGCCGACCTCTCGAATTAGACGCTCGCCGCATAGAGGTACACCTACGGAACAAACACCGAATACAGGGCAAATCGAAACAGCTTAAACATCTTCACTCAATCTGGCCTAGCCCACACAGTATACCTGCCCACCCGCGCAAACGCAGAAAGATCAACCAAGGCAGCCACGATACACTGCACGCACGCCAGCCAGTGGACATCGGCTTTGAGGAGATACACGCCGTGTATTGCGGTGACCAGTTGTCGAAAGACGTGGTCGGTGCCTGTCTTCAGCAACTCGAGCAAGAGCACTTCTTCTTTGCTACGCTCTCTGTTGGAGACCCGATACAATGGAGTGTCCCGACACAGCAAGCCTCAAGTACATAGTTGTTCTGGTATGCGAGGACCGCCACTGGTATACCGTCATTGTCTCTTGCCGGTCTAAACGGACTATTGTCTTTGTTGGTACAATAAATGCCGCGTGCAAAGTTGTTGGGGACTAAGTACGGAATCCGTCGGCATAAGACGAGACCCGTCGGCATGAGACGGGATATGAGACGGGATCCATCGGCATGAGACGGGATTCAGCGGCATGAGGCGGGATTCAGCGGCATGAGGCGGGATCCGACGGCATGAGACGGCGTTGCAGGTTTCGCGTCCGAAAGCTGCACACTCCGCCTCGAGCAGTATATCTATGCCTTGGGATCTCCGTCTAGATAGCTTCCAATACGTAGAACACAAGCCACAGAACACACAGATACAAAGCACGTAACCTCCAAACAGGTGGGTTATTTGCCCTGTGTCAAGTGTTCAGGCTATCATACAATCTACTGGCAACTTTTCTCTTTGGTGATACCATCACCAACGTAGCCGCTGTGTTCCATTGGGGCCAATATTTCACCTTTATGTTTGAATCGCCAAAAAACCAAAAACCGCGCAGGCGCCAGGCCATGTCCTCTTACCGTGATACCCAGCCCTCTACTCTGACCTTCGCGCTGTTGTTGCTGACGAATTTTTCGAGGGAGTGGTTGCGAGCTTGGGGCCGTCTGCCGTTTCTGCAATGGTGAAGAACGCGCCGTATGGTTCCTCAGGCTCTTCTTCTTCTTCCTGTTGGTAAAACTGGCAAACGTTTGCGTGTGTAGAGTATGATGAAAGGTTGATCCAAAAGGGATACACGGCGATTACTGGGCAAAAGGCCTCTTCTCTTGGAAGGCTCTTGCTAGTGTAATCTGGTGTGTATATTCTGGGTTGTCTATCTTAAACTTGAGAGGAGGAGGATGGAATCCGCGAGGCTTATGTATCCAAGAAAGGACGACATCCTCCAATGCTATCTAGATCTATGGCACAACCAAAAGTCCAGGACGATGGCGGATCTCCGCCAGTCTCCGATGCTATCTAAGTTCATGCCGCAATAACACCTCGGCGAAGCCGCCGGATCTCGATCCTATCGTGTGCGGGACCGACCTCGGTCCGATTGTCCGACATTACCCTCAGATAGGGTGCTCATGTGCGGAAACGCCCTCAGTCCGGTCGTCCGATATCAGACCTCAGATAGGACGCTCCGCCTTTGATCCGACACTGGCAACTTTTCTTTTGGTGATACCATCACCAACGTAGCCGCTGTGTTCCATTGGGGGCCAATATTTCACCTTTATGTTTGAATCGCCAACGTAGCGTCCTTTGCGACAGTGCAGAAACTTTTCTCTTTGGTGATACCATCACCAACGTAGCCGCCCTCCTTTGTTCCGACACTGGCAACTTTTCTCTTTGGTGATACCATCACCAACGTAGCCGCTGTGTTCCATTGGGGGCCAATATTTCACCTTTATGTTTGAATCGCCAAAAAACCAAAAACCGCGCAGGCGCCAGGCCATGTCCTCTTACCGTGATACCCAGCCCTCTACTCTGACCTTCGCGCTGTTGTTGCTGACGAATTTTTCGAGGGAGTGGTTGCGAGCTTGGGGCCGTCTGCCGTTTCTGCAATGGTGAAGAACGCGCCGTATGGTTCCTCAGGCTCTTCTTCTTCTTCCTGGGCCTGAAAGAAGCGATCCACTGATTCGTCGGGATCGTCGTCGACTGATCTCGCGCCTTCGTAACCTTCCAGGAATTGGATGTACTTGCGGTAATTAGTGCCGTGTGTCCTGGCGCGGGCGTTGTACCTGAACCGCTCGAATGCCTTGTCTTGCTCCTCCTTTGGGTGGGAGGTTGACCAGCATCCGATTTTCCCGCACAGGTCGGTCCAGTACTGTTCAGCAGTGGGCTCTGTCGGGAACTGCTCCGTGTCTGCCTTGTCGCTCATGCTGATCAATATGGCCGATCGCAGCTGGCTGACAACACCTTTGTAGGTAGGCGCAGGGCTGTACAAACACAGGTGCACTCGCGGACTCCGCGGCAGGCGGCCAGTAGTTTTATCCGCAGGATGTCGTACATCTCGTCGCTGTACTTCATAGAGTCTGAGGTGTACAGTTTGGCAAGGCTCTCGACCTGCTTGGGGGTGGGGGCTCGCTGTAAGGGTGGTCAACGAAGGGATGCGACTGTGCCCGTTGGAAAGGGCGGTGTTGCTGTTGGTGGTTGGGTAATCTCCTGGGCCTGCTGAGTGTTCGCGAGGCTGATGAACTAGTGCATTGATGGTGCGTGTTCCTGTGTCGGGAAAGGAACCATTGGTATAAGCGTATGTGGGCGGGTGGTCTTGTGGTCCCGAGCGTCGAAAAACTTCTTGGTCGTTGTCTTCGGGTTCAAGGATCTCGTCGAGGAGGATCGCCCTGATTGTCGGGTTGGCGATCTGGGCGGAGAAGTCTTTGGAGCGCTTCTGCTCGGCCTTGATGTCCTCCTGGGACCAGTACACGTAATCCTCAGCGTTCACTATGTCGTGAAAAGTTTTGGCTAAAGACTCTCCTTGGCGAATCTTCACGAGGATTCCGTGACAGCAGAGGCAAGTGCGGAGGTAGTTGCGGATGGGTTCCGCCGTGTTCTTCCATCTGCCTGCGTCCCATTCGCGGAAGTGGCTGCCGAAGTCTTCCCACAAGGTTTTGCCAATTGTGCGGTCTCTTCTCCATGTGGCCACCAGAAATGCGATGTAACTGTTGTTCTGTTTCTGGTTCGGAGATGTGAGGGACTGGCAGGCCAGGATGTCTCCAAATATATCGCGGTCAACGACTTCTTGGAGGGGACCTGGGAGAGATTCCAGGGCTGCAAGGCGCCAATTGTTTGCTGGGAGTGCATGGCGGTTGCGGGTGTCGCTGAAGGCGGGGACAGGACTATGCGATGGTTTTGTCCGGGATCCGGCGTCGGAGCCGGGGTTGGGGTCAATGACTTGGCTCATTGTCAGGTATTGAAGTTGGTGTACCTGGGAGGTGTGTTGAAAAGGGTGTGGTAATGTGCAAAGACAAAAATGTTATGTATAAAGTTTTTGGAAAGTGAAGAAGGATGGTTGTGCAAAAAGACGAAAAGTCAAATAAGAAAGGTGGTTAAATGAAAGAAGAAAACGATGATGGTTGGCCTTGCTGATCTGTGGGAAAAAGGCTGTGATGTGTTAACCAGTGAAATGTCAAACAGTGGAATGTCAACCAGTGGAATGTCAACCACTGATCAGTGTTGGTAAAACTGGCAAACGTTTGCGTGTGTAGAGTATGATGAAAGGTTGATCCAAAAGGGATACACGGCGATTACTGGGCAAAAGGCCTCTTCTCTTGGAAGGCTCTTGCTAGTGTAATCTGGTGTGTATATTCTGGGTTGTCTATCTTAAACTTGAGAGGAGGAGGATGGAATCCGCGAGGCTTATGTATCCAAGAAAGGACGACATCCTCCAATGCTATCTAGATCTATGGCACAACCAAAAGTCCAGGACGATGGCGGATCTCCGCCAGTCTCCGATGCTATCTAAGTTCATGCCGCAATAACACCTCGGCGAAGCCGCCGGATCTCGATCCTATCGTGTGCGGGACCGACCTCGGTCCGATTGTCCGACATTACCCTCAGATAGGGTGCTCATGTGCGGAAACGCCCTCAGTCCGGTCGTCCGATATCAGACCTCAGATAGGACGCTTCGCTTTTGTTCCGACACTGGCAACTTTTCTCTTTGGTGATACCATCACCACGTAGCCGCCTCCTTTGTTCCGACACTGGCAACTTTTCTCTTTGGTGATACATCACCAACGTAGCCGCCCTCCTTTGTTCCGACAGTTACCTTCACAGCGCGACCGGCTGCGCATCTGGAATGCACCTTTCCCCCCAGATATCAGCACTTGTGCCTTAGTCTATACGGATCTCTTTCAGCGCGTCGTGCGGCTCCAACGTCACGTTCCCAGCCAACTCTACGTCGTCGACACCAACCGTTGCGTGGGTCTGACATTCTTTTGCCTGAACGGGAAATCTTTGGCGTGCATGTCCATCGGACCACCGACGACGACGCGACGACAACCTACAAGCGCCTTGTAGCCCGCGTTCGCGAACGTATGGTGTGGGTGTTCTTGCCAATATCGTCCAAAGACCGCCTCGTTGCTCTCTGGGCGTGTCGCAGTGAGAAGCCTGGCTCACGGGATTTTAGTCTAATTGTACGTAGTCAGACGCATTGCCAAACAATAGATGCCAAAACCAACGATACCCTCAATGCACTAGGCTCGCATGGAGCTGGCCGGCGACTTGGCCGTGGGAAACGGAATCGGAAACAGCGCCACGGCCCAGCTCTTGGCCCATGGCGAGAGCATGACTCTCGTGTATGGCGAACCATACGAAGGTGAGCCTGTGAGAATCATGGGGGCCTTTTCCGGCGATTCCAGACGCAACGCTCCGTTCAACGCCGATGCGCACAACGCCGGAGACATTCGAGACATGTGCCACACCCGACACATCCGACCACCGTCTGTTGTCTCCATGGGGACAACCCTCACGATCGCGCATTACAACCCGTACGTCTCATCCGCGCCACTCCGTAACGTGGTGTCAGTGCGGGTTTTTCAGGCGGCGACCAAAGGCATTTGTCGCGGCCTGCTGCTTTGGTATTCGAACGGCTGTATGCGTGCCCTCGGCGAGTGCCGTGTCTCGTATGACGAAAGCTGGGTTGTGGCCAATCCTGCCGTCATCTGCCACCGGTCACTGCAATACCACGCTACAAGCGGGAGAAAAAGTTCAATGGGGTCGCTGTGTCTGTAGCTCGTATGAAGCAGCACTCCCACGACGACGACGGATGGATATGCTACAACATCGGCCAAGCGTTTTGCACTTTCATTACACGAACAACCGCGAGTACGCAATTGCATATGAGGCACAAGATCGATACGCTCCACAAAGAACACAAAAAATGTAGGTGAAAACAAGGATATCAAACATGCCACGGTGCCAGGAATGTCTTTCGAACTTCTGATATAAGACGTATAGTCGCGCAGAAAAATACACATTCTACGACCTAGGTTGGTCGCGTGTGTAGTAATGGATTCCTTTGAGCCGAATATGCCAAGCGGTTTTTCCCTTATAGCTGACCTTGTCCCACTCGTCCTGTCCGTCGACATCAATTTTCCGTCTCTGGTTTTGAATGTGAATTCGTCTCGCCTTGTCAGATGCGGTATCTTGTGGAGGCTAACCTTAATCCATACCTGTGCCTCCGTTTCGGCTTCTGCTCCAATGCCCGTTACATTTGCTGCAGACGCATCGCCCGCCACCCCGTGCCAATCTTGCACCGCGGCCTCGTAGTATGGGAATGTGCTGGTTTCGGAACCGGCGCTGCCACCGGCCATCGTCGTGTCACCTCCGTATGGTATGGTGAATGGAGCCATCATGGGGCCGGGGCAACACAGGATACGTCTGGCGATTCAAGCTCGTTGCCACTGTCATCCATGGCGTGGGAGGAACCATCGCTCGAAGAGGCAAGCAGCTCCGCCACCATGTCCTCTGCCGGGAAGGGGTGATTTTAAATATAGTCGAGAGCTCTGAGAAATTGCTGGCCATTTTCTTCAGAGACATCAACGTACTCTTCTCTGACGGCCTTGCCGTGAGATGTTGGGAAATAGGGAACCAAAAAGCCCTGTTCCGTATCAACGATCCAGAGCCGTGCCCAACTGCCGAAGCATGTCATCGCCCAGACCCGGGCAGATTCGTATTTATCAGGTATTCGCATCCCGCAGTGTATGCCTGGAGCTCACACTCGGTCACATCCGTTTGCGTCGCAGTGGCCCGTTTCATTTCCACAAAAAGGACGGTGGTGCAGCTACCTGTCGCCGGGTCGCTGTGCTCCACAACCAGGTCCACTCGGCGACCCGCAGGGGTGTGCGACGGGGGCTGCTGCGAGGATACGACCCATTCGTCCCGGTTGAAAATGATGCGGTTGAAAACGTATTCCCAGAACCGGGTTGTAGCCCATTCAGGATAATTCTGGGTGTCTGACAGAGACGGCGGAGAGGTGGCGTTGTTATGATGGACATTTTGCGTGGCGCGAGAGCGATCTTTTGATAAACTCGTTTGTTTTGTCGCTGCAGAAGACTTCTGAGGGCGGTTCCTAATTTTTCCTTTATATTTATTATTATTATTATCCGCCTTTCTCAGCCACTCCTGACTATTGGCGACTAGCTAGATAGAACCCTCTGGGGAATAAACTATCACAGAACTAACTATCATGTTGTGTGCGAAATTCAATGAGATACATAGTATGCCGTAGCAAATAGCCCCCTATTTCTATCCTTCCGAAAAGTTCGTCATTAGTCCTACTTTCCCACTGAAAATCCGATGTGTTTTTTAGCCCTTGGACCCGGACGAAGAGGCCCGACTTATCCCTGCTCGTAAAGGCGGCCCACCAACCGGCTTAAATTAGTTCACAGGGGCGACAGCACACTCGTCAACAGGTCGGGGTACGAATTTGTTGGCCAAATAAATTTGATTCGCAGTTTTTCATGAGAATGCCTCCGCGACAATACCCTCGTCTGCCACGTGTCAACGCTGCAGGTGGGATGTGAGATGCGTAACACACCCACATTTACACATTGTTCCTTTATTTTATTTGTTTTGTTTTATTTGCTTGTTTATTCGTTTATTTTATTTTGTTAAAAGTGATCGCTCGAGGCCACTACACGCTCCTGTATAATAGAAACAACACCCACTTAGATCTGTGACAGTTTTTTCCCCATGAGGGTTCTGTCTAGCCAGTCGCCAATAGTCAGGACTGACTGAGAAAGGCGGATAATAATAATAATAATAATAATATAAAATATAGCTTTTTTTTTCTTAATTCCGTTTTTAATAACTAGTTACCTTATATCGGCGGCACTCCTATAAAGCTTTTATAAAAAAGTATTTCTTTTAATTTTATTAAACTAAATACACAAAACTTTTACCATCTCGTATACCTAAGGCCGAGAGCTGGTTGACTAATGACAAAGGTGGGCCTAAGCTGCCCAGCACACAGAATTGTCTTATCTTATCTATACCACAACTTTATGTCGAAGTGTCACGTGACGCCTAACGCCATAGTCCCTGCGCCTGGAAGCCACACATTCTGGCGTTCTCCTTTCTCTTCATGTATCTTTTCTTCTATGCCTACCACGTCCAACACTTTACCTTGTATCTTTCACGCCTTACCCTCGTTCGTCGTCTCCACCCATCCCCCTTACCCTCGACCGCCGATTCGTCTTTTTCTCGTGACTGGCGTGCTTTTCTCGCGTTATTTGCTCTTGGTACGTACGGCTTTCTTGGTTCGTCGAGCAAGACGGTCTGCCCATACTGACGGCGCATCCTTTCTTGCTAGATCGTCTCTCTCAACACCGACGCGTGACGGTCTCCCCGTTCATTTCGTCCATCGACCATGGCGACCATCGCCAAAGCCGTGTGGTACACCTTAAGCGCCTGCTTCGCGGGCCAGAGAACCAGCGAGATCGAAGCAATACCAATCACACCCCCGTTGGGCACGGAACACCGCGGGTCTTATCGTGCATTGTCGACTATGGGGGGGTTCCCTTTGAGGTGATCTGGAGCGGGCAACAACAATATCCCAAGCTCTTCGAATTCCCCATTCTTGATACAGGCACCATCCCGTCTAGGATGCAACAAAGCCACGCGATGGCTTCTCTATGGAAGGCCTCTACTCCAGTCGACTTTGGCTCGTATGCTTCTACGCGGCGCGACAAAAGCAGAGGTCAGTTTCCCATCATGAAGCTGGCCCACCCGGACGACCAGTCTCGCCGCTTCCTGCAACACGAATTTTCCATCCTATCCCAATTGATGACACAGAATTTGGCAGTTGTTCAAATCGATCTAGAGCCTATTTTGGATGGCGACCTGCTCTGTGGCTTCTGGATGGAGGAGCTCGTTAAGGTGCCTGTTTCCGAATTCGTCTCTCGAAGAGAGAGTATCGAGTATGCCTTACAGCAGCTTCACACTGCGGGCTTCAGTCACGGAGATGTGCAGCCCAGTAACATTATGAAGGACGAGACTGGTCGTATTGTTCTTATCGACTTCGGGTTCTCTGGACGGATAGGAGATGATATTCCTTTGTTTTTCCCAAATTATGTGTACCGAAACAGGGCCTTTCATAAAGAGGCTGATATACCTCTCTGAGCAAATTCCTACCCTAGTCAAGGAGTGCACTCCTTGCACCAACCAGAGAAATATGCAATAACCTCTTCTTCAATGCCATCGCATCCCTTTGTGCCCGCTTTGTCACACGTCTTGACGCCTCCTGCTGGAACAGCGCACCACAATTCGACCACTTCCTCACTTGCTGCTTACACATCGTAGAAGGCGATAAGACTAAAAAAGCAAGGGTTAAAAAATGTATGCGGAATAGAGCCTTGTAGACACACTTTACTTACGGTTCCGGTTTGTGACTTTATGTCCTGTTTCGGTTTGTTTGAGTTGTAAAAATGGGAGAATAAAAAGAAGCAGAAGAAAAGATCAGGACACACATAGTAAAGCGGGGTAAAGATCTACAGCTTATCAAGGAATTCGCCATGATGGATCAACGAATCAGCGTCAACACATCGTCCACCTCCTGTCTGTACAACCGACAGGACCGCTGTGAGGTAGCAGCTTTGCTTTTAATATTGCGCCTTTAAATAAGAAAAACCAATGTGGAATGACAGATGAGGCTGAAAAGACGGAGAGAAAAGCAGGACGAGGAGGAAAAGAAATGACAAGGCGAGAAGAAATGGTGACAGATTATACTGGAAATGAAGGAAATGAAGGGGATAGTACGAGCGATCACGACTGAATTAACAAAGGATTCTTGTTGATACGCCATAGATCCAATACTTGTGGAAAGCCACAGCAAAGTTTGATTTAATCCTCGACGAAATGAGAAAACCAACACAATAGTCATCAGTGCCAATTTATCCAAAATTTCCTATTATTGAAGCAATCACCCGTCTAATCACACCCCACAGGCTCTCTCACATCGCTAACATCACCAGCATCAAGAAATAGACGATCAAGCAAAAGGAACAAAATTGAGAGATACATCCATTGCCACTGTCTCTATGTATAAAAATCATGTATATCACCAAATGCGGGCTTGTACGACGTACGTCACACGTCGAGTTTTTTTCATGCAATTGCATCAGGGTCTCAGGGCCTTAACCCTCCGCACCCGCGAAAACGCCGGCTCAAGGAGGGCGCAAGGAGGGCGAAGAGGGCGATCTCGCCAAGATGATGCTGCAGAACGTCTAACACGTCTGTCCTGAGCAAGATGAGCACGGGTGTCTGCCGTTGAATTCATGCAACTAGGGCGCCGGGAGAGTTTTATAAGTACTCTTTTCTGAACTTGATCGTTGTATTTTCACCTTCCACCGCTTTTCATTTTAGGATACCTTTCATCGTGTTTCGCATTTCGTCTTTGTTTGTTTCCCCCGATCTTTGATCATGTGTGCTATTTGCCTCAGCCTGGGCTTTCACTTCAACGTGCTAGGCCGTACCAAGACATTCGGCGGCGTTATCAAGCACGGTCGCACGCATGCCGCCATAGAAATCGAGCTGCAGGGTCGCACTAATGAGCTGATCAACTACGGCGTGCGCCTAAAGTAGAAGCATCGTCTCGTCGACCAGGCGCTCATCAGGTTTGTGGGCCATAGTGTCGTTGAAAGCTGGTGTCCGCTATCATATGCTCGCGCTAAGTGCGTTTGACGGAATTGCGTCGCCTGTCTGGCCCTGTTCAGTCGTAAGAGGGATCGGTAAGAGGGATCAATAAGAGAAGGCAAAATGCAAAGCATTCGTGACTGGGAGTTGTGTTGAGAATATTTGTCTCCTCCTGCGAACTTGGACCTAAATACACGAGGTCAGTAAAGCTCTGGTATGACGCGATGCGGTACTGAATTTTGTTGTCGTTGTTGTATTGGATGGCAACATCCCGCACAACCAATGTATTCCGACGAGATCGTAGACACACGTCTGCATTGTGACGCAACGCGTCGCTGTCAATGTTGCTTTACTTCGTAATTGGCTGCTGTCTGCCATGTGGGCACAATGTGTTTCATTTCCCGAGACAAGACATCGAATTTATGTTCGTGACGATGGGCTGACTTGGTCAGGGTCAACCTCCAACAACAGCCCACGCCCTTTCGCGGACCAGCTCCGGCATGCGAGCGGCCGGAGCCGACGAAGGAGATGCGGCCGTGTCGTAGCTTCACTGATTGCATTTGTAGTCACGATCGATAAGAATCCCACCGAAAGCAGCTCCGCCCAAACTATGCACGCAGACCACGACGACGTGTTTCATGCCACAGATATACGGAGTACACAGGCCGAAATAAGCACAGGCACTTGCGTCTGGCACGTCATCTACTGGCGATGCCTTCTGCTGGCGTTTGGGCCTCTGTTTCCAATCGGCTAGCCAGCTGTTGCCTGGTAGGATTCACAGTGGTATATTCTACAATACGAACATGTACGTACGTGCGAACCTCGCACGTACGTGTATCACGTTGGGGGCCTCGGTGCAAGCCGGGAAAGCCAGAACAACGGCCGGCTGGATATAAGCAAACAACAGGGGTCCCCTCGTCCTTTTCTATCATCAGGCGCAAGGTCTCTCGAGACCTCATCCCGTTGCACCCATTTTCCAGCCCCCGGCACCCAGAAGACGCTTCACAGGGACGGGCCCAGGATCTGGGGCGAGAGACTGAGCGCGATACAACAGCCGAAGTGTTCGAATTCGTCTGGCAGGGCGCCATCCGCCCGGCTCACAACGAGCGAGTCGACTTTGGAGCGTAGCCGGGGCTGAGGCAGACTGATCGTGGCAGACCGAGGAAAGTCTTTGTAAGCATGTGATGGGAATGTCAGTACGGCTGCAAGTGCAGCTGAGCATTGGCGCCCGAGTTGGCAGACAGGCGCACAACCTAGCGAGGAACTGAGACGCCTGCTGCGCCGCAGGTGGTGGTGGCAACATCGTAGCGCTGCCGTCGCCATCGCCGTTATAGCTCGCATCGCTATGGCGAGCCCGATATTCCCAACGTGGACGCCCCATGGTGACCCCTGGTCGCCCGCGATCGACCACCCGACGCCCCTGCGCAGTGACGGCTTTCCACCACATTCGCTCATCCGGCGTGGCGTATTCTAGACAGAGCGTTGCTTGTAACGGCAATGAGCCTTTGCTGTGCAGTATCGCGCCATGCTCCATAGAAAGGTTTCGCCTCTCGGCAAGGCTATTGTGCGGTGTGCCGTCCCAGTTGCCACCGTACATATGATTCGGGGAGCTCGTCGCAGATCCAAAGATTCCTCGGGGTCTTGTTTCGTCTGCTGGCGGCATGGCTTGCTCATACCAAGCCACGTCGTAAAGCCGTTGATGCTGTCGATGTCGCTGGGGATCGAAGAGGGGAGGCACGGTCTTCGATAAAGGACACACTTGACATTCAGACTTGTTGGTGCGGCCGTGGCAGGTAGCGACATTCGTAGACGCGTTCGGCTTCGGGGCCCTCGAAGGAAAGCGCAAGAGTAGCGGACGCCACTTCATTATGATTTTACTTTGGTAAAACGATGAGAAGGTGGCAAAAGGCAGATATAATAGGGCGGTTCGACGCACTTTAGGCCACCGACGTCGAAAACAGAATGGAAACAACATCTGCTCTAACTCATTAATTAGTCACGCTGTGGCATCGTCCCACGTTCCCTTACATCGTCCGAAATGAAAAGGAGGCACATAAATACACTGGTCGCTAGTAAATTTGTCAAGGACTCCACATCTCCAATCCGTAATACACTCCACTGTGTGGATTTGAGGAATGGTCTCTTTATAAGCGATTTCTGTACTGTACTACCGGAAGTTTTATCTTTTAAATTAAATCTAAGAGTCTTGGAAAACTCAAGAAAGTATCACTCTATATCACGATCAATAATTGGTTGCAGTGGCTTTGTATGCCGTTTACATCGTGGTGAAAAGCCCATTGTACAGCAGAGGCAAGTCGCTGCGACGAATAGTTGCCGATATGCAACTTGCGCATCTTGCGTCGCGACAGTCTGAGAATAAGAAATGCCCATATGTTTCTAAGTTCTTCATAAATCGTACGTATTTGGCTTTAATTAACAGGGCGCTGAGCTTTAGGCAAGTACTGCCGAATAATTTTAATGGGCTGCTCCATATATTTCAAGTTTTCTTATAGTGAATAAACTCGAAGAAATATATGTAACACATACTGTATCTTAAGTTTTAATGTACGCCATGCCCAATTGCTTTTTGTGGCCGTCTTCCTCTGCCGCCTTTTGTTTCTTTTTGTGGCCGTCTTCCTCCGACGGCTGATATTGCGTATAGTTCATACCCACCATCCTTTTGAAAGCCAATCTTAACCAGCCCAACATTGTAGTCAAAATTTAAAGCTATAAATTAAACTTGTGAAGAGAAACGAGGCGAAATATCAAAAGGTTTAAATGTGAATGTTTTGTACGTATTCTACAGCTACGTTGTCAAATGGCCTTATATATATTGCGAATAATTCGTCGACTTAATGCACAGCCTTTTTTTTAGAACGTATGACAAGAAGTGCTGAAAGGATTTCACAAAAATACGGTAGATTGGTCACCCAAACCACAGGCTACACTAATTATAAATAGAATAAATAAACAAGAAGTTGAATGGTCCTTTCCGGATGCGGTGGTTTGATTCCCTCGCCCGATCGTTTGCATCATTATACACTCCCAACCACCTGTAGCTTTGTAAGAGCTCATCTCCTCCGCTATTGGCGCCCTTTTGTCGTCATTGTCCAATTTATCCGCTGTAAAACTAAACAAGTGCCCGAACTCAAAATAGGATTAGGACTGTACGTCACGGAAGAAGGGCATAATCAAATTGCTATGCTTGCCTATTTTAATCTATATATTCGATTGTTTAATGTGCACGGAGCTGCACATAATATTTTAGGAACAGAGAAAGACTTCAGGGGGATTATTTTCGACGTATGTAGCGTCAAGAATAAATTGGTTTGGCCCATGGAATAGGAAAAGGAGAGGGTTGAGGGAGGGGCTCCCCGGTTTGAACGAGAGCAATTTCGTTAAAATTAGAATTGTTGAAGGGTTTCAACTAAAAAGATCTAGGCCTTGAGGTCTAGTGTCGCCTCAAAGAAACTAAGGACTTTACATACTGTCAATATTTCTACAAACCAAGAAGGAAATTGTCATAATACAGAGTTACAGCCCGATATGTTCGTATACCTCTGCCTCATCACATTTCCGAAGGGAGGCTAGCGGCCAGGATTGTCCCGGCCTGACCACGTCGTTGAAACCAGTCGAAATACTGTAACAATACGATCGCGAAGAGATCCTACAGCACCGCACCTCTCGGAGAAGAGAAAGTGTCGGATCAAAGGCGGAGCGTCCTATCCGAGGTCTGATATCGGACGACCCGACTGAGGGCGGTTCCGCACATGAGCACCCTATCTGAGGGCTAATGTCGGACAATCCGACCGAGGTCGGTCCCGCACACGATAGGATCGAGATCCGGCGGCTTCGCCGAGGTGTTATTGCGGCATGAACTTAGATAGCATCGGAGACTGGCGGAGATCCGCCATCGTCCTGGACTTTTGGTTGTGCCATAGATCTAGATAGCATTGGAGGATGTCGTCCTTTCTTGGATACATAAGCCTCACGGATTCCATCCTCCTCCTCTCAAGTTTAAGATAGACAACCCAGAATATACACACCAGATTACACTAGCAAGAGCCTTCTGTAACGGCGTAGGGCCGTGTGAGCTGGGCAGGCAAGACACTGCCCAAAGAGACCACGCACAGTGCACCCTGGTGGGGCAGCGCGCAGCGCACCCTGGTGGGGCAGCAGAGAGAAGAGTTTTCTTCTGACAGGAAGCCTGTGTCTGTGTATTTCCTTTCTTCCCTCCTTTGTTCTGTATCTAGATGTTTCGTTATAATTGAGCTTCATTGCCTCGAGACTATCTGTGCTTCGACCAGCTAGCCCGTTACATTACATCTAGATCTTTTCTTCGAAAGGGATCGCGGGCCCTTCCTTGACGAAAATACGACAATACCCGGAAGCCCTGATCGACTCAGGCAACACACACCGTTCTAAGGAGGACTCGGGACCTGCCTTGGATTTGTCGGAAACCCGGTGCGCGATCGAAACGACACTCGAGCGCAAGCAGAGGCTTGATAACGGTTCAGCCTACAACAACACGCAGAGAAAAAGACCAGATCTCTTCTGGCACAAGACCGGCAGCGGATCGGCAAAAGACCAACCAACGGTGTTGGCAGCAATAAGACCGGGTAGCGACCTGGCAGCGGATACACTTGCGCCCTTGACGACTAGGGCGGACACCTGATCGAATCGCGGGCAGAGCGATGGAAGGAGATCAGGGTGGCAACGGCCGGATCGGCCAGCCAAGCGCGCCGACGGATGCAGCGCAGCTCATAGCAATGCTGCAGGAAATGGCCGGGAACATGGCTAGGATGGAAGCACGCGCGCACCAGGACCGCGAACAGGTCGCTGCCTTACAGACGGCCCTGGGGGATCGCCAGCCGACGACGAGCACGCCAGCAACCCCCACACCTCCGGGGATCCCCGTCACTGGGCGACCCGGGAGCCAAGCACCGGCAGTGCGCCTTCGCCATCAGATGGGCGATGTGGCGCTGTTCAGCGGGAAGAAGTCGGAGTACCGAGGTTGGCGCTTCGACATTATGAGCAAGCTGGAGGTAGATGCGGAGGCGATTGGGACACCACGCGCCCAGTTCAATTACATCTTCTCCCGCCTCGACGCTGTGCCCAAAGCCCGCATGACGTCGTACGCCGAGATGGCCGATGAGAACGCCACGGCTGAGCATATAATCGGGCAGTTGGACTCGGTTTATATGGACGCAAATGAGATGATGAGGGCGCTTACCAGGTTGCACACAATCCGCCAAAGGGAGGACGAGTCAGTCTCCAACTTCATCCCCAAGTTTGAAGCGATGCTGTTCAGGAGCGGCACGGGCACGTCAGGGGACAGGGTGTGCATCGGCTACCTACGGAACGCGATCAACGATCGCACGCAGGCAGCCATGGTTGGATCCCCGCTGGTGACTACGTACGCAGACTACAAGGCCAGGCTGTTGCAGATTGGCTCGGAGCTCGAAGGGCTGCGTGGGGGCCAGCGCCGCACAGGAGGTTTTCCCAGGGCTAGCCCGGAGCCGATGGACATGCGAGCCGGGCGGGCGGATACTGTCACCAACAGGGCTGTGACAGATACCAAACCCGCGGGCGGCAAGCAGGACCGGCGGAAGTGCTTCGAGTGCGGCCTCGTCGGGCATTTTAAACGCAACTGCCCCAAGACGGCCAAGAAACCTTCCCCAGACCTCAAAGCGGGACGTGGCAGAGCAGACCGAGACGAGGAAACCTCTCGACCAGCGGCGAGTCGGCGAACATGGGCGACTCGGAAAACGAGTAGCTCCTGGTAAGAGACTCAGCCAGGAGCGGGAGACACAGTTGCGGCGGGAATGGGACACTGTTCGGAAGGGAATTGATGATGAGGGCATGTATTTAGACGCGGTCGTAAATAGTGCTTATCTAGTTCAACCCTTGACCGATACAGGATGTCTCACGCATGCACTAGTGTCTGAGCGACTCGTGAAAAGGGCCAATATGACGACCCTGAGGGTTCGTCGGCGGAGGCTCCTCCAAGTAGTGGAGGGCAGGAAGAGCCCGGCCATAGACTTTGTGGCGCGTTTCACTCTGGACGTTCACGGCCACATCGCGACCACCTGGGCATATGTGGTCCCGGGACAAGAAGAGGAACTGATCCTTGGCAGGGACTGGCTGAACTCGGTCAACGCGAGATTAGAGCCGGCCGAGAACAAGCTGTGGATTGGGAGGTACAGATCGGAAGTTCCCGTGTTCGGAACGAAGCGGCCGACTCGCGGAATGGCGGTGCGGATCAAGGCGGGCACAGCACGAGCCATGACGGCAAGGAGGGATGTGGAGATATTTCGGGTCACTTTGGAGGACGTGCAAAAGGCTCTCAACAAGCAAGAAACCCGTGAGACGATGGAGGAGATCAAAGCACAGCTCCCCCCTGAGTTGCGAGACCTCGCCGAGGCTTTCGACCGGAAACTCAGCCAGGAGCTTCCGCCTCATCGCCCGGGCATCGACCACGAGATCGAGATCAAGAGAGACGCCGACGGCCTGGAAGTGCCGATTCCAACTGCTCCCCTTTACCACCGGTCAAGAGAAGAATTGTTGATCATGAGGAAGACGATTCTAGACCTTTTGGACAAAAGCCTGATCAGGCCGAGCCGCTCTGGAGCGGGCGCGCCAGTGCTCTTCGTAAAGAAGGCTGGGGGCGGATTACGTTTCTGCGTCGACTACCGGAAGCTGAATTCAGTGACAAAACCAGACACTTATCCGCTCCCCTTAATGATCGAAACTCTGCACACCGTGGCGAGGCACCGCTGGGTATCCAAGGTGGACGTTATCTCTGCGTTCCATAGGATCAGGATCAGAGCGGGCGATGAGCCGAAGACCGCCTTCCACACTCGAATGGGGTCGTATGAGTGGCTGGTTACGCCGTTTGGCCTCACCGGGGCACCTGCGACGTTCCAGCGGTATATCAACTGGGTGTTGAGGGATCATCTCGACCTTGACGCTTCCGCGTTCGTGGACGACGTGGCAATCTACTCGGACGGGACTCGAGAACAGCACTTCGAGAAAGTCCGGTCAGTTATCCAGAAGCTACATGCAGCCGGCCTCCAACTCGATGTGAAGAAGTGTGCTTTCGCGGCCCAAGAGGTGGCCTTTCTCGGGCACGTGGTCAAACCGGGCACGGGCTTGTCAATTGATCCCGGGAAGGTGCTCGCGATTAAGGAATGGCAGCGGCCCACTACGGCGCGCGGAGTACGGGGGTTTTTAGGTTTCGCGGGGTTCTGCCGGGGCTTTATTCGAAACTACTCCTTGATTAGCAGTCCGTTGAACGACCTCACCAAGAAGGACCGGGCGTTTTCTTGGAGTGCGGAGTGCGAGGAGGCTTTCCAGACACTAAAGGAAGCGGCCGCTACCGCGCCGGTGTTGGCGATCTTCACACCGGGCAAGCCAACGCGAGTGGAGGCGGATTCGTCGGGGTACGCATCGGGGGCGGCGCTCCTACAGCAAGGCGAGGATCAGGCTTGGCGTCCAACAGCTTACATCTCTCGCAAGCTGTCCCCAGCAGAGTGTAATTACCCCATCCACGACAAGGAAATGCTGGCCATCATCACAGCACTTCGGGAGTGGCGATCAGAACTCCGGATCCAGCCATTTGAGGTGGCCACGGATCACCGGAACCTGGTGTACTTCACAAACCGGCAACCGCTGAGCGAGCGCCAGATGCGGTGGAGGGAGGAGCTCTTCGAGTACGACTGCAAGCTGGTGTACAAGCCGGGTAAGGACCAGGTGCTGGCTGACGCACTCTCGCGGCGGGAACAGGATATGCCTACAGGAGTGGACGACGACCGTCTGGCAGCCAGGAACCTCCAGCTGCTGGAGGAAAGGAGCGGGGCCTTGCACTTGAAAAGGACTGCCTCGGTCGAGACACAGGAAGGGGATGACCCCGTCACCACAAGCGCCGCCTGGGTGGCCCGGGCAGAGACGCAGGAAGGGGATGACCCCGTCGTCACGAGCGCCGCCTGGGTGGCCCGGGCAGACGAAGATCAGGAGGGCGAGGACGCGGACGTGACACGAGATGATCTCCCTTCCCCGTTTCACGGTGCCGACATGCACTCGGCGTGGCGTGAAGCGTTGGCGGCAACGCGAAGATACTGGGCAATACGCGCAGCTGTGGCGCGTGGGGATCGGACCTTCCCGAGTAAATGGGGGCTCCAGATCAGTATCTCGGAATGCCGCCTGGATGAGGAGGGCAGGCTACGTTGGCGCGACCGGATCTGGATACCGGCGTACGAACCCCTGCGTACGCGGCTAATCCAGAAAGTGCACGACGACCCGCTGGCGGGACACCCTGGGCGCGAGATCACGAGGGATATCCTCGCGCGCGAGTTCTTTTGGCCGGCGCTCACGATTGATGTGCGAAGGTTCGTCCGGAACTGCGGACTGTGCCAGCAGGCAAAAGCGTGGAGGGAAAAGAAAGCTGGGCTTTTGAAGCCACTTCCGGTACCACAGCGACCATGGGCCGATCTGACCGTCGATTTCGTTACAGGGCTCCCACCATCAAAGGGGTGCACGGTGATCATGGTGGTCACAGATCGCTTGAGCAAATCTGTGATCTATGAGGCCATGGAGCTGATTGGGGCGGAGGCGGTGGCGGACCGGCTGATACAGTGCTGTATCAGGCATCACGGTATACCTACCTCCGTGGTATCTGATCGGGGCTCCCAATTCACGAGTGCCTTTTGGAAGGTCGTCTGCGAGACTTTGGGCATCGACCGGCTGCTGGCGACGACCGGACACGTTGAGACGGATGGCGGCACAGAGCGTGCAAATCAAGAGGTGGAGGCGTACCTCCGTATCTACACTGCATACCAGCAGGACGACTGGGCGGACAGGCTCGCCCCTGCGATGATTGCAGCTAACGATCGGACCTCCTCATCTATCGGGTTGTCACCGTTCTTCATGACACACGGCTACCACATCGACTGGTCAGTCAAGCATGCAGAGGGCCCACTCCAACCGCTGTCCCCAGCAGCTTTGGCCAGGCTGTGGGGGCACCGTTGGGCGGAGGCCCGCAAGTACGCCCAGGCGGCGATGGGACTGGCACAGGAAAGGCAGGCAGCGGGGGCAGACCGTCGCCGGCGGGCAGCCGAGTCCCTCCGAGTCGGCGATCGGGTCTCCTTACGGTTGAAACACGTGGCGACGGAACGGCCCGCGAAGAAACTCGACTGGCTGGCGTTACCGTACACAGTACTGGAGGTGTGTGGCACGCATACGGTCCGGCTGGATACACCACCAGGCATCCACCCGGTGTTTCATGTGGATTTGTTGCGGCGCCTACCGCAGGACCCGTTGCCTAGTGAGGGCGGGTGGCTGGCTGCCTTTGGGCCAGACCCTCCCTCGGGTTTTCTTTTGTGTCTTTTGTCTAGTTTGTTTTGTGCCTCCTTTTCCAGGCAGAAAGGAACGGTGTCCCGACCCACACGCAATACCCCGTCGGAGATACGTAGTTCCTGAGGAACCCCTATTGGAGGACAAGCACTCTGGAGTTTATCATCATCATCATCCTTTTTTGTATCATCGTTCTTGGGATCTTTTTGGACCATCATCGTTTTCTCTCAGTTTTTAGCTATCAGAATTATCATCGTCGTTATCACCAAACAAGAACGCGTCTCCTTTTGATCAAAAGAGATTTCCCAGCAGTTGGTACGTGCGACAAAGAGAGAGAGCGAAAGCTAACACTTGTAGAGGTTTTGCCTGCCCGGGCATCCGCCTGGGCAGGCGGAACTGTGCGCCAGCATTAGCACTCCGATACTCTCGTCACTGCCACCGAACGATACCTACGACACCGATCACGACCTCCCTCCACATCCTTTATTTGTTCTTGTGTTGTTGTGGTTGTAGGGACGTTTTCTCCTGATGCCGTCTTGACATCAGGGACGCGTCTCGTGGCTTTGGTTTCTTGGTTTGGTTTGGTGTGTGTGTTCTTTGCTGTGCGCCGGCAGGGTGCAGCCGCGCCCGCCCTCAATGGTGACAAGAGTGGGACTTGAAGCAATACTGCTTCTTCATAAAGAGAGGCCAGATCGAATCCTCGATATGGAGGAGCTGAGCTCAAGTTCCCGAGACAAGTGAACGCCAGCGGAGGCAAGATAAGGTAAGTCAACAATTTCTTTTGTCAGCAAACATCAGGTAAGGATGTTTGTATTTCCTTTGTCAATAACCCCTAATGATCGAAACGAGAAACGAGGTAATGAAGACATGAGAAGTGTAAAGCCCAACACTGAAAGGCTTTATGCGGATATCTGCGTCTCCGAACTGCGAGCGTTGGAGCCCCGCAAAGGCAAAATGTCAGAAACACTGGACAGCCAGACGGCATTGGTCAAACGTGCGCACCAAGGGTCCGAAACTACTGTTCAGTGTGCGGGCGGCAGTCCACTGAAAGGCCGAAGTCGCAGACGGCCGGAGAGAGTGTTCCAACTAATGAGTGGCTGGCTAGCTTCGTGAGAAGTGGGCTTGACTACCAACCACCTTAATAGGAACCACCGAACCTCTCCAACGGGTAACGAGAAGTGAAAACTCGTTATCAAGGCATCGTGAGTGTTGATGCCGAGGTTGAAATCGTGTTAGGCTAGACTACAGCTGCTAAGCGAGGCTTTTCTATCACATCGCATAGACGGTGGGGTCGAAAGCGTCGTGGCAAGCTGCGGGTCTATGATCTGGCGTGACGTCTTACCTTCAAAGGATGCAAAGTAGGCGGTGACCGAAGTGAAAACGGATTGATCGCGATAATCTGAGCATCTAGACCTTCCACAAAGGAGGTTGACACTCGAGCTTCTCATCAAGGAGACTCCGAAAGGGTACAACTACTGCAGAGCAATGCAAGCTAACAGTAGCTCTATCACGATGGGACCAAATCATGCGTCAGAAGTCCACCTCGGCGCATCCCATCCCTGAAAGAGGAAGATATCTACACTCACCAACAGACGGGTGGATGACAAGTTGCCTTCCTCAGAAGTCCGCAGGCAGCCACCGTGGGCTGATCATGGGCAACACCACGACATAACAACACTAGGGTGGACACAAGACGGATTCAGTCGGAGATCGCAAGAGACGCACATTCATACGACGTACACTTCCACAGCGATACCGGCGCCCTTCAAACTATTGGAGGAGTTTTCCCAGAAGCTGATTCTATGATCAGTCGAAATTTTCTTCTCCCTTACCGACCAACACTTCACCAACCAAACATATATTCTGTGCTGTGTCATCTTTTCTTTTTTTTGTCTTTTCCTTTCTTTCTTCTCTTCTCTTTTCTTTCTTTTATCATCACCCAGAACAACACAGACAGCCGACAACAGAGCTTTCATAGTACGGTCCACAAGTTTCACGGCTTCGCCTACTCTACCATCTGGGCATGGGGGATTCTATGCCAGTCAGCTTCTTCCTCACAGACGCCAGCAATGAACGTGTCCTTTTGGGATTACCGTTCATGATCGACAGCAGTTTCATCATACCAGATGGGCGAACTGCTGAAGTCATGAATGAGGATGTCATGTCTTTACAGACCCGGCGAGCTTCCCGGGCGGCTCGCCGAGGACATGCATCTCCCAGCCCCTGATCAACGTCAATATCAAGACAGAGTTCTTGGTACTGTCGTGCCACATTACGTGGCGGCCATTATGCGCATCCTTGCACCATACAACCTAGGTGGGCCCGCTTTTGAGTTATGGAAGCAGGATGTTGCGAATGCAGATCTTGATCAGGACGACTCTCTGACTCGACAAACACATCAGAGTGATCAGAAAGGACCATTCAAATACGACTACGCTGTTACGAAGATCAGTGACAAGCATGTTTACCACCTTGTACAGCCTGATGGCTTCTACCTGCTGTGTCCTCTCTCGCCCGCAGCTTGCCCTTTCACCCTAAGACCCTTCACAAGCCTGATCGTAGACATCCCTGGAATTTCGTTGTTCTTCTACGGTTGTCTCATTTTTTTTTTTTCACATACGAAACTTGTGTTCGCCGCTTTCTTTGTTCCCTTTCTCTCGCATCAAGGGTACAATTTGTTTATGTTCTGACTTCCTCATCTACCCATTATTTTCTTTTTTTGTGTTGTGTTTTTTTTTTTGTCCATTTTCTCGACGGTTGTTCACCCCTCGTTTAACAGCTGTTCACCCTTTCTTTGCTTGACTGATATTGTTTATGTCTTTTCTTTCTCTTTCTTCAGATTCAACATCCATGTTACTGGTCATGAGACCTGATTATTCATGGGTCAAGGCTTTCAAATTAGCCATGCGGAGCGAGGGCATGTTTGTGGGCCTGCCTCCCTGCTTGCCCTTAGATTTTGTTTGTCTCGCCCCATCACAGTCATCACCTCATCACCCAGCTTTTTTTAAAAACACCAACGCGTGCGCTTTTCTTTCTATTTTGCTCTTGAGTTTTGTTTTATGATTATTCATGGGTCAAATTCATCACCCAACTTTTTCGAAACACCAACGGGTGCGCTTTTCTTTCTGTTTTGCTTTTGCGTTTTGTTTTATTTCCTTTCTTATTACAAGTCACCCACACGCCTGATCAGACTCGCCACGGCGCTGGCAAAGCCAGGTCTTTCAACTAGCAATGACGTCCAACAACTCGTCGGTCATGCCATAACCACTTCAACCTTCAAGCGGCCAGCCGCCCGTGGCCAGAATTTGTGAATTGTCACCGGGAACCCACTGGTCGTTCCAAATGACCACTCTTACGTCGCCTCAATACTCTCTTGCCCTGGTAGCACACCGGCCTACCTTATGACCTCGGTAATCTCACAGCTGCCCAGGCAAAGCATTCTTCGCCGCCAGATCCCTCATCTCCCCGACCGCAGCTCTACAAGTCGGGAGGTTTCTAGGGACGGGCGAGCGGCCCCTTTAGCCATCCTGTTCTACCTTGAAGGTACAGACCTCAACAAGGAGTGGTCTACCGCAGACGACCGGGACACTGGCCCTTGTTATGTCTTGCGTAACCTGGCAGGCGTCACAAAGCCAGGTCATTCAACTAGCAATGACGTCTAACAACCAGTTGTGCATCATCACCGGGAAGACCACTGGTCGTTACCAATGACCACTCTTACGTCGCCTCAATGCTCTCTTGCCCTGGTAGCACACCGGCCTACCTTACGACTCCGGTAATCTCACAAATGCCCAGGCAAAGCATTCTTCTCAGCCAGATCCCTCATCTCTCCGACCGCAGCTCTACAAGTCGAGAGGTTTTCAGGGATGGGCGAACGGGCTCTTTATCAACCAGTGTTTCACCTTGCAGGCACAGACCTCAAGTCGCTGACCTGGTCCTGTGGCGCACAAACCCCGTGGGTGGTGGCGTTTCGCATGGAACTCGGCCATGCCGCCACTACACCACTCCGTCTGCGTACCAAGCTCACCATCCCACATGGCAGCGGCAACAGGTCTGCGACATTGACTCTGCGGAACAGAGCGCTCCCCGCGAACTGATCAGGCGGCCCTATCACACCTCACTCGTTCCTTTTTCTGCCTACAAAAGGAGTAGGGACGATTGAGGGCGGGTAGCAGGCTGCCTTTGGGGCAGACCCTCCCTCGGGTTTTCTTTTGTGTCTTTTGTCTAGTTTGCTTTGTGCCTCCTTTTCCAGGCAGAAAGGAACGGTGTCCCGACCCACACGCAATACCCCGTCGGAGATACGTAGTTCCCGAGGAACCCCTATTGGAGGACAAGCACTCTGGAGTTTATCATCATCATCATCCTTTTTTGTATCATCGTTCTTGGGATCTTTTTGGATCATCATCGTTTTCTCTTAGTTCTTAGCTATCAGAATTACCATCGTCGTTATCACCAAACAAGAACGCGTCTCCTTTTGATCAAAGGAGTTTCCCAGCAGTTGGTACGTGCGACAAAGAGAGAGAGCGAAAGCTAACACTTGTAGAGGTTTTGCCTGCCCGGGCATCCGCCTGGGCAGGCGGAACTATGCGCCAGCATTAGCACTCCGATACTCTCGTCACTGCCACCGAACGATACCTACGACACCGATCACGACCTCCCTCCACATCCTTCTTTTGTTCTTGTGTTGTTGTGGTTGTAGGGACGTTTTCTCCTGATGCCGTCTTGACATCAGGGACGCGTCTCGTGGCTTTGGTTTCTTGGTTTGGTTTGGTGTGTGTGTTCTTTGCTGTGCGCCGGCAGGGTGCATCCGCGCCCGCCCTCAGCAGTCTGAACTTTCGGCCGCAACTACCTACAATAGTAGCGGCGCGCAAGTTCCAAGCTGCGTTCACGCAACTAAAGATGGGCATCGGCTACCTCAAAGTTCACCAAAGGCTACTAGGCCACGCGGAAGACGACCAGTGCCGGAAGTGTAACAGTGGGAGGGAAACCACTTCACACTTAATCCTTCACTGCAGGGATACCTAGCCGAGAGGAGGAGACTTCAGAAGGCCCTACAGGGGCTACCACTTAACCTACAGGTATTATTCTGTACCAAGGTTGGCAGGCAGGCCTTACAGACCTACCTGGCATCTACACAGATATGTACGGCGAAGTGGCTCGAAGAACCCTAGCATCAGATTCGGTGCCATGCCGGCGCTTGCAATGCCGGCGCTTGCATCTGATACTAGGTAAAAAACCCAGATTGGAAAAGACACGACGGAGCAGGTGGATTTCTCATTCACCATTTCTTTTCTCTTTGATTTTGTTTGTTTTTCCTTTTTGTTTTTGCTTTTTGTTTTTCTGGCTTTCACTCGCTTTTTTTCCTGCATCTGTTTTGTTTTCCTTTTTGTTCTGGCTTTCACTCGCTTTCTTTTCCTGTACCTGTTTTGGCCGCGGAAGCCTTTGGCCCACCCATAGATAGTGTCATAATCCGTAGGATTGAATGCACTCATGGAAAAAAAAAAAAAAAACTCCGTAGGATTCAATACACATATTGAGTAAAAAGAAAAAGAAAGAAACAACAAACGCTGACTCTCAGTGGCAGTGTGTATGTCATAGAAGTGGTGGCGACGGCCATGGCGGCCATGCTAGCCACCGGTCATGGTTTGTGCTATCTCCAGGCCGGGCACAACACCATGAACCTGGAGCGATGGCTCCGGCCGTGTTTTGTTTGTTAGTGGTATTGACCCACCGCGCCAGAGCTGTCAAGACAGCGACCATTAACAAGCGCCTCACGGTTGTTTTTTGGCGGCATCGACGTCCTTAAGAGTACGAAACGACGTACACAGTTACACGCACGGTGACGGAAGCAAGTGAGACTAAGCTCCAGCTTACTCAGGCACAAGTGGTGCAAAAAGGGAGGAAATATTGGTCGGCTGCAGAATCTACTGACGACCCGAGCAGACAATGTGGAATCGGTCGTGACTCTGTCATGTTGTCCATGCCCCCGACGAACGCGCGAAAAGGCCGAGCTAGGCACGCCACCGCAAGAAAAAAGAAAGTAGCACCCCGGAAGCACAGACTGTATGCAATGCCGACGGCATAGCGGTCTTTTGAAGAAGGGAAAATTGGTGGAGATAAAATTCGTAAAGTTGTTCCTAGCACACTCGCCACAGCCTGAGTTGGTAAATGAGCTGGCAAGGTTGGCTACTGCGAGAGCAGCGAGTAGGAAGTTATGGCCGGTGGAAGACACCGTTACATCAACTGCTAACGTGGCAGTTCTCTATTCCATATAGACAAAGCGAGCACGCAGACAGACTGGAGCGCCGCATCAATATGCTGGCAGGGCGGCTATTGGCATGGATTGTAAAAGGAAGGCCACACCAGCCAGAGAGGGAGGATATACTTGAAAAAAGGATGTACTAAGAAGTCTGGCCGTAGCCGCTGGTGCTATGATGCGCGGCCTGTTTTCATGTTCTCACGGCGGAACAGGCTGCCGAGTGCAGTGAGCCCTTGGGATAGGGCCGCTCGCCACGAGCATCGTCATGGCCGCTGTGGCCGCTGTGTAGTGACTGGATGTTATCATTGCATCTTGCCCAGTTGTTTTTATTCGTGCTCATTATGGTACCCCTTCTTGACCCGTGGCACCCTAAGGCTTGTTTCGAAATGCATTTTTTCTTCTTGCTTCGCGATGCCTAAACGACAGATCTATGTCCTGCCAGTGCCGAGCTCCGACGCCGGGTTTATGGCTTGGCCGTGACCAAGAAGCCAGGCGCCCTATTGATCTGATTGCGTGGCATCGTGTGTCGTGCCATCGCCAGAGCAAGTGATTGGTCGTGTACGAACAAGAAGGGCCTGGCGGACAGTACTACCTGTCAACGCCTCTGTGCCCGCTGTATTGCCATGCCTCTTGCTGTAGCTTATCGGGAAAAAGGGCAAGTCAGAAGGCAACAGAAGCCAACATCTACACACAGAACATGAAAGTTGGTAGGCCAATATGCTGCATGGCTGGTGTATCATACAATAATAAGAATGAATGAATGAAACTTTATTCCGCCCGGAGGCACCAAGCCTAAAGGGCTCTTCTGTACGCTGCTTACATAATTATTTGCTTATCAAATACACCACCCTCCTGTTCGACCACAGTCTTTCTTTCCCATCTCGTTTGCAAGCTTCCCCTTAACCCTCTTCGTATCCGATTTATTTACTGGGCATATCGCCTTCTTGAAGATCTTCCTTCAAGTGTTCAGGGTCCTATGGGCGGTGCCTGAAGCCGAGTCGATTGCCGGTGGGTCAGTGAGGTTGTTGGTGGGGTTGTTGGCGATATTGTTGATGGTTCGGTGGTTCGATGGTTCGATGGTTGGTTGTGTATTGTTTGTTAGTTTGCCTCCGGTACGTAGTCCAGTCTCCCCGTCTCCAGGGCGAATTTTATCGTTGCCCGTACCGCCTTCATGTCCGGTTTCCAGTCGTCTTGATCAGTCCCCTCCTTGCCTCCGAGGAAGAAGGAGAGGTTGTCCACTTTCGCTTCTCTTTGCTCCAGGAGTTTACGTCTTTGAACCAGCCATTGCGGGCAGCGAAAGAGGAAGTGTTTGATGGTCTCTTTCGCTTGCCCGCACGTGCAGGTCTCCGTTTCTGCTGCTCCGATCTGGTGCAGGTAGCCGTTCACCCGTGCCAAAATCGGATTGGGCGGCGAGTTTTACTCAGATCAGTTTTCCACTATCACTTAGTACTGATAACTGCATACTTCCCCGTGACTACTCCGTACTCCGTACTACTAAGTGAATATTGTAATAAACGTATATCACGTCGTAGAAGTGGAGATGGGCCCCGCAAATGCAAAACTGCCAGGCGCCATTGGTATTACACCGCAACCGAACCAGCGGTACATTAGCGACATCTGCCGCCTAGCACCTTATGACCCTTGCAAGGGCTAGAGAAAAAATAGCAAACCCAGCGAAAAATCGCCCGATGAGAGGAGGGAGTCATTTTACGGCAAGCCAGCTTTGTATCCCCTCAACTTTCTTCGCAATCACCAATTCACCTACGCACGACTCACCCGACCACGCTCGACATCCCATATGAGCAGTGGACAGAGCCTAGTCGCTTCAATGGCAGCTCCAGCTCCCACAAACGGCCACGAGCCGACGCGCATCTCCATTTTGGGCAAGGAAAACATTATCGTCGACCATGGTATTTGGAACGAATTTGTGCCCCACGACCTGCTTCATAACATACCCTCGTCAACGTATGTGCTCATCACCGACACAAATCTCTCTCCGCTTTATGTCGATGCTTTCTGCGCCGCCTTTGAGGAGGCGAGGCCGAGCTGTCCCAAGGCAGCCAGTGCACGCCTCTTGACCTACGCCATCCCGCCCGGTGAGTCTTCTAAGGGCCGCGAGACTAAGGCCGAGATTGAAGACTGGATGCTGGCACAAAAATGCACCCGTGACACGGTTGTTATTGCTCTTGGCGGCGGTGTCATTGGCGACATGATAGGCTATGTGGCCGCCACTTTCATGCGCGGCGTGCGCTTCGTCCAAGTGCCCACGACACTGCTGGCGATGGTTGATTCGTCCATCGGCGGCAAGACGGCCATTGACACGCCCCTGGGCAAGAATCTGATTGGCGCTTTTTGGCAGCCCAGCGCGTCTATATTGACCTCAACTTTCTCGGCTCGCTGCCAACGCGCGAGTTCATCAATGGTATGGCTGAGGTCATAAAGACTGCAGCCATCTGGAACGAAGCTGAGTTCACCGCTCTTGAAGAGGATGCTGCCTTGGTCATTCAGACTGTGCGCAATCGCCCCGCCCAGGCGACGTCAGAGCACCTTGCGCCCATCCGCGGCATCCTCAAGCGCATTGTGCTGGCATCGGCGCGTGTTAAAGCCGAGGTTGTCTCAGCTGACGAAAAGGAGGGCGGTTTGCGCAATCTGCTTAATTTTGGCCACTCGATTGGCCATGCCTACGAGGCTGTCCTCACCCCCCAGGTCCTCCACGGCGAGGCCGTTGCCATTGGCATGGTCAAGGAAGCCGAGCTGGCTCGCTACCTAGGTTTCCTGCGCCCCAGCGCCGTTGCCCGCCTCGTCAAGTGCATTGCGAGCTACGACCTGCCGACATCCCTGACCGACAAAAGAATAGTGTCTCTCACTGCTGGAAAGAAATGCGCTGTTGATGTGGTTTTGGACAAGATGGCCGTCGACAAAAAAACGACGGTGCCAAGAAGAAGATTGTCATCCTCTCTTCTATTGGCGCCACCTACGAGCCTAAGGCCACTGTCGTCGATGACCGCGACATTGGCGTCATCCTATCTCCAGCCGTGCGCGTCCAACCCGGCGTGCCTTCAGACCTAAATGTTACTGTCGCACCGCCTGGCTCCAAGAGTATCTCCAACCGCGCCCTGGTCCTTGCTGCCCTGGCCAAAGGAACTTGCCGCCTACGGAACCTTCTCCGCTCAGATGACACGGAGTATATGCTCTCTGCGATTTTACAACTGAAAGGTGCTACATACTCATGGGAGGAATCAGGCGAGGTCTTGTGCGTACAGGGCAACGGTGGTAACTTCCTTGCAAGCGCCGAGTCGCTTTACCTCGGAAACGCTGGCACTGCATCGCGCTTTCTGACGTCCGTGGCCGCTCTCTGCTCTCCGTCGGCAGTCTCTTCCACCGTCCTCACTGGCAACGACAGGATGAAAGTTCGCCCAATTGGCCTTTAGTCGATGCCCTGCGTAGCAATGGCGTCAAAGTCAAATACCTGGGCAAAGAGAAGAGCTTGCCTCTCGAAGTGGACGCTGCTGGTGGCCTGGAGGGTGGCGTTATTGAGCTGGCTGCTACGGTCTCCTCTCAGTATGTGTCATCCATTCTCATGGCCGCACCCTACGCAAAAACCCAGTCGTTCTTCGTCTTGTCGGCGGCAAGCCCATCTCCCAACCATACATTGACATGACCATCTCCATGATGCGAGCTTTCGGCGTGCATGTAGAAACCTCTGACAGCGAGCCCAATGCCTACTACATTCCCACTGGAGTTTACAGCAGCCCAGTTGAGTATGTGGTTGAGAGTGATGCCAGCTCTGCCACCTACCCTTTGGCTGTGGCTGCAATCACCGGCTCGACGTGTACCATTCCCAACATTGGTTCAGCGTCCCTGCAGGGCGATGCTGCTTTTGCTGTCAGCGTTCTTCGGCCAATGGGTTGCGCTGTTACCCAGACGAAGACGTCGACAACAGTGACCGGCCCGCCGATTGGTTCCCTCAAGGCCATTCCCCATGTTGACATGGAGCCAATGACGGATGCCTTCTTAACGGCCTCAGTTCTCGCCGCCGTGGCCAGTGGTACAACGCGTATCACGGGCATTGCCAACCAACGCGTTAAGGAGTGCAATCGGATTTTGGCCATGTACGACGAGCTGGCCAAGTTTGGAGTTAAGTGCACCGAGCTGGAAGACGGCATAGAAGTAACGGGCCGCTCCTTCCAGGACCTCACGAACCCAGAAAGTGGTGTATATTGCTACGATGATCACCGAGTCGCCATGAGCTTCAGCGTCCTGTCCACCATCGTGCCACAACCGGCCCTTATTTTGGAGCGCGAGTGCGTGGGTAAGACATGGCCTGGCTGGTGGGATATTCTTTCCCAGTCTTTTAAGGTCGTGTTGAGTGGAGAAGAACCTGTTGTACCGCAGCACGACACGCGTATATTGGCGGCTCCATCTACCGTGGACAAATCCATCTTCATCATTGGCATGAGAGGCGCGGGAAAAACCACTGCCGGGTACTGGGCCTCTGTCATTCTCAACCGGCCGTTTATCGACCTGGACGCTGAGCTGGAACGGAACCATGGGGTGACCATCCCAGAGATGATTCGCGGTGAGGATGGCTGGGAAGGATTTCGCAAAGCTGAGCTGGAGCTGCTCGCCCGCATGATAAAATCTAAATCTACCGGCCATGTTTTCTCATGTGGAGGCGGCATTGTTGAGACACCAGAGGCCCGGCAGCTGCTGATTGACTACCACCAGAGCGGAGGACTTGTTCTTCTTGTTCACCGAGATACCGAACAGGTCATCAATTATCTCATGCAGGACAAAACGCGTCCCGCATACTCTGAAAATATCCGTGGCGTTTACTTGCGCCGCAAGGACTGGTTTGAGGAATGCAGCAGCCACCATTACCATAGTCCATATTTGGGTAAACCGGACACCCTTGGAGAGGCTCCTTCTGATTTTGCCCAGATGCTGCGCCTGATCACCGGCCGCTGCTTTCACTTGGAAAAGGTTAAGAAGCAAAGTACGTCTTTTTTTGTGTCACTTACTGTCCCTGATATTGGCAAAGCGGTCGACATCATCCCCGAGGTCGTTATCGGCTCGGATGCTGTGGAACTGCGCGTCGATCTTCTGGAAGACCAGTCCGTTGACTTTGTCAGAGCACAAGTTTCGCTGTTGCGTTCTGCAGCCAATGTGCCTATCATCTTCACGGTCAGGACGTTGAGCCAGGGCGGCCGATTTCCCGACGGTGACGTCGACCATGCTTTGGCGCTGTACCGTGCAGCGATTCGGATGGGTGTGGAGTATATTGACCTTGAAATGACTATGCCTGACAACGTCCTCCAAGCCGTGACGAAGGAGAAGGGGCAGTCGCGAATCATCGCGTCTCATCATGACCCGAATGGCCAGCTGTCATGGAAAAACGGCGGCTGGGTTCCGTATTTCAACAAAGCTTTGCAACACGGTGATGTCATCAAGCTGATTGGCGTTGCCCGTGGGGTGGAGGACAATTTCGGCGTCGCGGCATTCAAGTCCAGAATGCTCGCTGCTCATCAGAAGCCGATCATCGCTTTGAACATGGGTGGGGCAGGCAAACTGAGCCGAGTGCTAAATGGGTTTCTCACCCCAGTTGGGCACCCGGCACTCCCGTTTGCAGCCGCCCCGGGCCAGCTGTCTGCTCGGGAGATTCGACAAACCCTCTCCCTTATCGGCGACCTTGATCCCCTTCGATTTTTTATTTTGGAAAGCCGATCTCAAAGTCACGCTCGCCGGCACTGCACAACTCCCTTTTTGACAAGGCTGGATTGCCCATCATTACACGAGGGTCGAGACTGCAAACGCAGATGATGTTCGTGACATCATTCGGGCGCCCGACTTCGGCGGTGCCTCTGTAACCATCCCTTTGAAGTTAGATATCATGGGACTGGTTGACGAGGTGTCTGACGCAGCGAGTATCATTGGTGCCGTGAACACCATTATCCCGGCCCCCCTAGTGCTGGGGACAGTAACGCGGGCACCCGACTTTTTGGTGATAACACTGACTGGTTGGGATGATACATTCGCTACGAGGTGCTGGTATCGAGAGGAGCTCCTCGACAACCCATCTGCTGGTCTCGTTGTCGGTTCTGGTGGCACGACCCGTGCGGCCATATACGCACTTCATGCTTTGGGATACGGACCTATCTACGTGGCTGCCCGTAACCTCGAAAGCGGAAAGCAGCTCATATCCTCTTTCCCGGAAGTTTACAACGTTCAGCTGTTGGGACCGAAGCCGCTCGGCGTCGAGGCTGCTGAGGCAAGCTTGCCTCTGTTATTATCACGACCGTACCCGCCGACAAGCCATTGGACCCGACCGTTCTTCGACTGGTACTGGCAATTTGGAGCGTTCCAAGTCGGTCGAGGGTGTGCGCGTGCTTCTGGAGCTGGCCTACCAGCCCAGTCACACACCCGTGATGAAACTCGCCGAAGGCTTCGGGTGGAAGACTGTTCCTGGACTCGAGGTTCTCGCAGCGCAGGGATGGCATCAGGTACGTTTGCTTCATTGCACAAGACCCTTTACTACTTCGGCGCATAGCGGTATTTTAACTTGCTGATTGCACTTTAGTTTCGACTCTGGACCGGAATTACACCATCGTACGATGATGCACGCTCTGCAGTCATGGGCGATCTTTCGGTGTAGAAGGTACGAGCATGAGATTACATCATTTTGTCACGTGCATTGTGCACCCATATCGTTGTCTTGGGCGTTTTTCTCGAAAATTCTTGGTGCTCAATAGACAACAAATCTAATATTTCAAAAGCAATACTCTGGCCATCAATTTATGCTCTAAAACGACTAATGAAGTCCTCGGCCACTCGCTTGACCGGTTGCGCCAAATGTCCCATTCTATGACCCGCGTGTTTCGAACTCCTGCCCAGATTATTTAAACCCTACTTGGACCACATTAATGTACATGATGTTATGAAGTGCATAAATCCCAGTGTAACCTGTAAACATAAAAAAGCTCAAAGCCAGCGAGAAGCCAGACTTCGTCTATACCATAAAATGGAACAGAGCAAAACGTGCATAACCTCAAAACGACAGTGCAAATGGGGTAGGGGCAAGAGACAGGTGTTGGTGCCCAAACAGGTAACGGGAATCGATCCATGATGCAAAAACACGGAGAGTGTGTATGGAAGAAGAAGGAAGATTGGGCATAAAGATAATGAAGCGAGAAACAAAAACAAATAAAAAGGAAACATGACGGTCGTAAAAAAACAAGGTAAAAAAATCGCAATCTCCATGGATCGATGACAAGGGGACGTGCATCTTCAACCGGAAAATGGTCAAAGGCCTCCAACTGCCGTAAGAAGAAAGTCGGCGGGGTGTGGTATTGCGAAGCAAAATGACCAGGTAAAATTGATGATATGACGTCAAGTAACGATAGGTCAGCCGGACCCATTATGATGAAACAAGACTAGCGTATGATGTCATTTCTCCCAATATGCTTCAAAGTGAGGGCACTAGTTGGAATGAACAACGCGTTTACGGTGCTTGCCTGTGAATTCGACTTCAGGGTGGCAGACGCGGAAATGGCGAGTGAGAGCGTCTGCACGACTAAAGGTTTTCTCCTCAGTGCATAAATTGCACCGAACCTTTTGCTTCCGGCCATTGTGAATGGTGTCCTCGTGCCGAGTCAGGTCGTAGGGTCGTGAAAAAATCGTATTGCAAGGCTTCCCAGTGCTCGGGTTTATGCGCTCACAGCGGTGCGGGCCAGACTGGGTGTTTATAAGGCTCTGCGGCGTGTTGGTGTCGACTCTGCGTGCGCCGACTAGAGCATTGACTTGGCGGTGGCCTTCGCGCTTGTGTTTTTGGAGTAAAGCAGGGGTTTCAAAACGCTGGGTACAACCGTGGTATGTGCAAGTGTACGTTCCGCCATCGTTGTTGATAATACCAGGACGTTGAGATCCGGGAACTGGCTCAGAGAGAGCTGCGAGGCTGCTCACAGTGCGAATGGGGGGCGCGGGCGTATGGTTCGCCGACATCGGATTTGCCATGGAGGAGTTAGCGTGGTGTTGAGCAACAAATGGGTATTGTTGAGTCAGCTGCAACCCTGATTGAGCTGCGGTGCCATGTAATTGTAGTTTTGCCCAGCTGCAACACCACTATTAATTCCTGTGGCGTATGAATGTCCATGGTCGTGACGCTTTGTTCATCTGGTCGACGGGAAAATTCTGTGAAGCGCCGCCCTGAGAGAAAAGAGAGTAGCTTGTGCTGTCACCCTCGCCATCAGGATCCCTGTATTCCAAAACAGCATCTTTGGGCGAAATAGTCTGTGGTGTTGACGTTCCTGGCTTCTCGCAATCTGGGACCGAAATGCCTGGCCCGTCGTGTCCTGGCCACCAAGGCTGCGCTGCTGTTGCTGAGCAGTAGTACCGAAACGTATATTGCTTGTAGGCGAGGCACCAAAATCGTGATTTGAGGATGGAGCCATCGTGACCCGTGGCGGAAGGGCGACCGGTCTCGGGGAGTGCTAGTCGATACCGGAGACTGATGCGAGCGGCGCTCAAGTGCTGACTGTTAATCTGCTGCAGCCGCTGAGCGAACATCTCCTGGTTTGTGGAGGCCATGTGAGAAGCGTTGGCCGATGGGGCAGACGTTGGCATCGCGGCAAAATTTGGGCTATACAACTCGTCGTTGTAGACGTCGGTCATTGTACGGTCGAGCTTCGGGGAGCATGGTAAGCGACTAGATCGAAAAATCGTGAGCATTCGTCATTCTCCATTTCAATATCCCTCTCGCTGCCGCTGTCATATAAAAGTAGACAGCCGTCCGCCGCCGCGCTAGCCACTGCAGGGAACCAAGTCTCTTCTCACCATTTCGGCGCCTGGCCTCTTCATCAGCCTGGTCAATGGATGGTGTGGCAGGCGAGTTGCTTGCGATGGAACTCGCCACCGACACGGGCTGTGACCGGTTGGAGCTTAAAGATAGGTCAGGAGGCGGCTGTAAGCCACGTTCGCTGTGACCGCCGGTGGCGTTGGCTCTCTGTCTGTGGGCAGCCAGCAGGCTGCCGTAGCTGCCATGGGGCATGGGCAGGCTGTCTACCGGTGTTGCGTAGGGTGCGTGGCCTTGGTGGTTGTAAAGACCATCGTGGACACCGGCAGTGGCCTGCTTTACTAGAGGAAACGAAGCATCTTCGTAATAAGACATGTTTGCAAAACTGTCACCAGCCGAGTCGCTGACGGCAATTTGCGGGTTAGACGTGCTCTGTGAGAAAGGGGATGCAGGGCCTGCGGAAGTAGAGCCCAAAGAGGACAGAGATGATTCGCGGTGATGAGAGATGTTGGGATGACCAAAGGACCGCCCTGCGGTAATATGGTTTACTGGAAGCCAGTGGTCCGAATGCATTATCGGGTTGTTTCCACCCAGCAAAGGGAAGCCAAAGTTCAGGTCGAACTCGGTATCGCTGTCAAAGCCAGCAACAAGGACGGGGTCCTGTGCGGCAGCGGAAGCGTCAAGAAAGTCGGAAGACAACGTGGAGCTGGGAGACAACGAAAGGCGGCTTCCGGAGCGAGAATAGTCTTGAAGGCGGGGCGACGCCGCGGCGGCGACCTTGTGATGACGCTGATCGAAATTCTCGAGCTGGCGAGTACCCTTGATGATGTTGGTGTCGAAAGATAATTGCTGTTGCTGTTGCGTGTTGTTGTGGTGCGCGACCAACATTATCGTCCTTCTTGTCTAATGGGAAGAAGAGCAAAACGAAGGTATGTTCGAATTTTGGTGAAAGATGTTTGCGAAAGAAGTGTGCGACGTTGAAAGTTAATAGTGGAGAGATCAGGAAGGGAAAAGAAAAGGGCGACGAGGGTGGCAAAGTCGAGGAAGGCTTCGTATATATAGGTGATGGAGACAATGTCAACCCATGTGGAAAGTACGGAGCAGGCAAGTGACTCTGCACTCTAATACGTATGTAAGTCCGTACTAATGGGGGAGGGAAGACACCGGCTCTCCGAGGGAGTGGTGCAGGTTTAGCGCAAAGCCGCCTAAGAAACAGCGAGGACATATTAGGGGTGGGGTAGGTCTATCAACCTTGAAGTACCAGATACCTCGGCCCTCGCTCGCTGTTGCCTATGAGTGTAAAAGCTTTGGAGGGCGCCCAGATCTGCAGAAGTACAGGCACCCCGCCGTGGCCTCGAGCAGTGGTTGGTAGAGAGGGGTGTGTGCGGTAGAACCGCCCAGAAGGAACTGGGTTGTTATTAAGATGGCTTTCTAATACGCGGAGCTTCACACGAAGCGCACCTTGCAACCATCCCATATTTGAGCAGCAAGTTGCGCCCATAGACGCGCTCTGTTTTCGCTTTTCCGCCCTTTCCCACAGTTCGACTCTAATACACGAGATTAACCCACGTTGCCCTACGTCGTCTATGAGTAACAACGACGAAGGCAAAGGCAAACACAGTGTCGGTTGCACCTGCCTCTACCTGCTTGTGCTGGCGCCTTCGCTGACTAACGACTGCGGCACTGGGATTTCGGCCTGGTGAAGCTTTTGTGTCATAGGTGTCAACTTGTTTGCACGCAGCCTGTGCGTGGCCTGTTCAGCCAGTTGCCGAAGGGTGGAAAGAAAGAGGAAGCTAGAGGCAAAAAAGAATCAAAGTTGGTCGTTCCTGCCTATATCTGGCAAGACCGAAAGAGCCAACAACAAATGGCTTTTCCCCTTCGGATCCCATAATTCCGTAACTGTAGCATGATTGATGAGCAGTGTTTGGTTGCTGACGTTTGCGCCGCTTGAATGCGACACATGCCAAAGGACATGGTGGTGGGGGGGGGTATGATGACGTAAATATCCACCTTTTCTGTCGACTGAAGCCACGGCATTTTGTGCTGGGTGTACTCGTACTTCGTATGCCTGCAACGTTGTGAGCGCATACGCCCACAGGGAGGTAGAGAGGGGGGGCGTATGCTCCGGGGCACTCTGGGGGTGTTGTCGGCGCTAAACGGGATGTGTCTTACAGTACTCGTACGAAGTACGCTTTACTTCGTACAGGTGTTGGCAGGCAATATGGCAGGCAGTGGCCGCTGACTCTCTCCTTTCTGATCTCTTCGCTTCTAGCCACCGGCCCTAGAATCTGCATACTCGGTAGATCTTACTGCGTATCCACGCCCCCGATAACCGACTCAGCCACGCTATCTGCTGGGCTCAAATATGCAGGTACACCGACTGAGCCTCGCTGCCCTGGCGCCGTGGCTGTGATGCGCGTACAATTGTCGGGTTGACTTTGTGATTGCTGGCAGTTGCTGTCGATAATTCCAAATGAACATGTACACACTACTACTATCGATTTATGGCCCGATCTTAAATCCCAACGGCCGGCCTTGTTCTGGGCCATGATACACCGACTACAACCACCACACGCTGTATTATCAAGGCTGCAGGAACCAATTGTCGACAATTTCAGCGACCAGAAAGACGAAATGCATTTCGGCGCCATTTGTCATAATACCGAGTGCCGCACCTGCACCTTTCACGACAACAGACGTCGTTACGAGCAGCCCGGCTCGCCTCGTAAAGGTAAAACAACGCTCTTGGGCGCCTTTGTACAGGGCACACATGCACATGAAGCCCATTTGCGTCGACGATACGACTTGTAACGTGCAGAATTGGTCTAGGCGCCGCCACATCAAGGCCTCGGACGTTTTACTTCCCTTCCTCTTCTCTTGGCCTATCTCCTTTGTCCTCTATGGGAACAATCGGATTGCCGTGAAATTCTGCATGTGCGCACTCTTGGGTGCATCTTCGTCGCTTCGGTTTGCTGTGGTCCAGGCCTAATGAAGCCGGCTGGGCAGGCCTAGACCACTGAAGGTCGCTGCACAGCCAAAAGAGGCCAGTGGCCACAATAAATTGTTGAATGGGGTATTGCTGGCGGGGCTGCCGGCCGTCTTGGCATATGGACGACACACGCCGTCATAAAAATAGCTACCATACCATTGCAAGCAGCGTGTAGGCTTTGTAGGGTCTATTCTTCCCGCTAACGCCGATGCCAGGCCCCTCCCTAATTGGCGAATTCGCGACGTCCCTCACTCTCTCAGGACCTGTACAATGGGCATGTTCATGGGCAAGCGCAGAGTTTTGGACGGTCCAGGCTCATTCAGTGAGTGATGTCGCACTAGGCCCGAGGTTGAATCCCCTGCCCAGCATAGGCCGTTGCTGCAACACAAGCCACTGACGTGTTGCCCGAAAAAAAAATTCGAATGAGGAAAAGTCGACGTAAAAAATCCTTTCACTACACACCCTCTTTCTTGCCCTGCGCCGACCGAGAGCAAGAACACTTGCGTCGGAAGGCCCCGGCCTGTGTCCTGCCTGGGCCATGGTCGTAGGTACAAGATGAAGAATGAGGGCTGCAGGAATGGAAAACTCTGATGCAGAATCTGACTGCCAATGCAGAATCCAACTGCTAATGTTGTAAAACTCTCATCCAGTACGAAAGCCACCCTTTGTGACTTTACGAGTATCGCAACACCGCCGCATGCGTCTCGGTCTTTCGGGGCTTGTACGCTTTCCTCTCCAACCTGTGTCCCTATCACACTTTATGTTCCCAGTTCGCTGTCTTTCCTATGGGAGCCCTCCATTATCCGCCAGGTTTTTTGCTCTTCGTCGGGCCACGAACGTTGGCATTACTACCATACCGAACCTTCTTTCGTTAGTTGTGCGATCACCCCTCCCCTAGGTCACGAGATCACTCGTCAGCGTGACTACCTTAGACCAGCCCATAAGTTGCCGAAGAAATCACGGCCCAGATGTGACCAGCCAATCAGCCAGTCACGCGAGAACCGATTGCGCACAATTGAGCTAGGCGGCTTGGTCACCAGACCTGTCTCGGTCCCTCCGCAGTCCACCAGCACGTTCAACCCGATGCGCTACTCCACGTTTGCACCCAAGTAGACTGCCAAATGGTCGCGAAGAAACAATCATCAGTATTTGCATTCCCACTTTCTTCCCACCAATATGGGTTAATACGTCGCATTCATACTTTAACTACTCACACTGTAACCAGCATTCAGCAGACCCGTGGGACAAATCAATGGTATGACGGATCCGCGTTGGCCCAGGGAGCTAAATAATCATTAATCGCTAGATTTGTTCTAGCACCCGAGCCACTGTAGCCTGACTCCTTAGCATGTTAGAAGATTTTCCCTTGTGGCTGCCCTGGGCCACGCACTCGGAAGCCTGGCTTTGTTAGCTTTTGGCCTGACTCTTTCTTCGCTCCTCGCTGCTCGCTTTCGCCTCGCGGCCTCGCCAAGAATTCTTGACCCTGCACACCATCTCATCCTTGGCTCGCTCGGTCTCTCTTCGTCAAATCGGCTGGCTACCCTTAGCTGGTGTCACTATGCTTGGCCGCAATCGCTATATCATCGTCGTCGTCTCTTCCATCCTGAATAGTCCCGGGAATCATACCCTATTTCCACGCGGTGCGCGCCATGCTCTCGTCGCTGGCCCAAGCACCAAAGTGCACTATTTTTCTCGACTCATAAGAAGAGGTTGTCGGCTCTCGCCACTTCATTATATCCATCACTCATCGTCCCCAATACGTCGTACACTGTGGCCCGGACTCTGCGGTCTGCCTGTAGAGCTCATCCGGGCGCCTTTCTAAATTTGTTCTATTTTGATCCTGGCTCTCTAGTCGTGTGCGCCACAGTTTTGGCCAATTGGCTCGTGTGCATCGATGGCCAGTGTGTTTTGCAAGCCCCCGCCCGTATTGTAGCCAAACTCCGTGCCCCCGCGGGTTGGTCTACCTTAGATACTGAAATGCCAGGCGCGGCCTTACTCCGTATATGCGGCGTCCATGTGCCATAAATCCGCCCTGCGGCGGCAACCACAACCTTGAAGCCGTGCTTCTACGGAGTGCTGTCACATCGTGGCTTAGCTGTCCGTTGCCTGCCATGCCTTTGTGCGCATCAAGCGCACGCCGCTACATCGAGTGCCGTTAAAGTTTAAAGTATTGTTATACCCATGATGCCGTGAACCATACGGCCACCCACCTTGTCCGTCCCATCCAGTCTGTGTTGGCATGGGTCCCAGCGATATCTGGGCGAGTTCAAGACCTTTCGGCTACCCAGCCAAATATTATTCGAGGCCTGAATTTTGCGTTCTGGACATTGTTTGGAGTACTGGTGAACCAATAATTAAGGTGCGAGAATTGAGGCCGTGCTATCGTCGTGAGTGGGATTTTCTCTGCCTCCGCCTGTCCCCAATACCTCCGTGGCGTATTCGTCACATTTCCTACAGTCTGCTTATCCCGCTGACCGTTGCTCCCTTCCCCGGCTCTATCCTTTCGGCTCTTATCATTTCGCCGGCTCCTAATTTTGATCCCGATGAGAGATTGAACCGCAGCTCGCAGCTCTTCGGGCAACGTACATGACTACTTCGTAGATTGATAGATATTGAATGGCTCAAAGGCTGCATCTGGGTGCCCAGTTTTTCTTCGGCATTGCCGCTAGCGCCAGCCAGTGCCGCGGTCGGGCCCGACAAGCTTTTACACTTTCACCCCACTTTTGATCCACCTCCTTCCAGCCTCTTTCTTCTCGCCTCCCACCCGGTCATCGGTCGAAAGCCTCGTCTACGACCGAACATGTGAGCTGTCTTTGTTTGCAGACCCGCAATCACAGACCTCGCTCCTCCGTACCTTGGGGATCGTGTTTAGAGTCTGTTGGTAGACGCCCAAGCTTTCGCTTACACCTACCGAATTCGGGCAGTCTCTGGCATTGACCATGAACGTATCCGAAGCCACGCGATGTAGACGACTAGAGGCTCTCCTAAGCCTCGCCCACGTCGTTTTTTTTTGTTTAATTGGCAACCCTTGATTTCGATACTTCAGCTTTCTCACCGATCGTTCTTTCATCTTCGAAATTTCGGGTTTGTGCAGATTGCCAACGCCTCGGTGCTTGATTATGCCTCCCTTGCGAATTCTCCTTTCCACTAACCCACCTTCTCGTTCAATCCTTTGTAGTGCCAAATACCACCACGTCACCCCCGGATCATGTTGTTTCCTTTCCACTAACCCACCTTCTCGTTCAATCCTTTGTAGTGCCAAATACCACCACGTCACCCCCGGATCATGTTGTTGTACCACGGAGAAAATGTTTCGAGTAGTAGCCTGCCAGATGTATCGTATGTGTAACACGGTGGCAGATTTGACCCGTCGAGCAATGCTCATTGCGGATCTAGACACGCGTCTAACCGTATGCGATGCCCAAGCTTCACACGGATTGCCACAAGTGAATCTTAAAATTTGGGTCACTGTTCTCTTCTTACCCATTCAGATGATGATAAGCTGCCACACCACGATGGATTAGCATATGGACATTGGAAGACAAGTGCCGGCCCCTCGGTCTATCTCTCATATTCCCTCTCCCCGTCTCGTTCCCCACTCTTTCGTCCCATCTACCTCACTCAGAGCTCAATTATTTCCTTACCTCGATAAGCTTCTCTGTCAGGCCGAAGCAGTGCGCATTTTGTTCGTGGGAGTTGTTGAACGTGCAAGACCTCCATAGTCCTCCAAAGCCCATACTCTCTAAACTCGCCTTGAGCATGTCGGTGGAGTCAAGGACCTGTGCAAATTCGGAGTTGGAACTAAGCGTCTGCAGCAACTCGTGGGCTGCTTCAAGCGTTGACGTGTTTTGGCAGTGTAGCAGGACATCATCTAGGATAGAGGCAATTGGTGCACATCTTGAATAGTTAGTAAATTGGCTTTAAATCAGTCACTGAACTCCACGCTGCGCCTTGGAGCTTTTTTGCTCTTCTGATATTTTGCTCCCCAGATCCTCGAGTTCGGGAGTGACCAAGCGTAGCAAGGAACTCACAGATGGAGAACGACGTTTGGTTTCTCCTTCGCCAAGTCGTTTAGCCACAGGAGAGTGCGATTCTGCAGAGCATCCTCCAGGTATTGAAAGTCAACGAGCTCCATCGCTGTGTTTAGCAGCAAGTCTTTCTCCTTTATGGCCGATACATTCTGGAAACCATGAACGTGTTCCAAACCGGGCAGCGATATGGGCCAATGCTCACGTGCCAGAGGCTGTCCTTGAGCTCTTCAAGACTCCCGACACGTGCTAGGATTAGTGCCAGGTACGGTGACCCGGAGATATCCGCCACTTTCGTCTCCTTCTCGTTGGGTGCCCAGCTCGCCAGTTCCAGGAATGTAGAAAGCACACGAAGAGCTGTTGACTTTGTCACCGTGTCTGTCAACCCCCGAACAAGACATGCGCATGCGGCAAAATGAAAATTTTCGGCATTGAAGAGAACGCCGTATGCCTCGTCTAGAGCTAAAGCAGCGTCCTCAAGAGGCGCACGCCCCTGTAGCAAAATTGGTATCATCCGTTCGCCTCGCATCTCACCGGACGAGCTGATGTTGGTCAAGACCGACTCGAGAAACTGCGCCGTACAGTTGAAGAGGCTTGGAGGAACGAGCCGAAGCAGGGACACGGCTAGCCAAAAGAGCTGATAGCCGTAGCGTGAAGCTGACGGTAGTTTGGCCATCATCTTGGACAAGGATGTTACAATGGCAACCATCATGTCGCCATTGTTGTCGTCACTAAAGCGCCCTATGCTTGTACGGAGCGCGACGAGGACTTGGTATAGAAGATCATCATCGACCTCCTCTCTAGCGAGGCAGCCCATCACAGTAAATGCCCGGGGTTGGATCGCCAGGTTGTTCTGAAAGGCCGTACTAGCCACCAAGCTCATCCACCGAGCACGCCATGCGTTTGCAATGTCAACGGAGGGTGCAGCCACCGAACACAGCTCGAACAAGAGCGCGGCGAGGGATTCCGTGGCGGCAAGTGACGGCCCAGCTTCCTGGTTTGTTGAGATCGAAGCTCCATCCCGGGAAAAGGCTGCGGGTGCGTGGCTGTAGAGCAGATCGCCTTTCCTTCAGACAACGACTCGAGGGCACCGCGAAGCTTGCTGAGCCGTGCTTCGTCGAGACTAAAGGACGTGCAGACGGCATGGAGAGAGTTTGCCAGAAGCCGGCGAACTAGGGAGCGGACATCAGGCGTTCCAATGTTGGCAAGCATTGTGACAATATGGAAGATCTCTGGTAAATAGAGCTGTGATTGAATTCCGCTGTCGAACGACAGCGACACACAGAACTGCAAGAGAACACAAATTTCAGCCCAGACCGCATTGTCGGGCAGGTGTTTTGTAGGGCGCAGCGAGGACCGATTGAGTGCTTTTCGGAGGCGAGAAATGATCTTGCCGCGAATTGTAACTGTACCGATACCCGTCACGATGGATGTAATTATCTCTGCTTGGTCGTCGTGGATGCCGATGGACAAGCCGTTTTTGACGACTTCCTCCAAGAAAAGGTCCAGCAGTGTTTCGTCTTGATAGATGGCGGGCCACACTGTTTGTTCAAGTACGAAATTTAGAGACGGATCAGACACGGCGACTTCTATGAGCTTCCTGAATACCGCGGATATCTTGTCCTTTGCTTTGTCGCTCTCCGCATCACTCGCTAGAAGATATGTACGCAGACCTGGCAGCCAGGGCGCCATGTATGCTAGACTCAAGGGTTTCTGCTCGTCTGAGAAACTGTACCAGCCGACAAAAAATTCGTTTAGAAAATCCGTTGTGAGCTGTGGTTCGGCTTCAGCAAGTTTTTTGCTAATGTTGATAATAAACTGCGATGGATCTAATGGCACAGATATTTCTATATCGACTTTAATTAGCGTGACTGGAGTTCACCCGCAGGGCAAACAGGCTGGCTAGATATCTGCTCACCTTTTATGCACAGCAGAATCGAGGCTGTCGAAAACTTGAATGCTCGGCACAGCGCACCCAGAAGGTTATAGGACGCGAGCCTCAGAGTATGGTCTGCACTCCCTAGATTTGCCAGCGACAAATTGAGTAGCGTGCCCGGCACATCTTGCGGACGTACAAGCCTTTCAAAGGACTTGAGTGCCCGTGCATCCTTGCTATACTTCATCTTGGCACCTCTGATGGCCTGGAGGATGTCTTGCTTTTGGGGACTGGTAAAATACATGACAATCTTGCCATTTTCAGCACGGAGTCCGAACGCCGAGTCGTCGTCTGTCTGGATAGACATTGGAGCCTGGTCGATATCTCCTAGCCGAAAAATGTCGTTGAAGATCGCATTCAACCCGAATCCCTGGTGGATCTCCTGCTTCTTGGCGGTCGTGATCTGGACAAACTGACTGCCGACCTTGATGGACACATCAATTTTACCTCTGGACTTTGAAAGACGGGTCACTTGTTGAAAGGAAAATCTAGTGTCTCCGACAACACTGAGGGTCTCTTTTGGTATGTTGACTTGGCTCAAATGGAAATGCCCTTGCAGGTCCTGCATGTTGCTGACGAGGTGGAACTCGACGTTGTCGGGATGAAACACGCTGTCTTCATTTTTGCAGCTGCCCGAAGAATGCGTCGGAAGCATTTTCTGTCGTATATCAGCGATAATGCGACGATATGAGCACCTAAAAGCACTTCTGTTAAAGAACGACAATAGAAACTTACCGGAATGTGCTGTTCATGTTGTAAATATAAACACGTGATAGCTGGCGGGAGAGCTCTGTGGGCGTGAGGGCCTCGAGCTTCTGGAAAAGCTCATCCGGTGGCTCGTTTAGTCCACTGTAGCATGTTGCATCGATCAAGAGGCCAAATGGCTTGTGCCAAAGACGGCTAGCAATCTGTACATGCAACACTACTTAGTGATTTGGAGACAACATGGTAGAGTGATAAGCATCTCAGACCGCGAGAAACAGTAACTTACTTTGAGATAGCAAAATACAAGAGTGTCGTAGTCAATTGAGTCTACGTCAATATTGCGCAAGATGACGCAGATGATCGAGAGGCCGTCCTGTCAAAATTAGTAAGTCTGCTCACAAGAGTCCTACTTAAAAGTCCTATCAAGCGTTTCAAAGGATGGCTGGCAGTGCAGAAAGGGAAACATTGGCCTCACCTTGCTTTCGCCGCCATCGTAGACGGCCCGCGAAGTGACAAATGACTCGCTGGTCTTGAAAGCGTTGCGAAGCATGAAATTTTGAAACTGCGAGAAGGCAGGCGGGCTGTTCAGCGTAATCTGTGGCCGGTTCCAAGATACAGCGAGCGGCGGAGGGCCGAGATTTGTGATGAGATTTCTCAACGGCTCTAGAACAGGAGAGCGAGTGCGGGGATCTTCTCCCGGTGAACACACATGGTCTCGTCGTTCCTGTGAGGCCAGCCTGTGTCTCACATGGTCCCAGTGATCGTAGAGGAAGCGATGGAGAGAGACAGATGCTCCAAAGTCAGTGGCATCACTCTTTGGAGTCCCTTCAATCCCTTCGGGCGCTACCGAGATTTTGCGAAGAAACGTCGTTACATCGTAGATATTATACGAAAGAAACTCGTTGAGTGGGAACATGTAAGATTCCTTCGCACCAAACAGAACATTGTTTGCGAGATTTTGGATTATCTTTGCAATGAGCAGCAAACCTCTTCGCATTTCTTTTGTCGGTGTTGTCGTTACAAGGCCCTCTACTTCTGGAGCGACAATCGCCGGGCAAAAAAATCGAAGGAAGATAAACGCCCCAACCGCTGTATATTTCGCTTCGGGAAATCGCGTTGTGACGGCCGATGAGATGATGCTACATATCTTGCGGAATGCTGTCGGAATTTTGGACGAAGAAGCACTAATGTCATCGATAAACACCTTCGCCACAATTTGGAGCTGAACCGCATTCTTTTTTAGCTCGTCCTGAGACTTTACCCGCGTGGGGTCCAATTCGAAATCAAGGTCTTTTGCTGTCATCATCAGCCTCTCGACAACTTTCTGGAGTGTCGCTTTGAGGTAGGTGGAGCCCTTCCACTTAGCATAAACAGACAGCATTTTTGTAGCAACGCAAGTTCGCCGTAGGAGCTCAGACTCGCTCTCGGTCTCTTCAACCTCGAGCTTGATTACCGCCTCAAGAAGGCCAAATCCCATCCCGCGACTTTCGAAGACGTTCAGAAGCGAGATCGTGAGCTCGTCGACCTCCGAGCTGGGACACACGGCAGCCATAGCCGTGGCTAGTGCGGTGTCGATTGTAAGAATGTCAATCAGCTCGTCGTACTTGTCACCGACTGCCGAGTCTGATAGGTTACTGAATTCAGTGCCCTGCACGAGAATGTTACAAAGCACCCGGACAAACGCAGTCCGTATCTCAACATTTTCGTGGTAGCCGATGCTGAGAGAGCGCTTTAGACCAACATCCAAGTTGGCGCTGAGCAAGTTAGACAAGATCGTGATCGCCAGCTCAGACACCGAGACCTCGTCCCGAGTAGAGCTGGCTATGTAGTCCGCTCTGGCGAGCTCCGTTTGCTCGAGATTAAGCAAAGAAAGAAAACGGTTGAAGTATGTGTGAAACATGTGGGACTTCAGCTCGCTTATCCCTGCATCGGACTGCCCCTCGCCTGGCTGTAGGGGAAGGCGGAAGGTCAGCCCTGCTAAGCATCTCAAGCAGGCCTTGTCAAGGTCTTTTTGGACACGAGTGGCTTCGTCTTGCCGGCCCGCAATATTGCCCCCATAAACATGACCCGGTGGAGATTGTGGTCGTGCAATCCAGCCAAATACTATCTCCAGAAGCTGGTTTCGGATGCGAACATCATCGCGTAGACTGAGGTGTTCTTTTCTCTTTGTCACAGCCTCGCACAGCTGACACGTTCTGATCTTTACGCGTAAATTGTTCGGTGTATCCGGTGTGGTGTCTAGGAACTTGGCAAAGTTGAGGGTCAGTGCTCCGAGGTGAACAGAAGAAGCGGCGCCCAGATCGGACGGCGAATCTAGACGCTCAATTAGCGCTCGAAGGAGTGATACAGATTGTTCCGCGAATGCCACATCGCCGTCTGAGCCCCTTGATGTTTGCTCCAGGACGCCCGTGAAAAGAACATCAAGCTCGGAATCCAGCGTTTTAAAAAGAGCCTGATACAGCAACGGCGAGATTTCGGACGATAGTACTTCCCGCATAGTCTCGCGAACCCGAACGTTTTTCGCTGCTAATAGCTTGATTCCGAGCCTTAAAAAACGACTTAACAGTGCCTCCTCTGAATTATCAGATGACGTCCTATTTATCCAGCGGAGGCCGCTGATAGTCGGCTCTTCGAGCAAAGACGCTTGGTCTGCGGTGCATATTCCACCAAGAGACGCAAGAAAGCCGGAGTAGTTACGCCATTCGACGAGGGTTTTCTCGGGAAGTGCATCTGCTTGCGTGGTGGCCACTTCCTTGGAAAGATTGAGCCACTTGTTGAAAGCAACCTCCCACGCGTTGAGAATACCACTACTCGGGTACTGCATCTTTTTCAAGAGGCCAGTTACTCTTCTTTGAAAGGCGACCAGTCCTGTAAAGCGAAACTCCTTGGACCCGATTTCACGGAAAACGTCGCCGTTTCTCAATAAAGTCGAGGATGATTTTGCGCCTTTGGACGAGGTATCTATAATCCGACACTCCTCGAGGAATTGCGCGATACATGAGGTTACCAGCTGGCAAATTTCTATGTCTGAAGAGCAGAGCGAAACTAGAAATAGGGTCTCGAGTTTTGTCGAGCAAGCTATTCGCTCAGGGACTTCCTCAGATAGTTGGGACAGTTCCTTACTTCTGTCAGCATCAAGGATGAAGATAAAAGAAAAGCAGATTCCGGGGCGTTGTATAGCTTACACTGATGGATTTGAGCAGTAAGAGCCGTGACTCCAAATAGCCATGAATTGCTTTAAGACCCATCTCCAGTCTATACGGGCTGATTTTATCGCACATCGATGTCAAGACGAGTGACCTAGATTCATAAGAGTACAGCGTAACAGTTAGATAAAAACGATTCAGAGGAGAAAACTGGCCACCTGCGTAGCAAGCGGGATCTTGGGGTGGCATACGTGAGCCTCCAAAAATTCGCCTTAAAATCTTGCGTTTCAAGTCTCGAAGTTACTCCGTAACGAGCAACGGCCTCTTCTGTGAATAGATGCGGAGCAACTCCCATTGACAGACACCTGATGGACTCTTCTGACACGACCATGCAAGCCATGAATGACTCCAAGTTGGCTTGGAAAAAAGGTCTCTCGCGTCGGGCTCGCTAGGCTCTCCTTGAAACAAAGTCATCGGGATGCGTTCAAAACTCGAGGATACTGCATATCATCGAAATAGGGACACCGTAGTCGGCAGACTTGTGCTGCAAAGAGGCGGTATAGAAAGTGCTTGTTAAGTGGGCGGACATTGTCTAAATCGTCATTAGCTCATGCGCAGTGACAGTTCGTTGCCATCATTGCATAGCGCACGTAACCATGTGAGACTCGAACGACTTACCCTCATCTGAAATTGCACGAAAGCCGACACGGATTTGAAAAGCGGTTCATATTGCCTGGAGTCGTCAAGTCTCGCAAAGTGCGAGCACGCCTGAATAACGGCGATTTTAAAGGATTGCGGTGCAGAAGGTGCTAGGCAATTGATCGCGAGAGATTCCACGCACACATCAAAGTTCAAGTGTGTTAAGCTGACAAAAGCGGCGGTGAGAAGATCCTGGTCCAGAAGAGTAGTCTCCGAATCAACCGGTGCTCGACGGAAAAGAGCCTCGCGAACCTCGTCTTGAAAGTCCATGGCGTAGCTCATCAAGGCCGAATCACTCTCAGCATCGAAGTGGCGCGCTACACGAAGAAGGGATACCAGACAATAGGCGGCCTGTTCGTTTTTGTTTCGTAGCATTTTGCGTAGGCCCTCCAAGAACGCAACCTTTTTAGCGACACCACCGCCCTTTGCCTCACGCATATTACTTGCCACCTCAAAAACGTCGGGTAGTAAGAAGAGAAGAGTCGTTTGTAGAGGGTACAAAAGCGCTTTGCGGCGGACATTATCACCCACAGTCTGTGCCATGTCGAATAGGGTTTCTGGAGTTCCTTCGACTCGGAGATGCATGACATGTAGCTCGACAAACTCGTCGGGGAACCGTTCAATCCACCGAACGATTAACAAGGGTGCTGAGATGGCGATACAGTTCTGGTACTGTTTGCGGAAGTGGAGAAAGCTCGAGCAAACTTCCTGAAGGACTTGGCCTAGTCTCTGGCGGTCAACCCAGAAGTAGGAAACGAGGCGCAAAATGACCAGAGAGAATCTCTCCTCGTCAGAGTTAACAAGGCATTGAGTGGGAGGTGCGTGGACCGATGAAACCGTCCTTGCCTTATTGAACACGTTCTTGAGATATTCTAGAGAAGGTTTCCAAGTGGACGCTGTCACATACTCCACTATTATCTTGACATAACGCTCGACTTCCGGCACGCGAGTATCCAGCATTTGGGGAGTACCAGTCACATCTTCGGATCGTGAAGACACTGGTGTCTTCGGAGTCTCGCTGGAGGTGCTGGAAACTGACAGGATTTCGGCGGTATAGTCGTCAAGAATAGTTTTCGCCGATAGAAGTTGGCCGTCTGGCGTAGGGCCCATAAAGGCCTCGATCACCTCGAATATACGCCGAACGAGGGCGGCATCAAGGAAATCAGGCGGGGGGGGTTTGGCGCGGTGTCGCTTCGTCGGGGTGGTTTGGCCGGATGCTTCAGCATTTACGGCGGTGGCTGTCGAAGTGGTCCAGTGGCTAGAGCAGCAGTCGGCAATCAGGGCCAATATGTACAGTTCAGATTGAAGCACATGAGGTGGGTGGGAGGCGACTATCTTGTTGTATGGCCGTGCGACATCTTCGAGCAACGACAGCAATGTATCGATAACAATGACTATAGAGGAGGCGCTGGCTTTCACAAGGGTCGTACGCGTGATTGTGACGATCTCGTCGTGTAAGAGGCTATCGCCGTGAGCACCGGTTCGGTGGGGCAAGCGGGTAGTCAGCCGCTCGACGAGGCAGCCAACCAGGCCAGCGTCGCCGTTCATCGTGTATTGGAGAAAGGCTGGACTGGTAAACTGTGGTGGCAGCAGAAGATAGCTATACAGCGACCAGTGCTATCAACAGTCAGAGCCAACCATGGCGAAGGGGAGTAGCGCAGGGTGTGTTTTCAAAGAGGAGTAAAGTGGCTCGCTGTCAGGGAAGATACGGCAGATCACACAAGGCTAAAGGTGATATCGCGATATGTGCTCCGTGAAGTCCGTTAGCAAACCAAAGCAGGCTGTGCATCCAGTAGCGAGTGGGCGCGCAAGAGCTCATGAAACTGGTGGCACAGTCAAGACACCGGCCGCCAATTTATCGTGGCCGTTGGGTTTCGGGGGCTCTTTTATAATGGCGGCCTGGCTGTTGCAAGTATTTGGTAGACTGACCGTGGGGTGGCGGCGAGCTATTTTGTTGTCCGGTGTTGCGAATTCTTAATGATACAGTTTCACGAGACCTGTCCCGCATGGTCTGACTTGGCTGCCCCTGGTGGTCATTCCTGCCCCTTGAAGGCGCTGATATGGTTTATAGCGATATGCTGTATTCAACTGCTAAAACGGCGCGGGGTACTTGGACCCGTATTTTGTATCAGAAATCTTGACTATTTGGGGGCTGATATCGAACGTGATAATAATAATAATAATTTTAACGTCACGACGTCGAAGCCGTCGACCTCCCGAAGGTTTGTGACGAGGGCGCCATACTTTTTGACTAGCTCTATATACAAGACGTTCGGTGACACCTCTATTCGAGGAAATGCCTACAAGGCGTGCCTGCTGACAGCAAGCAAAACAGTCCGCAGTTAGCCCTCCGGTTGGCTAGTATTCGGCTTTTATTTTCAAACAGACACTCGCGGGAATGCCAAAACTTTTAGGTGGGCGCAAAAAGAAAGGAAAAGAAAAGAAAAGAAAAAGAAAAAGAAAAAGAACAGGTTGAGGAAGAGAGTGAAGACATATAAATAGCGGTCTTCAAGTCAGTCCCATAGCTGGGGCGACGGTGTCAAAGTACAGTAGAAAGGTCTGCGGCTTCCTAGAGAGCGTTTGTAGAAGGGCAAAACTTTCCTCCGGCTGTCGGGGCACCGGGTCTAGCTCTTGCCCCGTATTACTATCTCCCAGGCCCATCGGGCAAGGCGGCAGTGTACAATATGGTCGGGCGCCTTCGCCTGATCGCAGGCGCATCTATCCTGCACAGCAATGTGCGAGTGGAAGCGTCTATGGTACCAGGCGTAGTCGCCATGACCAGTCCTAGTGGCGAGCAGGACGTGCAGCTTCGCTCGGGGGGGCGAGAGTTCGGGGCTTTTGGATGACGCATGGCAGGTCCCAGCGGCTATAGAATTCTGACAGGTTCTCTTGCGCCCGTTCCCAGAGTCTCGTTGCCATCTCTCGGAGACTGGTGGCAGCGAGGGCTCTGGGACCACTGTGGCTTGGTTGCTTGAACTCGTCGTCTGTTGGTGCCTGGCAGCCGGCTTTTGCCAGTTCATCGGCTCTCTCGTTACCGTCAATGTCCATGTGTCCAGGTGACCACTTGACACTGACCGGGTGGGCAGCGAGGAGCTGGTGGAGTTGGAGGAACACGTCCTGGGAAGTTAGCGGCGCTTTGCCACGGATCCCCCGGATCACTGCCGTGTTGTCTAGGCATAGCCAGATCCTGCCCGAGGGCAGGCCTTCTTTGATCCGGAGCGCTTGTTGTAGACCTCGCAGGGCGCCCGCCGCCTCTGCATAAAGACCTCTGTAGCAGGGTGGAGTTGTCCACATCCGTGTGCCAGCTCCCGTCCGGCTGCTAGGACTGTGTATCCATAGCCGCAGTGCGTGTTGCGTTGTGTATAGATTACTGTCAGCCCTGCTGGCGTTGTTCCTTGTGAGCCGTCCCCCGACTCACTTGGGCCGTTCGGCCTGCGCGAGTAGGCCTTATCGAGACCCCCCCATCTGAGAACCATCCGAGTAAACCACCACGGTCGTCCACTGGGAGAGTAGACACCCAAGAGCGGAAGTGTACTGCCGCATCCTCTTTCTTGAGGCCACCCGTGGGCTCATCCAGGCAGCCCGAGTGTAGTGTGGGAGGGCAATTTTCTGACGTGCGGTCGGGCCAACAAACTCCGCGAGAAGATAAAGCCCGGTCCTGCGTTGAGAGGAGAGGCCGTGTTCTCTTCCTCTGGCGTGACATTGAACGTATTAGAGTACTCGTACACATATGCCGTGAAGGCCGTACGGGGTAATACTTCATGTTTTATTTCTCCACGTACTTCCGTCGTTTCGGTAGGTTGTTCATCGGAGTGTGTTGTAATACGTCCCAATAATCAATAAAGCTTTGACAATGTGAGGCAATTGAACATCTTTCATTGGCAAGGACTCTCTCCGTGCTAAAACAACCAACATAATCAGACAAATGCGAACAAAACCGACTGAAACTAACTACACATATGTATATGCGCGCATCAAACCGACCTCGAATCACGGCCTTGGGCCAAGCCAGAGACCTTTCTATATAAATGGCGCCGACATGTTGCAAATTTCCAACAAAAAACCCTTCTGCCCTTATAAGCACCTCGTTGTTCAACTACGGTAACCGCCACGGGAGTTGTTGTAAGCCCCAGAGCGATTGCCATTAGGTCTCGGCCCCTGGCCGAGACCAGAGGGAGGGCGATATGATTGTTGCCCGTAGGGCTGCTGGTTGTAGCTGCCTGGCGGAGGGGCAAGTTGTAGCGATTTTGGTAGCCCTGGCTGTGACCGTTGTGACCAGCTCCATTGCCACCGTCGCCATGGCGACCACCACCATAGCTACCATTTTGGCAACCACCCCACGACTACCATAACCACCGTTGCTGTGGCCATCGCCGCTGTATCTCACAGCGTGCGAGAAGGCTGCCGGAGGTGGAGGGGGCCGGCCAGAGCCAAATCCAGCCTGGCCAGGTGCTGGGGGGCCCAGGATTGGAGATGGCGCTCCGTAATACGACCCATGGCCGTTCTGGCCACCCTGGGAGTGATGCGGGGGGTGCCCGTGTTGGCGAGAATGCAACTGCCAAAGTTGTTGTTCTGCGGTCTCCCGCCCGAGCTATGTTGTGGCCGACCGTTGTTGTATGAGTTGTTGTTGCCGTGGTAGCCACCGTGTGGCCCGCCTCCATGATTACGCCCAGAACGCGCCGTGTTATTGAGCAGTTGCTCCTTGTCACCGCGATTTAAAACAGGCGTTGGAAGCTTTACTCCGCGTAGGAGCATTGATTTGTGCGTATGCGACGTGGAAAGTAACTCGAAGTTGACACTATAACGTTAGCTGGTTGAATACAAGAGCAACCCGGGGGCATGAGTGGCATACCTTAAAGATCTGTCATATTCAATATCAGGTAGGGCCTTCGCTCCAACGGGTAGGTCAAAGAGCCATGAGGGATGTAGTCTTCGATCTTCTCGATGCTCCCAGCAATTCCGCCTGATGCGACAGGATCCAGCTTGTATTTAAGTGGCCCTTGCCGTTTCGAATAGAAGCTCGAGGTCACCTCGTCGTACAACGCCGAGTCTGCGTCTGACAGTAGCATGACAACTTTGCCCAAACCGTTCCGAATTTGGTCTGCGCGGCTCAGGAGAGGGTACCGTTTTTCTACTGCAGATAGCAAACGTGCCATGTCAATAAAAGGCAGCAGTGCCACTCCCTGCCATGCAAATTTCTTGCCGTTCAGATCAAGGTCAAACTCTTCTGGATAAAAGTCAATGATATCGCTGTCGTCGTTCAGCATGAGGTCGTGGAAAACCTCAGGGATGGCATGGCGAGAGGCTGCTGGGAGAACGCTCATGAGTTGCTCGAAAGGCTTCGAGATGCGGCCCTTCTCGAAATGCAGCTCCAGCTTGGATAAGTCCACAAAGTCGGCAGCGAATGGTGCGTAATGATAGGGATAGTACCACTCCCAAGATGGACATCCCTGGAAATAGTACAGAAGAACCCAGGCCAAGCCTTCCGCATAGGCACGAGCAACACTGTGGCGAAAATCGATGTCCTTCGGGTCCACATGGAACTTTTGCTCGTAGTAGCGGTCTGCATAGCCTTCTTCCCACAGCTTGACAGTGTCCATTGGCCCTCCTCAGTCACTTTACGGGCACTGGTCTCACTGGATTGCCCAGTGCCCTTGGCGTCGTCTTCAATGCCGTCAGCCTTACGTTTACCAAGAGCGGACTGCTGACCTGTGCTTTCAGCTTTAGTAGATGCACCCTCGGCGCTGGTGGCAGATTGCGCAGCCCGGTTTTGCATGCGGCTCTTTAAAACGCTGGCGGCGCTCTTGTTCGCCATATTAGCGTCAGTTGCTGTCCCACGGTTTACGACCATGTCGTGAGTGACAGTCTTTGGGATTTCGGGTGTGAAGGTCGCAATGGGGCGCAGATTCAGGCCAGCGGTACCATCTGCAAAAACATTGTCACCTCCTACAGTCCGGGGGGCGTTTCGAGTGTCGTTGCGATTCTTCCCTTGTTCTTGTTGGAGTTTACGCCGTTTGTTGTTTTCTTCTCTCCGGTCTTCTTGTTGCTTTCTGCGCCTGAAGATGTCGTCCTCCTGCTTTGCTAGTCCGCTCATGATGACCTGGGCGCGTGCCAAATCGATATGACCATCCTTCGTCACGTAACCATTCATGAGCACCAAGTTGTCTTTCCAAAGTGCAGTGAGAGTGTTGATGCCGTTTTCGCGAATCTCGAGGGCAGGAAGATGGGGCAAAAATCATTGCCCACAAAACAGCACAAGAAAATCCAGTCGTCAATGGCTCGCTCCAGATCCCATCGGAATGGAGGTTGGGTACATCCAGTTCGACAGCGAGGTATTCCCGCAAGACGGAGACGTGGAGCCAGATGAATGGTTTCTGGTTGTGCTCTGTCTCTTTTTCGGCAGAATCGCCATTTTCCCCTTCACCTCTCCCCTGCATGCTCTTGCCTCGTGTCCCTTTTGTCCACAAAGCTTGCAGAGGCGCGCTTTGCTGTCCTGGAAAAAGACGTCCTCACGCAAAACCCGGAAATAAGGCTCGTGTGTGGCGAGGCTCAGCATGATGAGATCCGCATCCAAGCCGTATATGACATGGCGAGTATTCGGGTCGTGGTTGGGTGCCGCTCGCTGTGCGCGAACAAAGTCCATAATCTTGTGCTCACCTTCACCAGGTACACTAGCATCTGAGATGATGATTTTCATCTTTGCCCATCCCGGATCTGTGTTGAGCTTATAGGCGCACCAGTATCGCAGGCTCGCAGCTAGAATATCCATAAAAGGCGTGCCCGGTGTGATGGAGTTGGAGTCGAATGCCCTTTTTGAAACGGCCTCGAGGGATGCATCGGACAGAATTTCCTCCGTTTTGCTGCTTTAAAAGCTTTAGAAGCTCCTCCTTGTCCTCTTCCTTTTCCTTGCCTCCTGTGCGGATCGAAAACGCCGCGAGCGCTGCTGATTCATCTTGGCGCGAGGCGCGACACCGTCTAGAAAATTAACACGAGTTAGACATCTCATTAAACATCATCAAAAAACGCTTTGGAAAAGTGAAATTAGCGCACCAACAGCAATCATTAGAAGTTTGCGAGGCCGGACCATGTTAACAAGCCGATCCGTGTATTTGAAGATTTCCAGCATCATCTCCTCTTCATCCGCCGGCGGCGGGCGGTCCTCCGGTGGAGCAAGGGTGGACGATGCCGTTCATGTCCAGTACAGGTTGTCAAATTCTTCTCCATTCGGGTTCGCCCGTTGTGTCCACCGGTATGACTGCACCATCGTCCAACATTTTGGTGTTTCCTCGATCACCGTGAGATGATCTTCGGGTACTTGCTCGAGAGCCATCGGAACGCAGCCGGATACCCATATCTGGATGGAAGATGGGGGCGGGTTGGAAAGGACAGGCCAAAAGCCCGTTGGAAAGAAGATGTAAGAATCTCGATTCCGAAAGCCGAAAGTTGCTGGATTAATCACTGAAAAACGGTGCTGTGTCTTCCTGCGAGAAAGTTGCATATGTATTCCACTAAGCTGCCGTTCAAAGTCTGGTTTTCGATGCCACTTGCAGTTGTAGCCGTTCTAAAACGTCGTGCGGTCGCAGCGTTCCCAAAGGTTTGTCGTAGAATAAGCTGAAAATAACGCGATTTGCAGCCTGTGTCTTCTTCGTCTTCGTCGTCCGTCGTGGTGTCTTATTACTCGATATAGCAAGCTTAAGTGTTTTGACGCTCCGTGGTTTTCGGGATACTCCGTACTTTTCAATATAACTGAAGTCTCCTAATATTATTTATTGGTTTGCGTCAATCGATTGCTTTGAATTTTCATATTGCTAACATAAAGTGACTAAGCCGGGCTACCTAATAGGAGGTCCCTACTCCATAGTGGTTGGTGCGCTCGTAGAGTGGACCATCATAGTGGGCGTGGCACGAATACCAAAAGTACGAAGTACTGTCTCACTGTCTTGGGCAGAAAAAGACTTCAGGGGCAGCACGTGCTAACATTACCGTCACACGTGACCTGGCTCATTGACGAAGTTCGGTTATTAGTAATGGGCTGAGGCTTAATGTATCGTTCTATCGGGATAATGTACCAGCTTTGTAACCAGGGTTGGTACTCGACTAGGTAACTCCGCCCACAAAATTACTGCACATGCCAAATATATCTAAATTAGCACTGTCATATCAACGTCGTATGCTCGGACACTTGTATAAAGTGCAACAATCTAAAATGGAACAGCAAAGCACCGTTGTAAACTACCTTTAAGTCACTACTACAATCACGGAAGCTGCAACAAGACGATCTAAACACTAAAAAGAACCCTTTCACACATGGAATGGAATTGGCAAGCTTCAACGACGAAAAGACGATACTGAAATGGAAGTTGAGCCGTGAACTAGCTGAATCGCGCAACAACCCAGGCTCGATAAGTCCGTCGCCTCTTGGACGCTTTGCTTCGCTGCCATCGTCGCTCCCGCAATGTTCACTCTTGGTCCTATTCCGGCCAAGCAGTCGGCCGGCGATACGATAGCTACCCTGAGTGGTCGATTAAATTCGGGACGCTATTGGAAGATCGCCGAAACTCGATTCTAGGCCTTAGAAGTTTTGCAAAAGAGTACCCAGCAACAGTATCTTCCGGCGCGCTGCGAGGCTTGATTGGAAGCCTCTCAAAAGATGGCGAGGATGTGGACACGGTCAAGTTGATCCTTGAGACCTTACTGATGCTGTTCAATCCGAATAAAAATAGCCCGGAAGCTTCAGAGGAGATCGCTCTTTGGCTTGCCGACGAATTCACGCAGAGGCTTGAAAACATTACACTGCTCCTGGACTTCCTCGAGACAAGCGATTTTCACACGCGGCTCTACTCCTTGCAGCTTCTTTCGGCCATCCTGGCAGCCAGAACCGACCGAACCGAAGAGTGTATCTTCACAGCTCCACTCGGGATTCCGCGACTCGTCGCCATTCTGGACGATCAGCGCGACGTGATACGCAACGAAGCAATCACGCTGCTTACATACCTGACCCGAGTTCGACCGAGATTCAAAACTTGTGGCATTCGAGAATGCTTTTGAGCGACTTTTAAGATTATCGAGGAAGAGGGTTCAATCTTAGACGGCGGCCGGGCTGTCGAAGACTGCCTTATTCTGCTAGCAAACCTCCTGCGTCTCAATGCACATAACCAAACCCTGTTTCGGGAATCTCTCTGCACAGCCCAGCTTGCGCGCCTCCTGAAAGATGTCGGTTCTCCAAAGGACCAAGACGGCGAGGTAGCCGTCTGGGCATTGGTTCAACGAAACCGAAACATATATGCTTTACTGGCCGTGATCCGGCTATTCCTTGTCCAGGGTGCTGCGGGCACCGTGCAGAACCAGGCTGAGTTTTGGCGACACGGGGTTCTCTACCAAGCCTTGCAGTTATCTTTCAATGGCGATTTCGAGACTCAGATTCGCGCAGAGGTGAGCTCGCCCTATATACACGTGCTGAGACTATTCAGCTGTATATCAACGTCCACGAGCCCAGCTGACGAACTAAATAAACTGTTAGGCATTATCGACATGTGCGGCTATCATCCGAGGAAATGCGACTCTGCAGGAAATTTTGCGCAACTCTGTGTTCCTTCGCCTATCGCAACCGATATACACGCAGCCCGGAACACAACGAACAGACAAATGCAAACGGCACTCACTCAGAAGTGTATGTTATTGATGGCCTTCTTGATCTGACGTTGAGTTTGCCTTTGCCGCAGCTCTTCGATGTCCGAATGGCTGCTTGCGAGTGTCTCAAGGCGTACTTTTTCAACCATGAGGTCGTGCGGCTGCACTTTTTGCAGCGGGCTATTGACGGCCACAATTCGGGTGCCGACGAGACAGCCAATATCCTGACGACGCTGCTACGGTCGCCGCAGACTCTACGCCCAGCGATCCCTATCGTAACTGGTTGCGTCAATTATCATGTTTCACCTGGTCAACGAAAACCCACGGGCCAAGGCTCTTGTGATGGCCGTGACAGAGGGCGATGAAGAAAGCGGCGAGGAGGTTGTCACAAGCATACAGACTATTGCGGCGCACCTTCTAAGCAGTGTGAACCGGGGAGACGATGAACGTGTCGTGATTGGCTACCTCATGCTGCTGCTAGCTTGGTTGTTCGAGGACTTGGACGGTGTTGATGACTTTCTTGAGAGGGCAGCAACTTACAAGGATTAATCCAAGTGGTGGTCAAAAATGCCGGCAACGAAATTGCTGTGCAGGGGCTTGCTGCTTTGCTCCTGGGCATTCTATATGAGTTTTCCACCAAGGACTCGTCAATTCCAAGAGAAAAACTCCACGAGATTCTGATGGCGAGGATGGGTCGTGATCGGTACATTACTAAGCTCAGTGCTCTCCGAGCGTACCCGCCACTTCGTGATTTCGAGGTCATACCGCAAAAGCTGGACCCGCAGGCGGGCGAGAAACTCCCCAATGTGTTTTTTGATGCCGCATTTGTCGATTTTTTCAAAGACAATTACAGCCGGCTACTACGCGCTATTGACAGGGACCCGAACATGGAGATCTCATTTGTGTCGAACGGCGTTCAACAGGGCATCTCTCGCGAGTTGGTGGATTGTCTGCGTGCCGAGCTCGTTGAGAAAGACCGGACACTACGTGAAGCCCAAGAAAGAATATCCACGCTGGAAAATGCTCTTGGTCACGAGAGGGTAGAGCACAAGAAATCGAAGGATGATGCTCACTCTGACCTTGGCAAGGCAAAGGTGGCACACGATCTGGCCGTGCGCAAACATGGGGAAGCTTTACAGTAAGTGATGGTGGTGATTCAGGAATCTTTGTATGACGCGCGTGTGCAGGAACGACTAATCTTCGCTACTCATTATAAGGCAAGCTCGTATTGAGCACCAGAAAAGCCAGGGCGACCTACAGCGTCAAATGGAGGAAGCCCAAAAGGCCTCCGAGACCGAGATTGCACGCGTGCAACGTCGGTTTGAGGCGCAATTAGCGGATCTGCGGGCGACAGGAAGTCGTCTGGAGGTAGATCTGCTCAAGGTATGTCACTGTATCGCCAACATCTGGAAGTTTGATAGGTATGGCCATGGCTATAGCATACAAACTGACGCCCTGACTAGGCAAATAAGAGCAAGGCGCAGGAGCTTGAGGCTGTGCACGATAACTTTAAGGTTCAGATAAGCGACATGGAGTCTGCGGCGGCCAAATTGAAGTGGCAGGTCAAAGACCTCGAGGACAAACTCGCGTCCGCTAGCATACAAGAAGCCGAGCTTCGCGAAACAGTTGAAGCTGCTGAAGAGGACAGCGCAAAGACCCACGAGAAGCTACAGGCTGCCGAAATGCGGTCCAAAGAAGTACGTTTGCACGCGCCCGGACTCGTCTGGGTTGACAACTGTTCATTTCACCCACTGTAATGCAGTGCAAAGCTTTTGACACAATATTATAGGCGGAAGACGCGCTACAAGCAGCCTTGAAGAAAAAAATGCCACACAAACCGAATTGGATGACTTGCTGATGGTATTTGCCGACCTCGAGGTAAAGACGGCAGGTTACAAGGTGAGTTGGCTGATAAGACGACTCGCTTCGGCGGCGCGGAAAAATAGTCATGCCACTTTGCTGCACATTGCTGCTACACAGTACTGCTACGCCTTCATGATGAGATATTTGCTGACTGCTCACACTCTTTATCGTCGACTTTACAGGCCCGTTTGCGTGATCATGGAGAAACAATTTCCGACGATGAGGATGAGGACGAGGATGGGGATGGAGAAGATGGCGAGGATGGAGACGAGGATGACGAGGACAGAGTCGACTGAGCCACAAAACATGTGGAGTGTAGTATTCCAACCTTGAACCTTTTCAACGTTGTACATACCACACACGCCTATGTACCTTTGATACCTCAAAATTTGCGCGGGACGGGTTGGTAGACATATGCACAGAGTCTTCGAAGGCGTTTCATTCCGCGGCTCGGTGTTTACTAGGAGGAAACTGTCAACATATATATACATCTATATATACATCTTAGAGGGGGATTGATTTTGCAGCACAAGTGCAAAGTAGTGAAAGGCGCTAGTGGTGGGCTGCACGCTGTTTGGCTGCTTGCCTCAACGAGAAAATTCAGAGCTTTTTTCTGACTTGGGATGAGCACACAAAGTACACTAGTAGCAAATTCGTGTCTGTCAAAGAGAGGGACAAGTCTATTTGGAATCACCAAACGTGCCAGCCTCAGCTGTACATATTTGAATTAACTTCTTCAGCTATCAACATTCCGGCATATTTTCCCATAAACCTTAGCCTATCCAATGTCTGGACGCGAGTTTCGGAGCAGCTCCGAGTCTTCGGACGAAGAGGGTTGGATTGACGCCAACCCAGAGGACGATGAGGAGCCGCAGTCCGTGGTCTCGCTGCTGGACGACCGTGTTTTTTCCGGATGCCTCTTCTATGATCGCCTACTGCAAGGAAGAGCATAATTTCGACTTTTTAGCCATCCGTGATCGGCTGGGTCTCGACTTTTACGGATGCGTGAACTCATCAACTACAGTGAGTTCGGCTATAGTTCACTTACAGAAGACGACTCTTCGTCGAGGTAGACTATTCTGATTGTGCTTTACAGTTCGTCGGCGTGTACACGACAAGCTAGCTCTTCCAGTTGAGGTTTTCGAAGCAGACTTTTCTGGCGACGAGTACCTTAAGCCCGTTCTTGAGGACGATGCTCTCATCTTTGCTCTGGATAGCCTACCCGGGTCGCAGGAGCAACCGGCGGCTGGCGGAGAGAAAAGCAGCACTGGCATTGATGTTACGGGGTCACCGAGCTCCAGAAGAAGAACGATCAACTGCATTTTGAGTTGGAAAGCCTGACGAAGCAGTTTGAAAATTACCGTTTGGCCGTCCAAATGACTCTTGACCAACGCTGGGGTGTGGACGAGGATGCGGAGAAGATCGGCGCCATCGTGAAACCCCCAACACCGTAGGCAACGCGAAGGCTGCCTCGGATTTAAAGAAGAGGCATCTGCGGGCGGCACTGACTACTATTTCGAGTCGTACTCTCACAGCGGTAAAGCCCTGCCCTACTCGCTGGGCCGAGCACGACCTAGTCGCTATCTATTGTGTGCGCCTGCTGACTAGAGTTCACAAATTCGTATAGACATTCACGAGACCATGCTCAAGACACGATCCGGACGGACGCTTACCGTGACTTTATCTATGCCAACAAAGACCTTTTGCTGGAAAGACAGTCCTTGATATCGGCTGTGGTACAGGTATGCCTACTGGTCATCCGTATACTATGAGATGAAATGGGGCGGTCTCTTGACGTCTGAGACTTGTCTAATACAATCTTTGCATGCCAGGTATTCTGAGCATGTTCTGCGCCAAGGCGGGTGCGAAGCTAGTCATGCGCTGTGGACAGATCAGAAAATTATCAACAAGGCTCGCGAGAATGTCTTCCCACAATAGTTTGTCCAATCAGATTACGTGCCTTAAGGCCTCATCGAAGAGGTGACGCTCCCCGTCGATAAGGTGGACATTATTGTTAGTGAGTGGATGGGGTACGCGTTGCTGTATGAGGCTATGCTGCCGAGCGTTATCTACGCCCGCGACAAGTACCTGAAACCGGACGGTTTGCTGGTGCCCAGCCACGCCTCTCTGTTCCTGGCACCCGTCTGTGACTCGGAGTACATATGCGATAGCATCATGTTCTGGAGAGACGTGTACGGCTTCGACATGAAGGCCATGCAGGCAGGCATTTATGATGATGCCGGATGCTGGTCATGCCAGAGAAGACCATCGCGGGCACGGCGAGCATGTTCAAGCACCTTGACCTTCACACAATCAGGTCGAGGACCTCGTTTTACTGTCAGCTGAAATCTGAGCTCCGCAAGGACGCCGAGTCCCTGGATGGGTTCCTGGTGTGGTTCGATATCTACTTTGGCACGTCGCGCACCGCGCAGATTGAGCCGTCAACGCCAGTTCCCAGGCGTGGGTTGCCGCGGACAAACAACGCGTGGCCTTCACGACAGGGCCGTTTGGCAAAGCTACGCACTGGATGCAATGCCTTCTCTTAGATAAGGAGCACTCCAAATTTTTGACGGAGACTGATGCCCGCAGCGTAAATGGCGAGCTGTCGTTTGTTACAAGCGCACGATAATCCGCGCGCCCTGACGTTGCGTGTTAAGTGGACGCGAGATGCGAAGCAGCAACAGCAGTCGTGGAATTTGAGATAGTGAAATAATACACTGCGTTTCCGGCAGATGCGGGCTGCAGTGTCGAGTGAGGAAAGTTGGGCAGGGGCTCAAAGGATTGTGCATAATGTTGAATAAAGCTACGGGTTTGTAAACTAGGTCTCATAGAAACGAATGTGAACACCTGTACAGATTCTATAGTGTAACTAATCATATACATAAGCGGGAGTATGAACATATTGTCAGAGCTATAAGTGAAATCAACTGCTTGGCTTAAATCGGCGTGCTCCGGGCCGTTTCGATCCATACTGAGAACTCAGGTTCAGGACATTGTTGCATAGACCTAGACAATTTTGCGTTTGCCACAACTACTGTGAGGCACGCCGGCCGTTTGCAGAAAAGGTTCACCACACTCAGGAAGCCTTCGCCGAGAATAAATCCCTAATAACGTTTTTTAGTCATGGCTCGATTTTCAAGAGCGACTGGATCCGAAGAGTACAGGGAAGTTGAACTCACCGACGCAAGAACAACGGCTCTTGTTTCGTCACGGCCAGACAATCTCCAAATACAGAGCAACCAGCCCCCCCACACTGCGTGCTAGTGTGAACGAAGGCACGTTGTACATACCTAAATATTATGTCAGACTATGGAATGCTTTGCACACGCACACACACGCAAACGCACGTGCACCACGAAATGGGATAGAGAGATATGGATATGACAGGACATCACACAGTCATACGTACCAATAGCGACAGCGATCCCTCCAGGGATGTAGGCATGCCAAGATTTTTCGACAGTGCGTATTCTCAAAATCGTGATCGCCGCGAAGAGAACAGCAGAGCCAATGGCCCATCGCCAGCCATCGCAGGAAGACCCTTGCCTGTCACAAGACGCGCAGTAAAGATCCAGACATAACCCGTGGGTATTTGAAAAAGCTTCGAGGGAATCTCATAAGCCCTGAAGTTGAGATAGTCAGCCGCTGCCTATGCGATACAAAGCTTGAGAGTAACGATGGAGGCTATCACTGACGATGTGTAAAGCTTGTACAAAAACGCACTGACAATAGCACCGACGCTTGTCCCAATAACCTGGCCCCAGAACTGAGCTGTCGGGGCGGCACCGATAAGATGACCGGTTTTGAGGTCTTGCATGAGCTCACCGGCTTGTAGAGCTCCCTACACAACATGTCAATGAGTTAGCTGTTCAGTACATGTTGGGTGATAGTGGGCATTTCCAGGTTCGTTCAAAATTCGACTCACAGCTTCAGACACGGCGCCAGCAACGAGGTTGATAAGAACACTGCTTTGGTGTGACCGGGGAATGATTAATGCAAAAACAGCTGAGTAAGCTTGGATATGCCAGAGACAGGATTGAGATCCGTCTAAAATGGGTCAGGAAAAAATTGAAACATATCAGAGCAGATAGAAGAAGGAAGCATGGCCATCAACTAGCGAGTCTCACCTCGCCGAGGGCTCTGACGCCCATGACACTTAAAACGAGTGCCATTGCAATAGAAATGGAAATCGCGTAGAAGGGAACTAGTGCGCCGAAAGTAATGCGAATACAAGCAGCACAGAACACGATAGACAGCACCAAACCAATGACTACCGTAGTTGCACCAATTTGTTGGTCGGGGGAGCATCTTTTTCTGGGCTGCCTTCTTCAGGGTACCAAGCACACTCCCGTTGTTCCCGTCCTCATCTTCCTCACCGAGACTAGCTGCAGGTGCAAAGTCAGAGGGGGGACTCATGGGGGCTGAGACTGCTTCTGCGGCAGAGTCGGAGCTCTGGACAGCTGTATACCCAGACGTATTCTTCCTCTGGTAAAGCCAACGAGCGAAACTCGGAGCAGAAGGCGCACGGTGGCAGTATATGTCTCGGGCTGAAGTTGGATGGCTGACCGAATGGCAACGTGGCTGAGGCTGACATACCATCGGCCAACATGATCGCAATGGATATCCATACAATCCATCCCTTACTGCCCGTCTCCCAATCCTCTATGGGGCCAGGTGCCAGCCACGATACTTTGCAAGAGGAGACAAGACCGCCCAGCCAATTACAGAACCTAAAGCATGTGCATCGTGGTTGCCGGCCCAATGATAACGCCTGACCGATGTATGCAAGACTCGGGTTGAAAGTCCACAACCACGTAGCAGCAGCTGTTGGCCCAAATATGGGCAGATCCCGGATGGCAGGGAAGAAATATGTGGCGAGTGTGAGCATCCCCGAAATGAAAAAGCATACAAGGAGCAGCCGCAGGTTGGACCGCCACTCCTCACGACGGCGTATTTCGGGTTCGGAAGCAGGGTCATCGCCTACTACAATCTCGGCAGCACCGGAGCCAGCCACAGCCGAAGAAGAAGGCGCAGAGGCTGGCGCCGGATCATTGACGACAATATCACCTGCAAGGCTAGCAATTCCGAGGGAACCTTGCCTGGGTGAGTTTTGGCTTGCGCCCATGCAAAACGCCAATCAGGACGGCAGCACCAAATCCGCTGGGAAATTTTAGCCTTTCGCGGATAATGACTTGTCGTCGACTGAAAGCAAATATCATACGAGTTGATGGGTTAGCATCGAGTCAGAGACGGGTATCAGGGAGTGCAGATGCGGCCATACAGAGGGACGGCGAAGAGGACACCAAAGTAGCAGAGACCGAGCGACCACATAATCATCTTGGGAAGTGAAAGCTTGATTGGTCCCATCTCATCGGGGCTCATGAGGTAGTTCATTGCCGGCAGCACACCAACAAAGCCGGAGCCAAGCGGAGCAATGGCCATACTGCCAGCAACTGTCTGGACAAGAACGTTTTCAACTGGAGAAAAGGGATATGTCAGGTGGCGTGACAGTGCCCTGAAGATACCAAAGCCAAGTAAGCTTGATGGCAGCGACATGGTGCTCACGAACCCCGTTTGCAGACCGAAGTACATATTCGAGCAGCATATAATGAGGCGACGCCAAGGCCGACCGCAAGGCCGGCGAAGCGTAAGGTGGCGCACATCGGAGGAAGAGCGCGGCGCGCGCTGGAATTCCGTGGATGACCGCATAGCTTTTAACGTGCGTTATGTGCGGCTCGTGGGGAAAGGTGCGGCGGGTTGCGGCAGGTTGCACGATGGCGGCTGCGGTGAGGTCGGTCGGCCGTGAATACGTGGTCGGCAGGGCGTTTTTTTAGAGTTGGTTGGAGCTCAGGACCGATTCATAGTGGGGGGCCTGAAAAGGAAGGAGGGCAGCGATGGCGAATTTCAAGCCTGGTGATCCAATTAGTGCCTGAGTTTTGGAGCGTGGTGGGTCCGATGACTACTCCGTACGACGTACGACGTAATTACTACCAAGGACGAGTACGAAGTATGCACCTAACATTCGCTCGGACGTGGTATGGAGGGCGAAAAAAAAGATACAGAGCTTATCAAAATGGGTCTATGGGGAAGGTGGGCCAGTTTCGATTATCCCTGGCCACAGTCAACAAGGGTGGCCTGGAGCACGGAGTATTGTACTCGTGCAGCCCTTGATCAGTGCAAAACAACCGACAGCAATTTGTCCCTAAAGCCACTGCACACATGGGCGGCCGTAGCTTAATTTAAAGCCCCATCCCGTATTACGGGTTCTCTGGCCCTACTGCCGAGAAGCTAAGGTGGACCTCGACGTATCTACCTCCATATTACGGAGTATTACTTCATATCTTTCTTTATTTAGAAGCAGCTGACTAGCAAGCGGCTTCTTGAAACCCAAGATGAGTTAATCTTTATCTAGCTTTGCCTCGATACTCCATATCTCTGCCTATCTCGCAGTATATCTCAGCCCGTCCTGTCCGTTTAAACTGCCACGCCCAAGGCAGGTGAGAGTGTAGTTCTTATCCTACGGGGCAGAGGCATTCGGGCTCCGAAGATATCTGCATACCAGCAAACAGAGCCAAACCAGCTGATGCTCAATATCGGCACTCTCTAACAGTAGTGTTGTCCAGCTTCGCCTAGTTCGCGTCTTACGCCGTGTTATGATTGTACTTACTATACTCAATAGAAGGTAACTCAGGTAAGAAGGTCGTACGAAGTATGTAAGGAGATCTACAAGCGCAGAGGGTTTGTCTGCTGGGTAAAGCGTAGCCATATGCTCGACTTCAGGATTCAAAGGCCAAGTGCAATGTTCTCATCAGTGCGCGAGGTTTTGCCAAGGACACCCGCTATGGAAGCGGGGCGGGTTGCAATGGGAGTCCGTTGGCATCGCACTATTGGCTGATCTGCGAATCCCCCGCCCACTACATGCTGGTGCAGCCAACAGTCATGACCCACAGCTCGGCAGACAACAACGTGATTCGCTAGTGCTGACTGGCGCTCTTATCGGTGGTGTGCCCAACAGAGGCTCTGGCCTTCCATGGGCGTCCTCTTGCGACCAGCCGAGCAGCGCTCCAGCCTCTGGCGGAGGTGTCTCTTTCCTGGTATTTTCCTCTCGGGTCGCCGTTCTGCAATCACTGGATTGGGCTGCCCAGCTGTTTCCTTGTTGCTTGCATTGGTTCGTCTACCCCAACGCCAATGACTATGCCTTCTATTCATGTCACTCTCGTATGTTGCACTTGCGCCTCGCCAAGCATCACAACACTCGCAATAGCGAGCACACATCATTCGAAGCGTGTTGTTGACATCCTGCCGCCATCTCTTGCCCGCGCTGCTTCTTCATTCCGTCAACTGACTGCCGCCCGGTCGCCCGTCTTGAGTCCATCTCAGCCTTATTGTGCTGCGCATATATTCTGCTTATCACCTCCATCATCGTATCACCATTCCGCTCACCCACGTATCGCCATATCGCCCACCGGCCACCGCACCTGGCTCAAGGTCTCCTTGGTCTGCTTTGCGCTCCGCTCTTTACGCCCTCCCTCATCCCCTTTCCTCCTCCCCGCCTTTCGACGTTCTCCTCTGGCGCCTTTGCCATTCCGTGTTGTTCTCACCCCCGCCACCTAAGCACTGTATTTAGAGACTTGTGCCCCCCACTTATGCGGGCACAGCTCCTTTTGTCAGTCCACTGTGATACTCTTTGTCGTCTCCGTCTCCGTCGTGGTTCACTGCGATGACCAGAGCGTGCCGGCCACCTTCCTCCTCTCCTGTGTAGCATTGATACGCCGTCTACAACACTCATCGTTACTCCCTTCCCTTGTCTTTGCTGTTTCACCTCCCTCCGTGTCCCGTGCCACAGCCGCACGAGGTCGGCTTAAAGTCTGCCTTTGTGATCTCTTTTCCCTGTTCTTGAGACTTAAAACTGCGGCCTTTCACATCACGACTTCTAGGCATCATCTGTCATCGGCCGCTGCCAATTGCGTCTCTTGCTGCCGTCTGCCGTCTTTCAACTAAATACTGCCCCCGCTTAAACGAGGGATGTGAATTACAGCATATCCTTCAGTCTCTTAGGAAGTTAGTTGAGTATGTCCTCTGTTCTCGTGCCATTCTCGTGCTTCTTTGATATCGTCACTATCGCCATTTGCCGCGTTAGGCTCCTGTAAAGAGCTTGCTTCATGATGGTCTCATATCGCCAGCCTTACTACATTCATCTGGTCAAGCTTTTGAAATTAACACAAGGACAGATGCGAGCGTGCTGCGATTGCTTTTTCCGCACTTCGCCCCAACAGGCGCTCTTTTAATGAACACTAATAGCATTTCACCTGTAGAAACGGCAACCATCATCAATTCCTTCCTGTTCCTGTTAGAAAACGCTTTTTATTATTTTTCCCAGTTGGACAGCTTACTATATTTTGTCTCGGCATCACTTTTCGATAACCAGCACATGTATCAGACATCCACTAGTCTCCCTCAACTCCTTGTCGATATTCAGCAATTTCTCGTCTGTATCCGTCGCCACGCTCGTCCTCACCTTTTACACATATTTCTCCTACACGCCCCGTATGGCCACGCTCGCTCTGACCCGGCATATGCCGCCGCACCGTGCCTCTTCTGGCAAGCCGTCTTTGGATTCTCCTATCAACATCGACGCCGACACAATCAATAACCAACCAACTCAACCTAGCTGGCAATCAGCGGGCCGGTACCGAATAAGCACATACCTGTATGCCCACCGGGCCCGCCGGTCGCTTGTTCCACGCCGTCGCCGTCTTCTCCGCCAGATGAAGCCAGTTCATCTCGACAGTCTCTCCTATTTCCCCAGATCAGTACGCCGCCTCGAAAATGGCGAGTTGGCGATATACGACATCGACCCAGCCGGCGTAGCTGCTGCTGTCGATTACATTGCACGCCAGCCACTGCCGACCCATCGCTTGTATTCCCCTGGTTTCACGCATCCATCCCGGCAACCACATGCAGCGATCCTTTTTTTCCCAACGCCGCCGTATTGTGCGGAGAACACCCTGCTGTTTGCGGGGGCTGACGATTGTCAAGGCCGATGGGCAACTTCAGATCGCTCGCCTAAAGGCGCCATTGCACCTGAAGAGTTTCTACAGCCGGGTGTCGTTGCCGAGTTTCTTGACGCCGACCCTAAAGAAGGCATTTCTGTGCGAAACTTCCAGATCCAGGCCGCCAAAGTAGCCATGACTTCGGACATCATTGTCTATGGCGACGACAATGCTGCCGTTCGTGAATTGGCTTGGAAAATCGCTGCTGCACAGCAAAACTGGCGAGACAAACAGGGCACAGAGAACGCCCTCCCGATATACAGCACATTTGCATGCACTGGCGCCTTCTCAACATTCGAGCAATCGTACCCTTATATTGTGTCCGCCGACTCAAAAGGACAACTCACTGGCACGTCATCGACTTCTTCCACCAGGAACGCACGGAAATGTATGCCATGACGGTAGCCTCTGAAATTTCTCACAATGTCTGGCTCGGTCCGACACCCGAGCCAAACTCCGAGGACGAGGACTCGTACGACGTTTTGATAGAGTGCAGCGACCTGGGACATCTGAATCCTCGCGCACTACGTGTTCTGACAGAGACAGGCATTCCACCAGGAAGGAGGATGCATTTTAATTTCCCCTCATCGGGTAACATTCTGCCTCCAACATGGTCACAATCAGAGGCGGATGCAATTCTTGAGACTTGCAAGTGGATTTACCACTTGGCTCACGGTACAAACATCTTCACATCTAACCGCGGCTTCTACGGAACTCACAAATGCCACTATTGTTAGTGACCACGAAAGAACCACGGCCGATGACGCAAAGGAGTCACCACCTGCTGCTTCATTCTCGCAAAAGAAGGTTCTCATTCACTGTGCAGATGGTTGTACCGAATCAACCATGCTGGGGCTTGCCTACTTTAGTTATAGCACGGGTAGCCCGATTTACGATGCCTGGCTCAGCCTCCACACAACGAAAAAGCGAAACTTTTTTGCATACCCAACAGACGTCGCTCTTCTGACCGCATTGTCACCACGATTGTTATGTGAGTCACCTTTGTGCACCGAGGTAGACCTTGATTCTATCACATCGCTGGTTCAGAATCAACCAAAATGGTTTTCTGCACTGGACGGATCCTTCCCAGCCGCGTTTTAGACTACATGTACCTCGGAACCTGAACCATGCAAATAATCCTGATCTCCTGAAGGCATTGGGCATCACTCAAGTTTTGAGTGTTGGGGAAATGGCCGTGTGGCGGGATGACGACCTGGAGTCGTGGGGCGAAGAGAATGTTTGTGTTGTACAAGGCGTACAGGATAACGGAATCGATCCCCTGACTGATGAGTTCGAACGTTGCCTCGAATTTATACGTAAGTCTAGCCTATTTTCATTGATGCATAAACGGTTTGACCATTCGACTTCAACAAAGACCCCATATTGACACTTTTATCATCTCAGAGCAAGGGCGCAAGAAGGGCACTGCAACGCTCGTCCACTGCCGCGCTGGTGTGTCGCGCAGCGCAACTATTTGTATTGCCGAAGTTATGCGGTCAATGAAGCTGTCCCTGCCTAGGGCGTATTGCTTTGTGCGGGCACGCCGCTTGAACGTCATAATTCAGCCGCATCTCCGTTTGCCTACGAGCTTCTCAAATGGGAGGAGATTGTTCGACAAACAAGGTATCCAGTGGCGACATGGACCTGAGCAACGATGCGGGTTTTAAAAGAGAGCTCGAGTGGAACGAAATCGCACGCGAGGTGGCTTTGATGAACCAGCCCTATGTGCGATGATTGTTTTCATGGCATCTTGTGCCCGTGATAAAAGAAAAGACATCAAGCAAGCACATTATGGCGAAAATTCGCAGACGGTATAGGTGAACTCGACGCGGTGCTGTCAATGATGTCTAAAGTCGTTTTCACGAATTTCCCGGTTCTTTTTGAAAGATTCATTAAGGTTTTAACGATTTCTCCTCTTCTCGGCACATGCCAATATGGATTATCCCCCAAGGACCCTAGGGACTTCTTTGACGGAATGGCAAACATTATCAATATTTGAAGATGAAGAAGTGCGCGCCTGTCGTCGCGAGGCGTACGTCGTATGAAAAGTATATTTGATGCTCACCGAATGCTGGGTTAAGGGTCTCGAGATAGCCAACAGTTTCGTAGTGAGGGCCGCGCATAAATGATAACAAACCCCCGACGAGAACACGGCGAAGAGCTCGTTAACCAGTAACGGCGTAAAATGCAAGAGGGCATGCAACTCGGTCTCTGCCACTAGTCTGCCAAGCGGGCAGAGCGACTGGAAATAGATGATTTGGAGCAATCAGGGTCAACATGGAGAAAGTCGTGATCAGCAACATGACCTCGAAATGCATGCGCTTTCGCAAACACGGAAGCCCTGTCTGTAAAATATTTATTTAACCCCAGAACAATGATGCGTGACATCAAAAAACTATGCCCGTAGGCGGATGCCTCAAGCTTGTCGTCTCCGTCCATAATCCTAGCAGAGGGTCAACTGTTAGCACTAAACATAGACTTTTGCTTTGCTGCGTATACCACTTACGAGAAATGTTCCGCCAGATAGCCCTCGCCACCGGTTTCCATGTTGACATTGAAAACATTGAACCCGCCGTCACTTGTGACAACCATGACTTGGGGGCTGTTGCTACTCATCGCTACCACACTTCGCAGTGGTCCGGCAGAGTAGTTTGAGCTCCCGTGCCGTGTTGGATGATGACCCGGCTTGAACGGCTTTGGAAGGGGTGGCTGCCGTGCCAGATCGTGGGATTTTGATAACGCAAAGTCTCTCAGGGGCTCCCATATCTCGGTAACCGTCTGTGGAAGGTAAGAACCGACGACCCCCGCAACACTGCGACCCATGATTTGGGAGGACCTTCGTAACATACTTCCAAACGAGCCGCTTTGTCTTCGTTGTCCGGCCTCGCCTCCATCCCGAACGGTACTGCTGCCTGCCAGATCATGAGGCTCGTTGTGTGGCGAGCCGGCAGCACTGCTGGGAGATTCGTTAAAGCTGTCGTGGCTGCGCGAACGGGCCCAACGGCCTTGCTGTGGGGGCCAGTATCGTGTCCACTTGTAGAGGCCATTGCGCCCTTTGTGAGCTAACTGGCCTTGGGCCGCTAAGGCGGAAAATATGAACAGTTTCCGAAGCTGACGAAACGCAGACCAGAGACGAGTCGGTATTGAAGGACATGCTATATATCGTGGATGGGTAGGTGCCGCGACGAAACTGGTAAAGTTTTTGACCTTTGGGAACACTGAACACGCGGATAATGGTTCCCGTTTCGGACGCTGTTGCTAGCAAGGTGCCGTCGTTGTTGATCACGACGCAGGATAATGGTGAACGGTGAGCCTCAATGACATTGACGGCCTTGAGCGTTATCGTGTCGAAGATGAGAACCTCGCCGGAAGTCGGGGCAACGTACGAAGACAGCGGCGGCGCGTGTGAAGGGCGTTTCTCGTCTCTGTCTTCGCGGGTTTGGGCAGAGGATATGCAATGTAGCAATTCTCGAGGATGGAGAAAGGCCACAAATGGCACTGGGTTCGGGGATGTCGCGATGGTGTAGAGAAGGCTCATATTTGCAATATCGTAGAGGTAGATCTCGTCTTCAAGAACAACGGCAAGACGTTTACGGTTGAGCCGGACGGCCAGCACGGCAGAAGGAAATGTGAGCTCGCATATGACAGACGCGCGCTGTCAAAAGTCAGCCGCCGACCAGCAATAGAATGATTTGCTCTGCAGGTCAGAACACTCACCTTGGTGTTTTGTATAACCAGATGCCGTGGCGATAGAACCATGGCCACGAGTGATGTCGAGAAGAGCATCTCTATAATGGACACGCTGCCATCGTCGCTGCTGAAAATCTTCGAAAATGGATCTGTGTGGTAGATGCGGAAGCCCCTGGATGTGCCCACAGCAAGGCAGCTGTGGTCCTGGTTGAACGTCACGAAGTTGAGTGCTGGAACCGACATCGTGACCAAGATTGGCGATGCTGTACACGACGGCAAAGGTGCCGCGGGAGACGGATAGTGGCTCAATGAGGAGAACGTGGGCTATTTGGAGCTGGAGTGATAAAATTATCCCCGGGCGCTTGCGGCGATAAGAAAGCAGTTGCCAGAGCTTGTGGTTGTCGAGAGAGGGAGCTTCTGGGAGTTGTGGATCATAGATGGAAACAAAGGCTCAGCGGAACCGTTGCACTTGCAGCACTAACTTTCGTAGAATTGGGAAGGCTGGCTTGTGGGGCTTGTAAATGGCTTACCAGTGGCCTAGTTAGTGTATCATTATCGCAATCGGCGCGCGTGAGGGGATCAGGCCTTACTCCAACGGTAATTTAGAGTGGAAACGCCTTGTGCCTCAACGATCTGAAAGTATTGATTATGGTTAGGTAAGCCATCAGAAGCCCAGCTAGGCTCTCATGTTTTCTCGACACAGATCTGGAAATTGGCTCACGAGGCACCCAAGGAATACCCGTGCAAAAGCGTGCAACTTGATAGACCCAAACGACCATACTAAAAGATAACGGCAGTTTTTCACTCCACTCGCCTTAGAACACGTTTCCGCATGGTGTCGATAGACTGTCTTCTAAATTCATGACTTTTATCAGCGCTGACCAGCCACTCTGTACTGACCTGATATCGACAATGACAAGACAATCCTCCAAACAACGAGCGAACATTGTTTCTAAACGAAAATGTTGAGCGCGTGTACTTCAAGCTGATCCTCAATACTACCGCTTCTTTGTGAAGAGATTTAAAAAGCGCCCGGCGTTGATCAACCGCGTCTATTACCTGCGCATGAATCTGGTCGATATCACATATCGGGAAATTCCTCGCGCGGACATCTGAAAAACGGAAAGTCATTGTGAATCTTGGCTGTGGGAGGTGAGATAATACTGGAGGCCAGGATTTGCCTCGAAAAGGGCTTTAGTCCGTCAAAAAGAGTTGCTTTGCTTTGCTTTTGCTTTGCTAATGTGAATGTAAGCGATGCTTACCGTGGCGGTCCCTGGCCCGCCATTCAGAGCATTGCCTGAGTGCCACATTTATTGATATCGACTCTCCCGAGATAATGGTTGCATAAGTGCGATACGATCAAGCAATCCCCAGAGCTAATGGCGCCTCTGACGTCTCTCGAATTCCCGAAAAATTCTCTCATTTCTCTCAAGAGCGACCAATACTGCCAAATTGCATCTGACCTGCACCGCCTACCAGAAATCATCAAGCTTTTTCGCAGCTCACTGACTTTGATAGCAGTGAGTTCTATTTGTTGCGAGGTTTCATGGCTCATATGGAGGTTGAAGCTGCCGATTCTCTCATACACTGGCAGCTCCATGATAATGCGATTTGCCTTCTTGAGCCGATTTTGCCCGAAGGCATTCTCCCCATTCGCACGGCTATGCTTCAAAGTTTCGCCAACGATAAGATGCCAATAAAGAGCGTGGAACGCTATCCCAATGTCGACAGTCAGCGAAAGCGCTTCATGACTCTGGCTGGCCTTACACCAGCGCACGATCTTGGTGGTGCGCATGGTCAGATCCGCAATATATCACCCCTACTCAAGAAGAGAACTTGATATGATGGAGGATTTTGACGATTGGACGAGTTGTTTATTTCGCGAGCCACTACTGTGTTCTTCAAGCACGTGCCGCCGTATTGTGGCCGGAAAACATTCTGCGGGAGTGTTCAAATACCGCTACCCACATAGAACCGTCCATCATGACTGCCCTTGTCACCACACTATCGCACAATACGACACAAAGAACGTGTCTCCTAGACGGTCAGGCGCCGCAATGATGCTCCATAACATAATGGGCCAACGGTTGTTTCCAATATGTTTGGCCACGGGACGAAAGGTCAACTTAGGTCGTACGACCTATACAGCAACAATACCAGCCCAGATGCGTCATTGCAGATCTCTTTGCCCAAGAAGGACCGGAGCCAGATCAAATTTTACCCTCACGGACCTCGGAGATCTTGGCTACCTTCTTGCTGGAGGTAAAGGCTCGTCGTCCAAGCCATTCAGCGATTGCTGGCTTTTCAAGAAGGACTCAAATCAGTGGGTTCAAACACATAGCCTTCCATTGCCGTTATTTAGACACGCAGCTGAGCGCTTGGAAACTCGAAGCTGGTACTCTTAGCTGGCGGAAGGCCCGATTATTTGACAGCTTATACTGGCCTTCTTATTTACCACCCAATTGCAGGATGGGTGCGCTGCACAGTGAAAGGGCTCTTCAGGCTCCAGCTTTGTTTGGTGTCTTCTAATATGCACTGGTACCTTACGGAGAAGTCCTTTCGTATTCAATGGTATTTTGGCCGGAGGAATGACCACTGATGGCGTTGTCTTCAACGAGGTTCTCAAGTGGGCTCTGGATGTGTCGACAATTACCGAACCAGTTATCACATTTGAGCCTACAGCAGTCGGTGGCCGACACAGCTTCTTGCCAGATATGGCGCCTCAAGTTCTCGTGTCGACGACTGGGTCGTTGTTGCTGGGGGTGTGGGAAACACGGGAATTGTACCCGAAAAACACGAAATTGTTCGGTTCCGCGCTTGTTGGAGAAGAAAGCGAATCGTACGAATGCCTGCAGTATCCTCGTCTACTCGGCCCGGAGGCTTCCGGCCCTTTCTTATAGGTGCCTCTATTGTCTCTGTCGATCACTCACAGATTGTTATATTTGGGGCGGTACACTTGTTTCAATGCAGAGACTGGTTGGTGTCAGGGAACTTACACTCTAAATATGCGATCGCCCTCCTCGTGTATCAAGCCGACCCTGGAGCTAGCTACCTGGAGGTATTTCAAGACTCTCACGGTCACAAACGAGACTTCGACGATGCAAGATGAGTTGTGGCTTCAGCACAAAACGCTGCCCCAATTACGCAATCCTCGAATAGAACTGAAATCAGCGAGCATTTTAGATCGATACTCCAAAATGGCCAGCCGGTAGTCTTGGAGCATCTGAAGCTCGGATCTTGTCTTGAAACATGGAGTTTAGCCTACCTAGCTGAACAAGTTGGCCTGATCGCAAGGTAGGATGTGTTCTGTCATTATATTTAATGCGACCACCGAGTGCGCCTGGCTAATTTTTGGGGGCTTGCTTCCCTGGAGTGCTTTATAGGTCGTCGTCCATGAATCGAAGGATCAAGCCATGACTTTCTATCCAAAAATTTTCTGTACAAAACTCAAACGTTCGAGGAACTATCTCGTGATGTACAGGCCGGGAAGAAGCTATATTTACGCGCTCTGTCGGCCAATAAGCCTTCAAGCTCTCCTCTAAACTCAACGTCGACTTTCCTACAGTTGCAAATGATTTTGTTCTTCCACCTGAGCTAGATTTTGTCCAGGAGAAGCTTTTCAGCTCAGTCTTGCGCATCTCTGGCCCCGTCAACATGTGGCTCCATTACGATGTAAGTACTTTCCGCCACGCGGACTTCGAGACAGTACACTGTGATGACTGATGCGTGTATGATGCCCGAGGAGAGGGCACGCGCGAAGGAGATGAGAAGAAATAACAATGTTACCGGCTGTTGTCCCATCACCTAATCTATTATTAATATGCATATTATAGGTTCTAGCAAACATCTACTGTCAGATTCAAGGCACCAAGCGGTTTTACCTGTTTCATCCTTCCGATGTCACGCGGCTCGGCTTTGCGCCAGGCTCGTCGAGCTCTGGCATCGACGTTTTCTCAGCTCTGGCGTCATCATCCATGCCGCAGTGCAGCATTTATGAAGCCGTTTTGAGCCCTGGAGACGTGCTGTTTCTTCCCCAGCTGTGGCCGCATACAGCAGCCCCTATTTCGAGTAGCAGCATTGCCGTCAATGTATTCTTTCGAGACCTTGAGAAGGGTTACTCGACGGGAAGAGACGTTTATGGAAACCGGGACCTTGCTGCATATGAAAAGGCTCGACAAGATATTTCCCGAATGTCGGGTACTTTAAAAAACCTCCCGCGCGACACAAAGCAATTCTACTTCAAACGCCTTGCCGATGAATTGCTGCAAATCGCAACCGAATAGAGATCTATTGCGGAGACTTGAGAGATGACGGTAAGTGTCGCCAATTTAGCTGGTGGCGGCGTCGTCTTCAAAATGAACAGGTGGCAGTGGCTTCATTGCGACCATGTGCCTATTCTTCACCCAACGGTAAGCCATAAAGATGTCGCTTCCAATGCTCTCGTGGGTTTCCTTTGCGTTTTCTAAGCCGCCTGGCTTGTACCGCCCGGGAGAAAGCACCAGGTGATGAGAATGAACCGAGAATGGCGACGGCAATAGGCTGAAGAACTCAACGCCTTTGCTTTGTGCGATAGCGCCGACTGCAAATGGGAATATGGCGCCGCCACCGCTTCCGAACGCAGCGGCAAACCCGATGGCGGACACGTGGAAATCGTTAGGCAAAAGTTTGGTGGCAGCTACAACGGCGGCGGGAAACAGCGGTCCGAGGAAAAAGCCAAGGAAGCCGACCAAGATAGCAGAGGCAATGAAAGACGGCACTTGCCAGTAGAGAAGCTGCAAGACAATAGATGCGACTAGGTAGAGGGTGATGGCCAATTTTTCTCCAATGCGGCCTGTAACGAAGCCAAGGATCAGGCGCCCGACCGTGATGCCGAGCCAGAAACCTGTTACCGACAGGCCGGCAGTAAAACTCTTCAGCATTGCGGTCGTTGAGCATAAATGTGGTGATCCAGCCTCCCAAGCTGACCTCTGCGCCGACATAGCCAAGCAAGAAAATGGCCATGAGCCAGGTGATGGGCTCTCGCAAGACACGCCTCGTGGTGGTCCGTTGCTGTCCTGTCGTTGATTTGTGGGACTCACGATGGACGTGGCCAGTCGCGCCCCAAAAAGCCACAATGGCAAGCACAAATCCAAGCCTGTCAAGCCAACCATGAGGTAGTAGAATGTGTACCATGGCAGGTCGGCTTTGGTAACCATGGCGGTCGCAATAAGGGGCGCAATGGTGGCGCCGAGGCCATAGGCGCCGTGCAAAAAGCCGAGAAGCTCGTTGGCATTCTCCATGTTGCCTATCCAAGCATTCCACCCGCTATCCTCAACGCCGTTTCCGACGCCCGGGAAGATCATAATAAAGGGCAGGACAGGAAATGGAGGGTGAAACAACATGGGAAGGTAGCCAGCTAGACGGCCGCGGAGCCGAGGACGGCGACGCCAAACTGGCCGAAGCGGTGATGAATATGGTTGTTGGCCAGGGCAGCAAAAATGTACCCGCGAAAGATGCCAGGAACACACATGATATCACTGTATAGGACACGTGGTAATATGCTTCAATCTGCAAGGGGTGAAGGTTAGCAATTAGCACAAGAAACAGGGTGCGGAGGTGCTCTACGGCCAGTGATAGACGCCATATTCGGAGCGTCAGCATGGCATGTGCGATGAGGACATACATAAGGAAGCAGGGCCTTTTTATCAGAGCAGTGTTAGTACTATGGCCGTGGATCTTGTTCATCTGAGACGCGACCCCATGTTGAGGGAGGGTGCAAATACTTACACCGACAGCGCCGTCGTTCATGCCCATGACTATGAACGAGTATACTGTTATAAGATATCGGAACATGACGACCCTGGACTCGTTCCATTTCTGCTGGAGCTCCGGGGAGGGACAGGCTGGCGTTGCCGGCGGGGCTGCCAACGTGGCCTCTTCGTCAAGACCATCCACCGAGGTGGTAAATATAATTTTGCGGTTGCGACGGCGGCCATGGTACTGGCTGCGGATCGATGTAAACGTCGCACTTTTCTTCGACCTCCGTTTGTAATGCCACGGGCAACTGCTTGGCTCTAACGGATGCCGTTGACTCGGAATTGGTAGACATTGCGTATTCTTTCGATGCACCTTGGTGACGTCGACTGTTGTAGCAATGAATAGAGACGCTCAAGGGCCAATGGACAGCGTCATCTGCAAGGCGCTTTGTCGAAACCGCAGTGTTTTGCTCCAGATCAAAGACTGGCGGCGCACGCATATATACATATAAATATGAGTGTGTGTGCGTATACGGACCAGTCGATGGATGGGGTTCGACAAGCAACTAATATGCTATGGCGTATTGATGGTTGCGCGATGTCCGTTTACTGACGCCCGCATTTGCATTGTCGTGGTTTTGTGTCGTTGAAATGCCTTAGAATAACGACATTGCAGTTCCTGGGTGCGAGGAGTCGGTTGTTGTGCATGGCATTCCGGGCAGCAAGATTCCTTTTCGAGTACCAGGCTGTGCGGCGCGGGGTGCCCAAATAGGGTCGCAAGCATTGCCAAGGTCGGCCGTGTCCCGAGGTTCTGCCGCCGGCGCTACCTACCGCTGTTACAAGGGCGCCACGGGGTGCGGCCACGAGCGGGTGTTCAGATGTTCACGTGTAACTCCACGTGACAGTGGCGTTCATCGGCTCGTCTGCGATCGACGGGGAGTTGACGAAGAACAAAGACTACGGAGCGCTGGCAATATCAGACCTCCATGCGAGGATTGTCAATGGCGAACTTACAATAAAGTCCTATGGACACCCATACTGGACGAATATGGTACCAGTGGAGAGACTGGGGGGGAGGTGGCCGATACGGGGTATGCTCTGGGTCCGATGCGATCTCGAAGCCGAGCAGGTGCCCTTACAATCACCAGAACTAACGGCAGCGAGGATTTGTCTTCCCGGCAGGGAGATAGTGATCGTGTCGGTCTACGTGGAAGGAGCCAACCCATAAGCACTCCACAAGACAACGATAAAGCTAGACGACCTGATTCAGCGAACACGAGGAGCGACGGGCACCCGAACAGACGCGCTCCTAGTCGGGGACTTAAACCAGCACGACCAGTTCTGGGGAGGAGACGACGTCCACAGCGTCCACTGCGACCGCCAAGAAGGGGCAGACCCTATCATTGACTCAATGAAGAAGCACTCCCTGTGCTCCATACTGCCGTGGGCACAATAACATGGCAGGGCCCGTACAGCGAAACCACAATCGATATCGTCATGGCTACCGCTGAGCTTGCAAAGAAAATCAAGTATACTATCCACTCGGCAGAGCACGGCTTTGATCACTGTGCAATTGAGTCATCCTTTGGCATCACGGTACCGGAGAGACAAGCGGTACCATGACATCGTTTAAGAACAGACCATGGACAGACATCAGGACTAGAATCGCGGCCAACCTACAGAATATCCCGTGGGGGCAGCGTCCAACGGCAGACCGATCAACTTATGGATGCAGTCCTCGAAGCAGTACACAAACTCATCCCCAAAGCAAAGCCATCGCCATACGCTAAACCGTGGACAAAAACCTTACCCAACTAAGAAAAATATTCACACGCTGGAGAAATCAGGCACGTGGACAATGTCGGCAAAACAACAGACGACCAAGCCTCGAACAACAAGCACGACGAGCATCCAAGGAATACTATGACTCTTTCAAGATGCAAAGACAACCCACTGGAGAATTTTCCTTGAAGACAACATAAATACATGGCAGGCGGCGAAATACTTAGAAGCGGGTAGCGCTTTGGCGGGGAACAGATACCCTGCCGACGTCGGTTTGGGCACAGGTGTGGCCAGTCATACGGGAGAGAGTGCTCCTTCTCTTCCAGACATCCTTACGTGAGGGACTTTGCCAAGTCAGTGGGGACGGCCAAAAGTATCCCGCTCAAGAAGCCAGACAAGGACGACTACAGTGTGGCTAAGGCTTGGCGACCAATCTCGCTCCTGTCAACCCTCGGGAAGATCTTAGAAGCAGTAATAGCGGAGAGAATCTCGTACATGCTGGAGACGCACGGTCTGCTCCCGACTGACCACTTTGGGGCGAGACGAGGCCGGTCAGCGGAGCAGGCGCTTATTCTTTCACAGTTGCACATTTACAACCCGTGGCGGACAAGGAAGGTCCTCAGCCTGGTCACCTTTGACGTAAAGGGGGCCTATAATGGTGTGTGTAAAGAACGGCTGCTCAAACGGCTTCGAGCTCGAGGTTTACCACAAGTGATTACCCAGTGGGCCGACGCACTCTGCTCCAACCGTAGGCATCCATCCGGGTAAATGGTACCGTATCAAGACAACAAATCTTGCCGCAGGCAGGACTGCCCCAAGCCCCAATCCTCTTCCTATTCCTCAGTGCACACCTCGTACAACAGAGGACACTGGCAAACGGCGGCGCAATGGCATTCATCGAAGACTGCACTGCGTGGGTGACGAGCCTCCGAGGACGCGAACCGTGCCGGTACTCAAAATATCGTCGACAGAGCGCTCGGGTGGGCAGCTCGAAGCGGCGAAACATCCGAGAGCGAGAAGACAAGAACCATTTTTTTTCACACGAAACCGCCACTATTTGGCCTCGGCCCTTGTCACCGTCCAAGGACAAGCCATTGGACCACAAGAAAGGGTAAAGATCCTTGGCGTAGTAATGGACACAAAGTTGCGATACCGGCAACATGTTTTTTTTATGTCTGGATTTATATCTTATGCAATCCTAAGGATTATGAAGATAGTAGACTGCTGGCTAAATACATATATCTCAACTTGATTTGAGCACACACTCCAGTGGGTAGAATTCTCTGGCGCGAGCGGCAAAGAGATGACTTGGAGCAGCTATGGCCCCCCAAAGACTGAGCATAGTCTCCCCTCGAACACCACGGCAATTATCTACGTCTACAGTGGTGCCGGTCATGGACTACGCCTCGAACGTGTGGGCACACTGCTGCCGGGCAGGCCCAACAATAGAGCTGGTCAGGGTGCAAAAAGTCGGTGCTTTTGCCATCACGGGGACATGGAAGATGGTGGCCCGTGCCGTGGCTGGGGCGGAAGCGGATATCTCGCCGATTATTACGACTAAAGAAACGGGCAACTAACCTGTGGACAAGCCTCCGCACACTCCCAGGGACAAATCCCTTGTCGAGGCTAGGCTCTTGAGACACTACGAGATTCACGTCCCCGCTACAGATAATACGCCAAGCGCAAGACAGTAACATGGAGCGGATGGAGCGCATCGAGCCATTTCCGACCGCACCTCTGGACGAACGACTACAAACAGACTACAAACAGACTGCAGCCCTAACAAGGAATACGTGGCGGAGATAATAGATTAGGCAATGGATATTATGATCGCGACAAGTACATCGGCACGGAACAATGTAGTCGGGACTGGAGTGGCTATACGGGACAACGCACTCTGCGGACGAGGCAAAGAGACGATGACCTTCTCCATAGCACTTGGACCGAGAACGGAGCTCAATCCGTACTACGCTGAGCTGGAAACTTTTGCCGGGGGGTTACAGACCGTCCCAGACACGACCGTGAGCCGTACGGTGACAGTCTGGATGAGCAACCGCACCACCCTACAAACGATCAACCGACCTGGCCGACAATCCGGCCAACATAACGTCCAGAAAATACATCAAGAGGCCTAAAGGCTTCGAGTAAACAACGACGACGTTATACTACGCTGGATGCGGCCCGTGTCAATGTCGACTTAATGTAGCGGACTAAGGCAGAGGCCCGGTTAGCCACCCGGCAAGACGCCACAGTAGACAGTCCATACGACCAGGCTCGGACGACAATCAAGAATATTATCATATCGGAGCAACAAACACAAAAGGAGACTCCCAAGGGGTAGGCATAATATCAAAGAAGATCGACACGGCCTTGCCTGGTAGACACACCCGCACCCTGGACGACAACCTCGGACGAAACGAAGCACGCATTTTGGCACAGCTACGGACGGGCATGGCATGCATCAACGTATGCTTACACCAAATTGGAGCGGCGGAAACGGAGGCCTGTCCATACGGCCAAGCAAAAGAGACCAACAAGCACTTCCTCTTCCACTGCACGCAGTGGCAGATACAGAGACGCAAACTCTTGGGGCGAAGAAATTCAAAAATAGACAACTTCTCCTTCCTGGGTGGCAGAGGACCGACAGACCAAGATGACTGGAGAGACATGAAAGCAGTGTGCGCAACAATCAAACACGCCCTGGCGACAGGGAGGCTACACTACAAATCAAAGACAAAATAAACGACACAACAGGGACGCACAATCAACACACAGATCAACACCAGAAACCCCACCAACAATCACACCAACCCAACGAGCAGCAGACCTGGCTTTAGGCACCATTCATAGGATCCTGAACACTTGGAAGAGGATCCTCAAGAAGATGTACGGGCAGCTCGGGAAAGACGTCCGGATTACATTAACATGGTTAGATAAGGGGAGGCTGAATGATTGAAACTTTATTTCCGCCCGGAGGCACCAAGCCTAAAGGCTTTGTACGCTGCTTACATAATTCCTTGCTTTTCAAATACACCACCCTCCTGTTCGACCACAGTCTTTCTTTCCCTTCTCGTTTGCTGACTTCCCCTTTAACCCTCTTCTTATCCGACTTATTTACTGGGCATATCGCCTTGTTGAAGATCTCCTTCAAGTGTTCAGGGTCCTATAGGCGGTGCCTGAAGCCAGGTCGACTGCCGTTGGGTCAGTGAGGCTGTTGGGGGGTTGTTGGCGATGTTGTTGATGGTTCGTGGTTCGATGGTTCGTTGTGTCTTGTTCTTTATCTTGCCTCCGGTACGTAGTCCAATCTCCCCGTCTCCAGGGCGACTTTTATTGTTGCCCGTACTGCCTTCATGTCCGGTTTCCAGTCGTCTTGATCAGTCCCCTCCTTGCCTCCGAGGAAGAAGAAGAGGTTGTCCACTTTCGATTCTCTTTGCTCCAGGAGTTTCTGTCTTTGAACCAGCCATTGCGGGCAGCGAAAGAGGAAGTGTTTGATGGTCTCTTTTGCTTGCCCGCACGTGCAGGTCTCCGTTTCTGCTGCTCGATCTGGTGCAGGTAGCCGTTGACCCGTGCCATGCCTGCCCTCAGCTGTGCCAGGACCCGTACTTCGCTTCGTTTGAGGCTGTCATCGAGGGTGCGGGTGTGTCTACCAGGCAAGGCCATGGCGATCTTTCTCGAGTACTCCCCACTCCCTTTAATATCTCCCGTAGTGCATGTTGCTCCGAGATGATGCTGTTCCTGGACCGTCGTTCTGGCCTGGTCTAGGGGGCGTCCCACTTTGTATTCTTGGGCCTGCCCATTTATTACTGATCATGTCACCCTACTATGATGACGATTATGACGGCAACCGAAGACGCCCGAGCTCTTCGCATGGCCACGGGCGCCACCACCGCGATTCGTCTCGGAACGAAGTCTACCCCGACTTCGCCGGTCCCCTCTGCGTACATGACCAGTGGGATAGGTGGTGGCCGCCTTGCCTGTGAGCTAAATGCGCCCGTCTTTCCCCCTCCCCCGAACGCGTCGAACCCTGCATGGCTGAGTACCCTGGCATGGATGTAAAGGACTTTTACGCTTCGTGATTTTGATGTCTATGAGAGTTTTGGTGCTATCTCTAACGTCTTCTTATTTACGAAGGTATATCACCTCCTTTAACACTGTTCTATTCAATTCGCTTGTTTTCTGAGGGCAAAACCAATGAGGCCAGAATTAAGTAATCATGAAGGCCGACGGGAAGAGAGAGTTAGACGATCGAAATTGTGACAATAATAAGAGGAAATGACAAACGGCATGCTTCTGGCTACTGTGGCTTGCCCGAAGAACCAGAAGCACGTTAACTTGACCAAGACATAGGTAATTAGACCACCAAGTACATCTCAGAAGTAGATGCCATGAAATTGCAGTGCTTCCTACACCCGTCCTCCCATAGGCGCAAGATAGCTAAGCAGTTGGTCCCTGAAAGTCAAGATAAAGAGTCTGTATACTACCGATTAGCGGCCGCGGGTCGTAACATAATTGCTCCGTGGGTTTCAGACGCACGCGGGGCGCCTTGGCCGCGGGCGACTGCTGCACTCCGTGCACCCCCTCAGCGCTGTATCGTATGTTCACGCTCAAGGACAAATTTAAAAAACTGCACCACCTCGGCGAGTTGAATCTGGCGCTGCTCTGCGCTGCCGAGAAGATTTATAAGACCCTGTGAGTCAAGCAGTTGTTTTGCCATAGCAGAGTCTGGCTGACAAAATGTGCGGACTCTCAATGCCCGTGCGTTCACTCGCATCGCCTCCAGGATGCCACGATTGCCGCCGGCACCCGGCGCGGTCACCGTGAAAGCGGAAGTCATGCACGTGAAGAATCACAAGATCCAACTGTGTTTCGAGATCGTACCGGAAGCCCACAACTTTGGGACGGCCCTTTTGTTGCCATGCATCGACAACTTTTTTGTACTTATTCGCGTCGAGCCGCCCAGCATTGAACTGGCTGTCGATGTAGCAGTTCAGTGCCGACGTCAGAAGAAACTCAAGTTCGCAATACAACAGGCTTTTGCTCACGTGGGTCAAGAGAGATCCGCATCCGGGCAGAAGCCTGCCGTCCGCGTTCGCCGTCTTTTGCACGGCGGGCATATCTTAAGTCGGTTGCATCGGCCTATTTAAATAAATAATTAGCACGGCCTGTGGACAAGGAGGTTCGCGTTACCTTATTTCATACAACGTACCACTTCTCTGGCCATCCGTTTCAGTGTATCAAAGAAACTTGTTTTCTTGGGTGGCACTACCGGCTTCTTATTAAGTCTCTCCGGGCGTTCAAGCCAGCCATTGTGACCAACCATGACTTTATGTCCCCCTCGCACAGTTGCAGATGGTGCTTTGCTAGAGAGGCTCGTCAGGGGGGAATATATATTATTATTATTATTATTATTACGTGGCTGTCACCATAGGGTATGCCAGTCTATCGCAGGTTCTAAATAGAGGAAACCTTGGGCCGTCAGCCCTGGACTAAAACCTCCACTTCAGCGTGTTTCGCCGTTCAAAACGTCAACGTTCACCGAGCTTGGTCTCACCACCAAGCGCAATTTGCCGTAAGGTAGGACCTAGGTCCTCAGCCTCCGAACTCGCCATCCTCGTCCTCAATATCCCACTTATCGATCAGCTGTACCGCAAGCCTGTACATATCCAAGCGGCCAGTTCGCATGAACCAACGGACGAACGTCTTGGTTTTCTTCGCATTGCCTATCGCACCCAGGAAGTCGACGGGCCCTTGAATCGCCGACACCAGTTGAGCTCGCTGCGATTGGAGTAGAGGGCAGAAGACAGCCAGGTGACTGGCCGTCTCTCTCGCTTGGCCGCAATCGCAGGTATCGGTCAGGATGTCAAGAACCCGAGCCTGTAGCAGGAAGTGCTTCAGGCCAATCTTTCCTGTCCGCAGTTGGACGAGAAGGGAAGACTCCGCTTTGTACAAGCCGTCGTGAAGGCGAAGAGTGCGGGTTCCGGGGGGACTGACGCTGCCAGGTCCGTCCTGGTAATCTCTCTCGACCTTCTGTGAGCTGCTTCCTGCTCCAGTTCCCATCTCTGCTTCCACGCAGTGAGTAGAGCTGCCTTGGGGTTTCCTCGGCAGCCCAGTCGATGAAGGCAGCTTGTCGCCTTTCGAAAGTCGTCGGTGGTCTCGGCCGAGGGTAGTTGCTGAACCCAGTTCTTCTGTTTCTCGAGGGTCGGCGGCGGAGGTGACCGCGGACGACGTCCGTTGCACGTCGTAGGGACTCTGCAAGACCGGATGATTCTAGTCGGCTCTGGAAGGCCGCAACCTTTGCGGTGAGCCACAGGTCTAGAGGGGGAACCTCTGCCTCTGTCTCTAGTTGTCGAATCGGTGTAGCCTTGAACGCGCCTAGTACTCTCCGGAGACATTGGTTTTGTACCTTGTCGATTGCTGACGTGCCGACTGAGGCTGGCCTCTTGACAGACGGCGCTGGATGCCAGACTGCTGCTCCGTTTCCGATGGAGGAGCGGATCACTGCCATGTAAAGCGTGCGTGCCCTTCGGAGTGTCGGGCCCCATGTCGAGGCCACGATCCTGTCCAGGGCCAGTCTTTGGGTGGCGAGCTTCTTCTGCAGGAACTGGTGGTGTCCCTTCCAGTTCAACTTTCGGTCGAAGATGACTCCCAGGAGCTTCACTTCACAGACGGCGGGGATCACGGTTCCGTTCTCGAGCTGCAGTGGAGTCCTGTCCCAGCTCCTGCCACGGGTGAAGTGGAGTAGTTGGTATTTTGCCGGGGCAAATTTGATTCCAAAGCGCCGGGACCAGTCGATGCAAGCCCGATGTGCTTCGCGGATGCGCGCGATTGTCTCTTTCGTTGATCGTCCAAACCCCAGGATCTTTGTGTCGTCTGCAAATCCGCAAGTAGTAATCCCTGGTATTCGTCGGAGTGCGTCGTAGAGGCCCGAAGTGTAGAGAATGAAGAGGATCGGGGATAGCGGCGAGCCTTGGGGGACACCGGCTAGGGTCCGTCGTGCGCTGGTCTCCTGGTCGTCGAACACCAGCGTTGTAGACCGGCCCTCTAAGAAGCTGCGGACCAGTCTGACGAGCCAGCCTGGAAACCTTTGGACCGCAGCACATCGAGTAGCCGGGTGTGGTTGACCGTGTCGAAGGCTCCGCTTATGTCCAGCGCCAGCAGCGAGGCTGAACCTCCCTCGGCCCAAGCAGTGTGTACTTGGTCTGCGACCAGGTAGAGGGCGGTTTCAGTCGACCGTGATCGGCGGTTGCCCATCTGTTCGTCCGGTAGGAGACCAAAGTCCTCTGCGGCCCTTGCGATTCTTTGTGCTAGGAGCGATTCGATGACTTTGCCGAGCGTGTTAAGGAGCGCTATCGGTCTCCAGCTGCCAGCATGGTTCGGCGGCTTTCCGGACTTCGGGATCACTACCGTTTTTGCTACTCGGAACCGAGAGGGAAAGTAGGACAACTTCAAACATGCTTCGACGACTGGGGCGTACACCTCGGCAAGCGCTTCCCACAAGCTTTGAGGAGCCGATTTGGGATCGCGTCGTTTCCTGGAGAGGAGATCATTGCCATCTTGTTCAGGCAGTGAAGGATATCGCCTGGAGTCACCGTATCTGGGACGTCTGTCACTCCGCTGTGGGTTTCGTTGCCGAACGAAATGTCCGTGATGTCGCTGATGTCCGCCGTTGACGTTGGGTAGAATCGGGCCCTAAGTAGTTCTTCTTTACCGGCTAGGGTCCGCGCTGTACGGAGATCCCTGTTGGAAGTGGGATTTAGTCTTAAGGCTGGCATTTTCGCCGGCTCGCGAGGTTTGAAGCTCTCGAGCCGTGCCCATTTTGCAAACTTCCACAGGTTCGCGGTGGAATGGGTTGCTCGTCTCCAGGCTTCTCGACTGGCTGTGTTGATCGCGGCTGCTTTGTCCTTCCGCTTCTGGATCATTCTCTCGTGCAAAAAGTCGGTTCGAAAAGATCGCCACATTCGCTCTGCCTCGGCGGCTTCCTGGACCGTCCTCTTGACTTCTGGGTTCCACCATCGGTTGCGCGGCAGACCACCGCGGCGCGGTGGTGCGCAGCTTTTTCCGATTTGCGATATAGCGCCTACCAGCAGTTCGAGGTAGGTGTCAATTTGCTCCGTCGTATCTAGACTTCCTGGCACTGGAAGGTCCTTAGCGTCCACGGCTGCTTGATTGGCGTCAAGTAGGGACCAGTTTAATGGTCGGTCTTCGACTCGGCTGCTCGGGTTCCGGGAGAACCTAATGACAGCTTCTTGGGGTAGATGGTCGGAGCCTCGGAGACTGGAGGGGATTCCTGCCCATTCGGTGCGAATGTCGTCAGACGTCCAGATGAGATCAATCGTAGAGTCTCTGACGTCCTTTGCCGACCTCGTGGTGGTTCCTGGGGGCGTCAAGAGTTGGAGCTGCCAGCGAGCTGCGAGGTTGATGAGTTGCGCTGCCCGGGTCGCGTGGGTGGTTGGGGTCCCAAGCTGGATGGTGAAGGTTCATGTCCCCCTATCACAACTCGTTTAGGCCGGGGTCGTTCAGCTAGCTGGATGATCGGTGTCGGCCATGTCGTGGCGCCTCGAGGAGGTCCTGGAGAGTAGACCGAGTAGACGGTGCAATCCTGTTGGTCGAGGATCGTAATCGAACACCAGTCTCGTGTTGCTTCCCAGTCCCAGTTCTTCAACTTCTTGTTCACGAGGATGACTGCTCTCGGCGGTGGTCCTTGTCGGTGACTTTTTGGATCGGGGTGAAGGCGCTGCCCGGGGGCAGAAGACGCCGCCATGATCCTGGGTCCACGGCTCTTGGAGGGCTAGGATGTCGTAGTCTCTTGCTTCCTCTAATACTGACCTGGAAGTGGCCTTGTTTCCCTGCAGGTTCCAGAACAGGATTCTCGTCCTATTCATCAGTTACCATGATTGTATCTTGGTCGGCGTTTTGGTTTCTCCGCAGCATCTCGGCAATGGGCCTCGAGCCTTCGGCTGCGCCGTGGAGGGCGGATGGTCGGCCCTTCTCTTGGTTGGGGCGGATGTGGGTGGCGTCCGTGCATCCGTGCTGTCCGCCGTCCTTTGCCTCTTATGGTTCCGTCTCGACGTCACGAGGGTGAATCCCTGTGTGTCTCCGGGCTGAGAGCCATGATTTGCGCCCAGGGCTGGCGCTGCTGCTGCAGCGGCCTGGCTCCGGGGGTTCAAAGAACTCCGTCGGTCTATGCTGGAAAGCATCTCGGGCGACGGCAGCTGCTTCCTCCCACTTAGGGCACTTCTTGCTCCAAGCCGGGTGTGCCCCTTGGCAGCGGCAGCAGCGTGAGGCTTGTCCTGCTTCCGTTGGGGGCACCGGGACTGCCTCGAGTCGGTGTGCTGCGTGGAGCTGCACCAGCCGCAGCGTCGTTTGCTTCGGCACCGCTTGGTCGTGTGACCGGTCTCGTGGCAGTTGAAGCACCTGATTACCTGTGCCTCAGCGCAAAAAGGGACGCACGGGTGCCATTGGGCCTCGAAGAAGAGGCCTTTCCGGCACAGGGCGTTTGCCTGCTCGGTGTTGTCGACGCTTAGGAACAGTGAGCCCCGTTCCTTGCCCTCGTGGCCCTTCGGCGGACTGGCAGCCACGAATTTGATGTCAGCGTTGCTGGCCGAGAGCTGCTGCAGCAGACGCTCCGGGCCCAGGCCACGAACAACTGCCAAGTTGAGCCCGTGGGCGACCATTTTGTACTGGTGACGGTAAACAGTTGCTCCGTCACCAAAGACCTTTTGGCACCACTCGGGGTCTTCTCGCCATGTGTTTCTCCTCGCTAGTGGAGAACGCGATCGCCCAGCGCTGGCGGCCGCCCAGTTCCCCAAGCCTGCGGGCTCCTTTCGCCAGGTCGGCACCCAGAGCGCCGTTGATTGCTCGAACAGCCTGGGTGCTGGTCATGTTCGAGGTCTCCGCAGGAAACGATTCGGCTTGAACGATCGTTTCGCGGAGGGCTTGGGCCTGCCGCTGTGCCGCGAGCACGGGTCGGGCAGGCGGTGCTGCGGTCTGGCGCCGGCCATGGCCGCGTAGGAGCGCGGCACTGAGGCTTGCGCCGAGAGTTTGTCAATTTTCTGCGCAAGGGAGGCAAGACCCTTCTGCACTGCGTCCAACTGCGGCTCGTTTGGACGACGGCGGAGGTGAATCGCGAGGAGGTCGCGTACGATGGCGTACGCGGGGACGGCTCTGTTCGCTTCCACGGCAAGGAAGCGCTCGGCGTTTCTGATAGTCGAGCTCACGTCGGGGTTACCATCTACCTCTGGCTGTAGCGATCCCTGAGCTTCGGAGCTCGTGGGAGTGTCGATGGTGCTGTCGGTCGGTTTGGTCGGAGACGCGTCAGAGGCGCGCGTCGCGCCTGAGCTACCGCCCGGCGACGACGAACGCGACAGCCGACTGCGCGTTGCGTACCTGAAGGCCGCAGACATGGCAGTTAGGCAATCGTATCCGCTGAATACGATCCTGCTATTTGTTTGGGTTTTGGGATTGTTCTCGGTCAAAAGG